>LR738713.1:341455443-341466280 GCA_902687465.1 Secale cereale
TGTCACTCAAGCTAGTCATCGAGGGGCATGAACCCACAATCGAGCATAACGTTCCCTCTTGGAGTCACTACCTATTACTCGGCCAAAGCAATAAATAACAACGGAGAACATGCAAAAATTACTTATGAACTAAAATATAAAAGAGGTGAATCAAATATATTACTCAAGATCAATCTGAACATAATCTCATAATCCATCGGATCCCAGCAAACTCAACATAGCAACAACATAAGGATTACATAGGTGCCTCGATCATGTAGGGCAGCTCACGAGGACTAATTAGTGAAGCACAAGAACGGGAGGAGAACATCACATAGCTACTGGTCATGGACTCATGGTCCAAGGGAGACTACTCACGAGTCATCCGGGAGGCGTCCATGGTGGTGGAGAAGCTCCCGGTGGTGATCCTCCCCTCCGGCAGGGTGCCGGGAAGAGTTCTCCTGGTGCTCCTGATCTTGGAAGCGGCGGCGGCGGCGGAACAGAGATGGGATCGCGAAAAGAAGTCCTTTTATGAGGGTTACGGGGAACCCTTTAAATATATGCCAAAGTAGGGCACCGGGGGAGCCTCGGGGGGCCGAGGCGCCCCACCGGCGCGGCCCAAGGGGGGCGCGCCCACAGGGCGCCTGGAGCCCCTGTGGCCCCCCAGGCTGCCCTTCGGACGCAGTGTTGTTTCCGGTTCGCTGATTTTTTATATAATTTTTCTGGATTTTTCTGGGCAGTTCTCGAAACGTGAAAACCTGAAATACAAAAACAGCCGAAAACAGAAAATGGCACTGGGGTGCACTGGATTAGTAAGTTAGTCCAAATATGATCAAAAGTGTATGGAAGTGTATGAATATCATAGCAATATCACCCAAAAGTGGCATGGAGCAAGCAGAAATTATAGATACGTTTTGGACGTATCAACATCCCCAAGATTAATTCCTGCTCGTCCTCGAGTAGGTAAATGATAACAAGAATAATTTCTGTGGTGACATGCTATTAACCATATATGACTTTCTCATAGTCATATGATAAAAGCTTACTGAGACAATGATTCTATAGTAATTAAGTTGTCTCAAGAGAAAATCACAAATGACTGAAAGTTTTACAACATGAAACTGAAACATCAAAAAGATTTGTAGTGAACATGATGTGCAAATATGATAAAGTGATATCTAGCTTGCCCCCTTTAGTGATGCAAAATATAAATGCAAGGGCACCTTCAAGGTTTAAGTGATGACTAGATCCAATCATTTCAGAATAAACGATATCACAATCATGCAAAAGACAATGCTACTTTGGGACAATGCACATTACACTCAGAATGACAATCATGCTCTCAGTAGTTGGTGCTTGAAGTGCTAGAGCTTTTTATTATGAAACATGGAAGCAATTGTGTCAACGGTAGTAGTACTTCATATGTGTCATGTATAAAACATCTTATAAGTTGCAAGCCTCATGCATCGAATACTAATAGTGTTCGCTCCTTGTCCTAATTAGTACGGATCCCCATGGGTTATCATTGCATTGCATATGTTTTAACCAAGTGTCACAAAGGGGTACCTCTATGCCACCTGTACAAAGGTCCAAGGAGATAGATCGCATTTGATTCTCGTTTTTGATAAATCTCAACTTGAGGACATCCATACCGGGACAACATAAAAAACAGATGATGGACTCCTCTTTAATGCATAAGCATATTCTCATAAGAGATTGAGGATTAAGGTCCAAGCTAAAACTTCCACCATGATGCATGGCTTTGGTTGGCGGCCCAATGTTCTTCTCTAACAATATGCATATTAATTCAACCCACGGTAAATCACCCTTACTTCAGACAAGACGAACATGCATAGCAACTCACATGATATTCAACAAAAGTGTGACAGTTGATGGCGTCCCCAGAAACATGGTTACCGCTTAGCAAGCAACTAATAAGAAATAAGATACATAGGCAACATATTCTTTACCACAATAGTTTTTAGGCTACTTTCCCATGAGCTATGTATTGCATGGTTAGTTTGCTTAGTGCAGGTGGAGGTTACAAAAGACTGGGAGCGACCAACTAAGAGAGCAATGACGGTCATAATCATGCAGAGCGACAAAGCAATATTGAATCAGACATGGTAGTTATATCGCTACTTAGAAACAAAAGATCATGAAGGCTTGACAGACTTTCTTTACAGTCTTGAATATGCGTGAGCATACGCCAAGTCAATCAAAATAAATTCTCGAAGGAAGATATTTACTAAACCATACCACATCATAGGCAAACAAACCAAGTTGGTACTCCAATAACACATTGGGAACCCCCCAGCTATTTGAAATTAACCAAAAGAAAACCTGAACTACTAAGCACCATCATGAAAGTAGCATCTTTATCATAGACACATTAACCCATGAAACGGAAGCAAACTCTCTTAATAAGGTGAGCATGGTAATTAAAAAGAGTTCAAGCAACCAACTAAATAAAAGCTCTTGAAAAGATAAGCATGAATACTAAGAGCATAGCATGATAGTAGCTATTAAAAGACAAAGAACTCACACAGCATAGATAGACATGAAAATTCTATGTAATGTTCTAGGTAGAGGTGGAGCGTGTTTCTCTCCCACATAAAGGAATGCTGAGTTCTGACTCGTTATGAAAAAACTAAAAAGAAAACTAAAAGCAAGACGCTCCAAGCATAGCACATAACATATGAAGTGATAAAAATATAGCGGAACGAAAGACGAACTGATAATGTTGATGGAGAAGGGGATGCACGGGGGGCATCCCCAAGCTTAGACGCTTGAGTCTCCTTGAATATTTCTTGGGGGTGCACGGGGGCATCCCCAAGCTTGAGCGCTTGACACTCCTGAATCTTTTTATCATCTTCCCTCGCACACTTGAAAACTCCCTTCATACACAACTCATCATAATCTGATTAGCGAGGTTAGTACTCTTAATAAAATAATTATAACTTGCTGGAAATAAGGATATTCTTGAAGTTCTACTGTTTCTCAAGATTGCCAAAAGGTTTTTGCAAAGAAAAAGCAAGTTCTTAATTTGCAAAGTGAAGGTAAGGCAAAACAGGACAGAATCTGTGAAAAACAGAACAACAGGCAGTAATTGACCTGTTCGGGATACTTCTGCAACTCAAATAAAAAAACTCAGAACTGACGCACGAAAGACAATTATATAGAGAACGCGGTCAAAAAAATTCAGAACAAAAAGATTAGCTGGTGATTTTATACGAATTTTTCTATCCAAGGACAGAATCTGTTTCCTGGACAGCACCTCACAACTTTTGAACTTTCTAGCAATCAGAGGCTATACTTGGCACAAATATGAAAAGCAAAGATACAATGATGATGCTATAGCAGTAAACAACATCAAGACACAACAAAAGAAATTTTTTTATTCATGTGGGCTGCCTCCCAAAAACGCTTTCTTTTATGCCTTTAAGCTAGGCATAATGCATAGATCAAGTTTTATCAAGAGTAAAAGAATAACTAGCTCGTACATCGGACTCAAAAGGTAACTTGACCTTCTTACGAGGGAAGTGTTCCATCCCTTTCTTGAGAGGAAACTGAAATTTTATATTACCCTCTTTCATGTCAATGACAGCACCAACGGTGCGCAAAAGGGGACATCCCAAAATAATTGGACATGAAGGATCACATTCAATATCCATAATAGTGAAATCAATGGGCACATAATTATCATTAACAACAATAAGAACATCGTCGATCCTCCCCAAAGGTTTCTTTATGGAAGAATCAACGAGACGAACACCAAAAGAACAAGAATCATAAGGTTTCAATTTAAGCATATCATATATTCTTTTGGGCATAACAGAGGTACTAGCACCAACATCACATAATGCATAACAAGAGAAGTCATTCGAATAAATTTTTATCATAGGATCCCAACCATCTTCTAGCTTTCTAGGTATGGAGGCTTCTACTCTAAGTTTCTCCTCCCTAGCTTTGATGAGAGCATTAGTGATATGCTCTGTGAAGGCAAGGTTAAGCGTGCTAGTGCGGGGATCTCTAGACATCTTGTGAAGGAAATCAATAACTTCGGTAAGAGTGCAATTATCAAAATCAAGGTCACGAGCATCAAGTAAAGTAGTAGTGGTGTCCTTAAGGTTCACTTGGTTGGTAGTTTCTATAGCATCACCATTAATAGGTCCATTGGGACCAGGAGTACATTGGGTGCTAAGAGTGTGAACATCCTCAATAACTTGGATAGTAGCAACAGTGTGGTGGGTAGGAAGGCTCTTAATTCTTTCCTCTTCCTCCCTTTCTCTAGCCCATCTCTCTTTAAGCTTAGCCATCATCCTAATATTTTCATTAATTTGTACTTGAGTAGCATTAATAGGGATGACTTCCCTCTCCTTAAGAGGAGAAGTTTCAATTTTTAGCAATTTTACCTCATTGGCTAAGTGGTCTACCTTAAAAGAAAGATCATCTAGTTTATGTAGTTTCTCTTCTACATTCTTATTAAAGGCTTTTTGGGTAGTGATGAAATCTCTAAGCATGGTCTCTAGTTCAGTATTGGAGTTCTTGGTACTAGGATAAGCATTGTTGTTCCCATAAGAGTTAGAGGGGAACGGTCTAGAATTGTTACCAAAGTTACTCCTATAAGCATTGTTGTTACAATTGTTTCAAGAGATAAAATTCACATCTACTTGTTCTTGAGCAATCAAAGAATTTAAAGGAACATCACGAGGATCAACAGTAGATTGCTTCGAAAGTAGAGACATGATCAAGTCAACTTTTTCATTAAGGGAGGAAATCTCCTCGACAGAGTTTACCTTCCTACCTGTTGGAGCGCGTTCAGTGTGCCATTGGGAATAGTTGGTCATCATCTCATCGAGAAGCTTTGTGGCAGCACCAAGTGTAGTTGACATAAAAGTTCCTCCCGCGGCCGAATCTAACAAGTTCCGCGAGGTAAAGTTCAAGCCTGCATAAAAAGTTTGGATAACCATCCAAGTAGTCAAACCGTGAGTAGGGCAGTTCTTGATAAGAGACTTCATACGTTCCCAAGCTTGGGCAACATGTTCATTATCCAATTGTTTAAAATTCATTATGTTACTTCTAAGTTGGATAATTTTAGCAGGTGGATAGTATTTTCCAATAAAGGCATCTTTGCACTTGTCCCATGAATCTATGCTATTTCTAGGCAAAGACTGAAACCAAATTTTAGCTCCTCCTCTCAAGGAGAAAGGAAAAAGCTTAAGCTTAACAATATTACCATCTATTTCTTGGTACTTTTGCATATCACAAAGTTCAACAAAGTTGTTCAAGTGTAAAGCAGCATCATCTCCAGCACCGGAGAATTGTTCTCTCATGACTAAGTGGCAGGTGTAGTGATAGGTGTGCTGATAAAGTCATCGTTGTTGTGACTAGTGAAGTCACACAACTTGGTGTTCTCGGTGGAACCCATAGTAGCAAGCAAGCAAGATAACTATTTTTTGTGATTTTCGATAAAAAGGTACTAAAGCAAAAATGAAAGGTAAACTAACAAGACTAAAAAGCAAAGGTAAAAGATAGCATGCAACTCCCCTATCCTGAAGAGTGGAGTCCCCGGCAACGGCGCCAGAAAATACTCCTTGATGGGCCTCGAACCCCTCGTTGGTTACCCCAAGTGGAAGGTGTAAGATGTAGTAAGTAGAAGTGTTTTCCCCTAGCAAAGATGCCAAGGATCGATTCCCCAGAGACTCCTAGGTTCAACAAGTAGGTGTCAACTGCTAACGGCGCAATTAGCAATCAACGTGGACCTGCACACAGATACAAATAACTTTGCTCCCAACGAGTACAGAGAGGTTGTCAATCCCTCCGGCCTTGTAGTTCACAAAGGGTTAAAAGCAATGATAGTAGTGATAGATAGTTTTTGCAATAGTAAGTAAATAGCGAAAAGTAAATAGTGGATGTGATCAATGATGGTAATATGGACCGGAGTCTCATGATGTTCACTAGTGATGTCTCTCTCCCAAAAGACGATAAAACAACTATGTGAGGTAACAAATTACAGCTGGGCAATTGACAGGACCACGAACGCAAACCAATGCTGACTACATTGCAAGAAAGGTTGAGGTTCAAAGCATGGGCGGTACGCCAAAGTAAGTAGACCGAAATCCATCAATATCTACTACTAATCATCCACCTTGAGATATCTATCCAGAACATCTCGCTGGTATTAAGTTGCGAGTCCCACCCATAGTGTAAACTCAATGCAACAGACAACTGCATTAAAAGAACTTTGCGTAAAGTAAACAATCCTTGCACCCGCGGGCACAAGCACCGTTGTTTGCCCCCTTGTGGCAACAGCACATCCCCTAGACTCATGTTTCTGTCACTCAAGCTAGTCATCGAGGGGCATGAACCCACAATCGAGCATAACGTTCCCTCTTGGAGTCACTACCTATTACTCGGCCAAAGCAATAAATAACAACGGAGAACATGCAAGAATTACTTATGAACTAAAATATAAAAGAGGTGAATCAAATATATTACTAAAGATCAATCTGAACATAATCTCATAATCCATCGGATCCCAGCAAACTCAACATAGCAACAACATAAGGATTACATAGGTGCCTCGATCATGTAGGGCAGCTCACGAGGACTAATTAGTGAAGCACAAGAACGGGAGGAGAACATCACATAGCTACTGGTCATGGACTCATGGTCCAAGGGAGACTACTCACGAGTCATCCGGGAGGCGTCCATGGTGGTGGAGAAGCTCCCGGTGGTGATCCTCCCCTCCGGCAGGGTGCCGGGAAGAGTTCTCCTGGTGCTCCCGATCTTGGAAGCGGCGGCGGCGGCGGAACAGAGATGAGATCGCGAAAAGAAGTCCTTTTCTGAGGGTTACGGGGAACCCTTTAAATATATGCCAAAGTAGGGCACCGGGGGAGCCTCGGGGGGCCGAGGCGCCCCCCCGGCGCGGCCCGGGGGGGCTCCCACACGGCGCCTGGAGCCCCTGTGGCCCCCCCAGGCTGCCCTTCGGACGCAGTGTTGTTTCCGGTTCGCTGATTTTTTATATAATTTTTCTGGGCAGTTCTCGAAACGTGAAAACCTGAAATACAAAAACAGCCGAAAACAGAAACTCGCACTGGGGTGCACTGGATTAGTAAGTTAGTCCAAATATGATCAAAAGTGTATGGAAGTGTATGAATATCATAGCAATATCACCCAAAAGTGGCATGGAGCAAGCAGAAATTATAGATACGTTTTGGACGTATCAGATACCCACTTCAACCCCAGGATCAGAGGCGACTTCAGCAGCCGCTCCGTCATTGAGCTCAACACCTGCTACCGCATGCAGTGGGCGCTGCCGCAGAGCATGGTGGCACGAGCATGTTGCAGAGCTTCAATCGGCATCTGCGACATGTATACTTCTTAGAACAAATAGACATGCAGGTGGAGTCGACAATGCACAGGAGCACAGGAGCAGCTCTGAGCACACAAAATGATTTACTCGAAACATCTAATATGTATATATAAGAACATCCGGTATACAAGTGAGATCAGCAGAGTTGTTAGTTCCTAGGTCAAAAACAATTGACACATGTACATGGTGTCAGCATCTAGCTAGTGTCAGAATCAGCAGCTCAATTAACCAGCCACTGACCAAAAGAATGAGCGAATTACACAAGCTAACTATCCAGAGGGCCTCCAACTCAAGATCAAACTCAAACTCATCCTTGCTGTTTGATTCTCCAAAGAGCCGGGTGCTGCTTTTCAACTACCAAGCAGTCTCGTTGTCATCTGGCGTTGCAGCATTGAGCGCTCCCGGACTGCAGCTTCCTCCAGAGGTAGATCATGTGCTGCGGCGACTGGTAGTGCGCGGTGTAGTAGCCGTCGAAGCAGACGGCCTGGAAGAACTTGACGTCGTGCGAATACTCCACCGGCTAGCGAGTCTTGTCGAACTTCTGAAGCCACATGCCCATGCTCACGTCTTCCATCTTGAACAACTGCAACAATCAGGGGAAAGCACATCTGTTTGTTAGCCTTTAGACACACTGACACAAATGCTTCGATATTTACTTGCTGACTGACAAGGATGGTGGTAATGACTTACTCTCAGTTTCTGGTTGTCAAACTCAGATACGATGTACTCAGCGATGTCTGGTGAAATCACATAGCCCAGTCCGGTTGCATAAGGTGGGTATACTTCTTCCCATTCCTGAAGAGCAGCAGGAAAATTACATGACATTCATGTATGCAGGGTGAAATATATCACTGTCAGTACCAGAACTTTGCCAGAAAGATGGTACTCTATTTTTTTTCAGAAATATATCACTACCAGCACCTATAAAATAGACAAGGTCAGAGTGAGCATTTTTGTCGATGGAGCTGAAGTATGATTCAAGAACAGTTAAACACGTACTAGTTTTTCTCACCCCATACTTAGCAATGCCAATAGTCTTTATAACAACGAGGTCATAGCTACCCATGAAAGGGACCAGAACAATGTCACCAATGAACTCTGCCTCCTTCTTCAGCTCCTCGTTGACCTGTTTTTTCCCATTCTGTAAAGAAGTCTTCTATTAGAGTTTGCAAAAGTCAGAAATATAACTTCGAAGTTCTAGCAATCATCCACATGTACTTACCAGATCGACAAAGAATCGGGTAACACTGTTAGATGATTTCCTTGTAGCAATCATCCATGACTTGCGGATGGCCATCCGCTCGGCGAAATGGTTGGCTGCAGAAAGGATGCCAATGAACAGCTCGACAGGTTCAGTCGACAGAGATGAGGCCCTCCATTGTTCAGACATTTCGAGGTATCACTGTGGGTCGAAGCTAGGATGTAATTTGGGCAGATGGCCGACAGAAATCGACTCGATGTCAAGGTCCCCATTCAACGACAGGCCCGTCACGTCCTCGAGGTTGTAACCCTGTTAAATCAAAAGATTAGGAGCCATCAGACAATAAGTTCTCCATGATATTGATATGCATAACTAAGGAGCAACCGTGATAAACTTACAGTGCGGTAAGGGAAGGATGCAACATGTCACCCATCAGCTTTGACATGGTAGCCTTCGAGACCAGCTGTGATGGTTAGGACAAAGAGCTTGCAATCTGCAAAGGTGTATGCCTGATTGACACAGATCTTGTCTGGCTCCGGCCTGCCGATGAAACTGTTGAGCAGCCACATTATGTTTGACGATTCATCTGTCTTGGGGCCATCATCTCGAGTCCATTTCTCACACTTGACTTCCCCGTCAACTGAAATTGGAACCAATAGCAAGCAAATTCAGTGATGAAATTTGTGTTGGTTTTAACGAACAAATAGCTTCAAAATTGAGATACTAAAATTAAATTTCTTAGTGAACGACGAGGAAAAAGCGAGATTTAACTGTGGAATCAAAGGAGCTCACCTCTGTCCTTCCCCTGGACGGCCTTGGTGCCGAGCAGCTCCACCATGAACTGCGACGACGCCTTCCCGTCCCTCCTCGTCGGCGGGGCCAACAACGTGACGCGCGAGCCGACGACCATCCCGCACGGCAGCTCCACGGCCACCGGGGCGTTAGCGCGGGGCGCCGAGACGGTGGCGGGGAAGGACGCGGGGGCTGATGGGGAGGGGGAAGGTGATGAGGAGGAGGCGGCGGCGGAAGGGGAGAGGATGTGGGGTAAGTGGGTAGCCGCGGCGACGAAGGCGGAGGAGTGTGCGGCGTTGATGGAGGAGACGGAGGAGGGGTTGGCGCCGCGGCGGAAGTGGATGGAGGAGAGCGCGAGGCGGGCGCGGCGGGGCGTGTCAGGGGTCGGGAAGGTGTGCGTGTGGGGACGAAGCGAGGCCGCGGTCGCGGAGGAGCAGGCCTCGAGCTCGCGGCGGCGCGGGCCGGCGGTCGGCGGTGGCGATGGGCGCGACGGAGACGGTGACGGAGGCTCGGGCCGCATGAGCCGCGCCTAAACGGTGCGACCCAGCCTCGTCCGAGTCAGCGCGCGGGCACCCGCTCACTGGTCAGCGTGGCACCTGACGGGCGGTCCCAACCGGTCAGTTTCCCTGTCAATACGTATAAACAACATTTTTAGTCTCTTTTGCAACGCCTCACCCCAAAATTGGTACTGACAAGTGAAAATTGTCAATCTTGATACTAATCTACTTTCAATGCCTCAATTGTGATACTTCTGTGCAAGTTACTCCATCAAGTCGGTTGGTATACACATGAGTACACGTCTGAATATTGAACGCACGTACGATCGTAACGTTCCCCTGCGTACGTTGGTCTCAAAAAATAAAATCTTTTTGTGTACATTTTTTGTTGTCCTTTTATGCACGTATTTGTTAATTTAGTCTTTTCAGAGACACTTGTTATTTTCGTTTTCTTTTTTGAGCTGTATACTTGTGAAGGCTGTACATTTTCTTCTTTGAGAACTTGGAGGCTGTACGTGCGTGATGCCACTCGTAGGAGCTCGCATACGCACTGGGAGGAGTGGCAGCGCGCAACCCTCACTTCCCTAGCGCGCCGGTTTGGACTAGCCCATGTTCGTGCGCTTTGTAATTTATTTTTACTAGCAAAAGAGCCCGTGCGTTGCAACGGGAGAGAAAATATAACACACGATCTTAACCCAACAACCATCACTCAAGAACACAATAGGTCCATCTTCTTTATTTTTGTGAGGCATCATATTTATGTTGCCGCTTATCCTACTTCTCACACTCGCCGACGATGGCCTCAGTTTTCACAGAAACAAATTTTGTTTTTTTTTTAAAAGAATTTCCTTGAATCTGCGAACATTTGTAGGATGTAAGAACATTGTTTTGGAAACTGGTGAAACAATTTTTAAAATTCATGAACACTTTTTTATTTAAAACCCATTTTTTAAAAGCATGAGCATTATCCGAATCAGGAAACATTTTATG
>LR738713.1:341489318-341518961 GCA_902687465.1 Secale cereale
GGCGTGAGTTGTGAAACTACTCCACATTGTTTCAAATGAATACCAAACTCGTAACTCAAATATTCACCTCCACTATCAGATCGTAGAAACTTTATTTTCTTGTTACGATGATTCTCTACTTCACTATGAAATTCTTAGAACTTCTCAAATGTTTCAGACTTGTGCTTCATCAAGTAGATATACCCTGATGCAGAGCATCCCAAGGTCATCCCCATGGACCTACCGTCGACCCACCAAGTGCCCAAAGGACCAATGACACGAGGCCGTGCAAGAGCTCTCGAAGCCGAGGTGAACTCGCTCCTTTATCAATTTCCTCTCGACTCACATGGGACATGGCTTCTACCCTCATCAGAAACTCTATGCATACTCAGGTACTTGGATGAAAGCCACGGGACGGCTCTGCACAGCGTACAAGGCGGCGGGATCGACAAGTGCTTGGAACAAGAAGAAAGCACAGTTGAAGATGCTACAGGCACCGGACGTCCGACCTCTTCCAGACGACCGGTCACCTCGAGGCACCGGGCGTCCGACGATCACCGGACGACCGGCGACTCCCAGATGACCGGACGACCGGAGGCCACCGGACGTCCGTGACACCGACTACAGAACGTAATTAGCGGAAATCCGAGGATTACCGGACGTCCGATCCCTCCCGAGCCACCGGACGTCCGATCCCTCCCGAGCCATCGGACGTCCGGTGACCCAGCGGACGTCCGACCCGACTGTGTCGCCCCATGTAATATATACTCGTTGACTTCCTCCTTCCTAGGAAGCTTTTGGATAGCTCATCATAGACCTTAGTGGTTCCAATCCTACGAGATCGAGGCCTCCTCACAGAAGATCCACCGGATTCAAGACCTCCTCCACGGAGAAGAACATCAAGACCTCCTCACAGAGATGACTACCGCCACTTGTATCGTCCTTAGTTGATCGTGTATCGTGTATCGCATTTTGTGTACCCGGATCTAGCATTTGTGTGACCTAAACGTGTTGATTTGAGTGTTTTCTTCTTGTCCCTCTTGTGTTTTCCCCTCGTGTACCTCGTGTTCATCCGTGGGATCCCTCCTTTTCGTGAAAGATCGGCCTAGAAACGGGTTGACCCCGTACCATTATGGTATCAAGAGCCAAGGTTTCTCACGAAATTGGAGCCCCTACCCGTGTTTTCTAGCTTGTTTTTGTTGTGTTCTTCCCAATTTCGAAAATTCCCCACCAAAAATAGCCCCTAATTTTTTTGTGATCTGTTGATTTGGCGAGATTTTGTTGGATTTGTTCCATGGATTTTCTGTGCCACGAGTAGATCTAGCTTTTCCCCAATTTTTCCTCTGCAAATTCAGCCAAGTTTGACCAATTTGTCCATAGGTACCACGAACCCTAGCCCAGACTCACCGGACGACCGACGATTTACCGGACGTCCGGAACCCCGCGAAGCACCGGACGTCTGTCACCCACCGGACGACCAGCACCTCATATACATAAGCTTTTACCGGATTTCTGAGACTTACCGGACGTCTTGCGACCGGACGACCGGCGACCTACCGGACGTCCGACGAACCCTGACGAAACTGAACTTCCTCAGTTTTGATCCACCTTCCGCAACCACCTACCCCTTCATACACCCACATCTACCATACCACCACCACCATTGCCTAACCAAAATCACAACAGTATTATCCCTTGTGTCTTGGATCATTTGAGTTGTGGTTTTCCCGTTTCCTTGTGTGTTTCGGCTATCTTGGAACGGAGCGACATCGACAAGACCACCTCTCAACCTCGACAAGGACGGTAACATCGACGACGCTTTGTCATTCTACCTTGAAATTGCTTTGTCACCCTTTAGACCATTTTGCGTAGCTTTCCCATCGAGACTAGCCATTTGAGTATTGTCGGGCCACGACACTTGTGCACATTAGTGATAGTCCTAGATATTGCATACTACATCATCATATCTCCGTGTGACCCAAGAGTGATCCGCATACACAATAGCTACCTTGATCCTATAAGCATGCATAAGTGGCCAAAGAAAGAGCTCACAAGCTTTTAAGCAAAAGAGCCATCCAAAGCGTATAAGAAAAAGGAAAATAGCATCATACACCTTGCATCAAAAGAGATCATATGAGATAGCAATACATCATCTTGTGCTCAAGCATCGGCACATCATACACTCATAGCATACTTGTGATAGGCAGTCGTTACGTTTTCCTCATATAGGTCATGCACAAGTGCGTATCCGCCTATTAAGCAATCGGTTAGCGTCTCTCTAGTGTTGTGCAACAAGAGCATTTTCCGTGGATTCCACATTTTCGCTCACCCTTGGTTGCGCAACCACATTTATCTATTCGTGCGTGTGTTCCGTGTGCTACCTATTGCTTGTGATCTTCTTGTTGCATGAGCAAATTGTGAATCATTTTCAACATAGTTGAGTCACTTTGACAATTGCATTGAATTTGTGCCACCATCCTAACCAAGCTACTCTCAAAGCTTTACTTGTGTAGCTGTGAGAATCGACACGAAGTGGTACCAATAGTGCTATTTCCGGGTTACATTATTGAGTGATCATTGATCCATTTTCAACTTCGGTCAAGGTACAATTGGTATTGTCTTCTCCTTTCTCCCACTCACACTCTTGCTTGCAATGATGGATAGGCCAAGTACATCTTCTAACCCGCTCTTCGATGATCCTCAAGAATTGAACAACTACGTCACCAAACTACATCTCTTCGGCGTCCAACGAGCTCTGCATCAAGAAAGTGAAGCTATGCGCGAGCACATTGAGCAAGTTGCCGCCGATGCACGACAATTTGAAGCAAGAACAAGAGAGCAATTCGACATCATCAACACCAACATGTTTACTCAATTCGATGAGCTACGGACTTTGATAGTCAACCAGCGATCTTCATCCACATCTTCTCAAGGACGAAGCCGCTCAAGTCGCCACACCGACTCCACGGATGGATCAAGTACCCCTACATCAAACACTCTTCGTCAAGCCGCACGCCAAGCTCGACATGACAACCGGAATCCACTTCATGACAAGAGTTCACAAGAGCTATTTGAAGAGCAAGAAAGTCGACATCGTCAAAAGCAAGCTACACTTGAGCAAGCGCAAGAACGGCAATGACTACGCCAACAACAACAAGATCGAGCACGTCGACATCAAGAAGAACAAGATGCCGAGGCTAATCGTCAAGCACAACAACGCCGAGAAGCTCAAGCTCTTGAGGCGCAACGAGCATTACGTGACTCATATCGCAATGTGGCAACCCGCAATCGACATACTCGTCAAGAAGAGGATTTCCTTCGTGATGAGATACAAGAGAGGCGCCATCAAGCACGAATGCTAGAAGAAGTTCCTCCTCAAGTGCGACAAGAGCAACAAGCTCAACAAGAACCACAAGCTCGGCAAGTACACCATGACAATGAACATCTACTCCACCAAGAGCAACATGAGATTGACAATCATCCAAATCAAGAACGCCCTCACAATAGGCAAGCAAACAATGAAGAGCATCGCTGTGGCAAGCTTAAGTTCACCATGCCAAAGTTTTCCGGAAGCATTGATCCCGAAGACTACCTATCATGGGCATTGAAAGTTGATAAGATCTTCCGCTTACACAACTTCGATGAAGAGAAGAAAATTGCAATGGCCTCCCTTGAGTTCCAAGACTATGTTCTCATTTGGTGGGAGCAAATCATTGAGAGAAGAGAAGCAAAGGGCGAACCTCCTATCGCTACTTGGGCTCAAATGAAGGAAGTCATGAGAGCACGCTTCGTGCCAACACACTACAACCGTGACTTGTTCAAGAAGCTACAACACCTCAAGCAAGGTACCAAGTCCGTTGAAGAGTACTACAAGGAGATGGAGATTGCCATGATAAGATCAAACATCACGGAAGATGAAGAGCAAACAATGGCCTGATTCTTGAGTGGACTCAACTATCCTATCAAGAAGATTGCGGACTTTCAACCCTACATGACCCTCCTTGAGCTAGTACACCAAGCAACCATAGCGGAGCGACAAGTCCAAGAGGACTACAAGTACTCCAAGTTCACCTCCAAGAACTTCGGCTCCTACAACCAAGCTTCAACGACTTCCGTTCCTCCTACCTCTACCAAGCCATCTACAAACTTCAGTGACAAGTCAAGCTACAAGAATGCGAATACATCAAGTCGTCCACCTTATACAAACAACTTCATGCCAAGAGCTTCATCATCTACAACTCCAATCGAGGACAACTCCAAGACGAGTTCCATTAAGTGTTTCAAGTGCCAAGGGTGCGGCCACAAGTCATTTGAGTGCAAGACCGTTCGCACCATGATCATCAAGGATGACGGATCTTACGACTCAATGAGCGACGACGAGATGGAAGCCCTTGAGCCCGAGACCCACCTCCATCCAGAGCGCCTCCTCCTGCTCGACCTCGTCACCTCGCCGCCGCCCTTCTCCGGCGACTGAATCTCGCCGGAGTGCCGCCCTGACCCTGCCTTCCCTCACGCCTCCTCCTCCCCGTTCCTTTTCCCCTCTCTCTCATGCCTCTGCCTCTCTCACATGGAACCACGTGAGGACATGGAGACTGCAGCACCGATGCCTCCTCAAGGGCCGTCTCGTCCTCGTCCCACGACGCTCTTCTCCGTTGGCAACCGGCCGCGCCGGGACGCCATGGCCACTTCGGACCAGGGAGATCCTCCGAGCCAGGCCAACTCGTCCAGATCCACGGGCTCCTGCCGGAATCGAAGGAAGCTGCGCCGCCAGGCCTCTCCACCTCGCTTCCCCATCGCCCTTCGTCTTGTCCCAGAGTTCCAGCGCCCGTGGCCCCCTGCTCGTTCATCTAGAGACGAGGAAGGCTCGTCCTCGAGCGTTGACCGCACCACCCCTCCAGCGCCCCAAGGCCCGGCCAGCTCCTCACCGGCCCAACACCAGATTCGGCCTCGGGCCCAATGTGAGCAGCCTCCCAGCACCACCTTTTTTTCTCTTCCTTGTGATGGGCCAGAGCCAGTTTCAGCTCGTGTATGTTTTTTTCTGTTCTGGGAATTTAGCTAATTTCTAGAGTATAACATGTTTTACAGTTTAGCGCCTAAACTTCATGCATATAATAACTTAATAAACCGTGCATCGGATGAAAATATTGTGAACATGTAAAATGCTTAGAATTTTGTGTAGATTAATAATATGCCACTTTCACCCCTGTTTAAAATGTTGTTTGTTTAAATTTGCTCAAATGTCATGTTAAAATGGTTTATTTCATAACTAAATAACCATAGCTCCAAATTTAATAAACTTTATATGTAAATGGGGTGGAAAAATGTGTAGAATAACTTGGTGCACTTTGTTTTGCTGTTTAACAACATTAAAATTATGTAATAGACAGAACAGTACCAAATTCAAATTATGCACATGGGGGTTTTCCAGAATTGTTGTTTGTTGTTCCGGCCTCATTTAAACTTGTCAAAATAGTTAGTTTACTTTTGCTTCACCTCTTGCCATGTTAAAAAACATTTAATCTTGTCTTGTAATAAACGAGAGTCAACTAAATAAATAACATGTGGTGTTTCGTCAATATGCAACTCGTTGCATATTGAGCTCCCCTTAACTTGTAGTTTTGTTTGTGCACTTTGCCATGCCATGCATATTTAAACCGGACATGCATCATACTTGGTTGTGCATCATATGCCATGGTTATGATATGTGTGTTTACCGTGTTGTTTGCTTCTTTCCGGTTTGCTTCTATCTTTAGCTTCGGTTTTCGCTCTGGAGTTGTGAGGATTTGTTCGACTACTTCATGGACTCGTTCTTCTTCTTTGCGGAATCCCAGGCAAGATGACCATCACCTTGGATACCTTTACTATCTTTGCTATACTAGATGTCTCGATGCTATCGTTATATGTCGCGGTACCCATCTTTTATTGTCAGCCCCTCTCCTTGTTGCCATGAAACCTCTAACCTTTGACACCTTCCCAGCAAACCGTTGTTTGGCTATGTTACCCGCTTGCTCAGCCCCTCTTATAGCATTGTTAGTTGCAGGTGAAGATGAAGATTGTTCCATGTTGGAACTTGTTGTTGGAATATCACAATATCTTCTATTATTATTAACACACCTATATACTTGGCAATGGATGGAAGGCTTGGCCTTTTGCTCGGTGATTTGTTCCACTCATGCCACCTTAGGAGCCGATAAACCGGTGTTATGTTCCTTGATTTTGCGTTCCTTACACGGTTGGGTATATGGGGACCCCTTGACAGTTCGTCTTTGAATAAAACTCCTCCAGCAAGGCCCAACATTGGTTTTAATTTGCCTCATAATAACAACTTAATTAATTAATTAATTGGCATAGGGGGTCATGTCCCCGAGGATTCTTCTACATAACAGGGGGGCCAGTGCTGATGGTGTTGGTTCCAAACTAGAGCCACTTGCGGTGCCACCCAGTTATCTGGGGTCTTCGGTTGCTGTACGTAGTGCTCATCCGGACGTGGCCTGAGATGAGATACGCGCGGCTACTATCAGGGTGTCGGCACGCCGGGAGGTCTTGCTGGACTTGTTTTACCATTGTCGAAATGTCTTGTGCACCGGGATTCCGAGTCTGATCGGGTTGTCCCTAAGATAAGGGGTAATATTATTATTACTTCTGCTGATCGTGAGAGCTTGTGATGGGCTAAGTTGGGACACCCGTGCGGGGTTATGATCTTTCGAAAGCCGTGCCCGTGGTTATGTGGCAGATTGGAATTTGTTAATGTCCGGTTGTAGAAAACTTGACAGAGGATCCGAGATAAAACACACAACTGTGTGAGTAACTGTGACTGTCTCTTTTCACTTTGAGAAGAGAACACGATGGGGTTATGTTTGACTCATAGGTAGTTCAGGATCTTTAGTGATCATTACTAGTTTGCGACCGCTTGCGTAGATGCTCATCGTACTCTTGTACTCGTAAGGTAGCCACCATATATTGCTTAGCCGCTGCTGCAACCTCACCACTACCCTTTTCCATACCCCTAAATCTTTGCTAGTCTTGATACCCATGGTTATGGGATTGCTGAGTCCTCGTGGCTCACAGTTACTACAACACCAGATGCAGGTACAGTTGAGTACGACGCAGGAGATGGATCAGAACTTCACTGGGAGTTTGATGAAGAGCCTGGCCGTATGTATGTGACGTGTTTCGACGATCAGTAGTGGTTCCTACTAGGGGCGATCCGGGCTTGTGTTGCTTTATTCATGGTATCTTTCTTTTGGATCTTCGTCCATAGTCGGAATGCGATGTTATTTGGATGATGCATGTTCATGTAATGTATTGTGTGACGTGGCGAGTGTAAGCCAACTACTCTTTTACAATTTCATCCCTCTTTTACATGAGATGTGCAAAGATACCATTCTTGAGATCATTCTAGTATGATATTATGCCTTTAAGTTGTGCCTCGACACGTGGGAGGTATAATCTCATACTGGCATTATAAGTTGGTGTGAATGAAGATGAAGACCATCAAGTGTTTTGCGACAATGACTCGAGTCCCAATCTCGTTGTCTCCAAGGTCTGGACACTCCAACATCAACAAGATGATGATCAACGATGTAACATTTTCCATACCAAGGCCGGCATAAATGGACGCTCCGTCAAGGTTATCATCGATGGAGGAAGTTGTCGTAACTTGGCAAGCGAAGAGTTATGCGACAAACTACAATTGGTCAAGACGAAGCACCCTCATCCCTACAAGGTCCAATGGCTTAACGACGCCGGAATTCTTCAAGTCGAGCATACCGTACAAGTCTCCTTCAAGATAGGTGCCTACGAGGACACACTTGAGTGTGATGTGGTCCCTATGTCCGTGTGCCACCTTCTTCTTGGACGACCTTGGCAATACGATCGTGGAGTCACACACAATGGACGAACCAACCACTAAAGCTTCAAGATGAAGGGCAAGGAATTTGTGCTACGTCCGATGTCACCAAGTGAAGTAGCCGCCGACAAACACTTACCTACCAACCATCGTGGAGAGAATGGTGAGAGAGTGAGCCACCAAAAAGAGAGTGAGAGCCACAAGCCAAATATGAGCGACTCCACGATGAGCGACAAGAAGCAACTAGTTCTATTTGCCACCAAAAGTGAGATGAGAGAAGTGTGTGAGAACCCATCGAGTGTCTTTCACATTGTGCTTTTATGCAAAGGGGAAGGCAAACCTACTAACACTTCACCACCTCTACCTTTAGTGTTGTCTCAATTGTTGCACGAATTCTCGGATGTCTTTCCCGATGAGCTACCTCCGGGTCTACCTCCACTTCGCGGCATCGAACACCGCATCGACCTCATACCCGGCGCACCACTTCCGAACAAGGCTCCTTACCGCGTCAACCCCGACGAAACCAAGGAGATACTACGGCAAGTACAACAACTCATCGAAAAAGGTCATGTACATGAAAGCTTGAGCCCTTGTGCCGTTCCGGTTATTCTCGTGCCTAAGAAAGATGGAAGTTTTCGCATGTGCTCCGATTGTCGCCCGATAAATGCTATCACCGTTAGATAACGTCACCCCATCCCACACTTAGACGACATGCTTGATGAATTGTGTGGTGCCACCATCTTTTCGAAAATTTATCTTAAAAGTGGTTATTACCAAATTCGCATTCAAGAGGGTGATGAGTGGAAAACGGCTTTCAAAACCAAGTTTGGGTTATATGAGTGGTTGGTCATGCTAATGGGTTTATCGGAAGCGCCCGGTTCATTTATGCGTCCTATGCATTTCGTTCTCCGACCCTCATAGGCGTCTTTGTAGTGGTTTATTTCGATGACATCCTCGTTTTTAGCAAGTCTCTTGAGGACCATGTCACACACATCCGTATGGTTTTACAAACCCTTCGGAGAGAGCGCTTATATGCTAACATGGATAAATGCACTTTTGGCGTTGACAAGGTCGTTTTCCTAGGATTTGTCGTTTCTTCACAAGGTGTTCACGTTGATGAAACTAAAATTGAAGCAATTAAAACTTGGCCACAACCAACAAATCTCCAACAAGTGCGTAGCTTTCTTGGTTTAGCCGGTTTCTATCGACATTTTGTGAAGGACTTTAGCACAATCGCTATGCCTCTACACGCCTTGAACAAGAAGAACGCACCCTTTGTTTGGGGTCCTTCGCAAGACACCGCGTTCAATGAGCTAAAAAGCTTGCTTACACACGCACCACTTCTTGCCCTACCAAACTTTGACAAACCTTTTGAGATTCATTGTGACGCTAGCGGTACCGGCATAGGTGGGGTGCTAATGCAAGAGAAACACCCAATTGCATACTTTAGCGAGAAGCTATCCGGAGCGCAACTTAACTACCCCATTTATGATAAAGAGCTCTATGCCTTGGTGAGAGTTTTGCGTGTTTGGGAACATTACCTTAGACCTAATGAATCCATTCTTCATACAGACCATGAGACGCTTAAGTATCTCAAGGGTCAAACTAAGCTAAACAAGCGTCATGCTAAGTGGAGTGAGTTCATTGAGTCTTTTCCCTATGTCATCAAATACATCAAAGGCAAAGATAATGTTGTGGCGGATGCACTTTCCCGCAAATGCATGCTTGTTACACAACTTGAGTTGAATGTTATTGTATTTGAGCACATAAAAGATTTATATGAGCATGATCCTGTATTTGCAAATCCTTATGCTAAGTGTTTCACTCACACTTCTTGGGAACGCTACCACATAAAGGATGGATATCTTATGAGAGCTAACCAACTTTGCATTCCCGAGTCTTCGCTTCGTTTGCTCCTTTTGCGGGAATCTCATGGAGGAGGACTCATGGGACACTTTGGACGCGACAAGACATTTGCTACGCTCTCCAAGAACTACTTTTGGCCCAAGATGCTTCGTGACGTCTCACGCCTCACCAACCGATGCTCTACATGTCGCAAAGCTAAGTCAAAATCTCAATCCCATGGCCTTTACATGCCACTTCCTATTCCATACCATCCATGGGAAGACATAAGCATGGACTTTGTACTTGGATTGCCTAGGACTCAAAATGGCAAAGATTCTGTGTTTGTTGTCGTGGATAGATTCTCTAAAATGGCTCATTTCATTCCTTGTAACAAGATCGATGATGCTTCACATGTTGCAAATCTCTTTTGTAGGGAAATCATTCGTCTACATGGTCTACCCAAGACGATCGTGTCGGACCGGGACGTCAAGTTCTTGAGCTACTTTTGGAAGACTCTATGCGCCAAACTCGGCATCAAGCTCCTTTTCTCCTCGGCATATCATCCACAAACCGACGGCCAAACGGAGGTGACGAATCACACGCTTTCGACGCTTCTTCCGTGTTGATCAAGAAGAACATCAAGGAATGGGAGCAATGCTTGCCCATCGCCGAGTATGCCTACAACCGCGCAAGACATTCGACTACCGGCAAGTCCCCCTTCGAGGTCGTCTACGGCTTCAACCCGTTGTCCCCATTGGACATCGTACCTCTACAAGAACGCATCAACATGGACGCAAGTGCATGAGAAAGTTATCTCAAGAATGTGCACGAAGATACAAGGGCAACGACCGAGCGACAAGTGCAACGCATAGCCACCAAGCGCAACGTCGACAAGGCACCAACGATGTTCCAACCGGGAGATCTCGTATGGCTTCATCTTCGGAAGGACCGCTTCCCCAACGAACGCAAGTCCAAACTACTACCTCGAGCCAACGGACCTTTCAAGGTGCTAGCACGCTACAACAACAATGCCTACAAGATCGACATCCCATGAGACAAGTACAACGTGAGCAATACCTTCAACATCAAGGACCTATCTCCTTTCCATGGTGATGAAGATTTCGATCCGAGGTCGGATCTTTCCTAAGGGAGGGGAGATGATGCGGAGCATCCCAAGGTCATCCCCATGAACCTACCGTCCACCCACCAAGTGCCCAAAGGACCAATGACACGAGGCTGTTCAAGAGCTCTCGAAGCCGAGGTGAAGCCGAGGTGAACTCGCTCCTTTATCAATTTCCTCTCGAGTCACATGGGACATGGCTTCCACCCTCATCAGAAACTCTATGCATACTCAGGTACTTGGATGGAAGCCACGGGACGACTCTGCAGAGTGGACAAGGCGGCGGGATCGACAAGTGCTTGGAACACGAAGAAAGCGCGGCTGAAGATGCTACAGGCACCGGACGTCCGACCTCTTCCGGACGACCGGTCACCTCCAGGCACCGGACGTCCGACAATCATTAGACGACAGGAGACTCCCAGACGACCGGACGACCGGAGGCCACCGGACGTCCGTGACACCGACTACAGAACGTAATTAGCGGAAATTCGAGGATTATCGGACGTTTGGTCCCTCCCGAGCCACTGGACGTCCGATGACCCAGCGGACGTCCGACCCGACTTTGTCGCCCCATGTAATATATACTCGTTGACTTCCTCCTTCATAGGCAGCTTTTGGATAGCTCATCATAGACCTTAGTGGTTCCTCTCCTACGAGACCGCAGCCTCCTCGGAGAAGATCCACCGGTTCAAGAACTCCTTCACGGAGATGACTACCGCCACTTGTATCGTCCTTAGTTGAGCGTGTATTGTGTATCGCATTTTGTGTACCCGGATCTAGCATTTGTGTGACCTAAACGTGTTGATTTGAGTGTTTTCTTCTGGTCCCTCTTGTGTTTTTCCCTCGTGTACCTCGTGTTCATCCGTGGGATCCCTCCTTTTCGTGAAAGATCGGCCTAGAACGGGTTGACCCCGTACCATACCCATATGTGCTCAAATCATCAGTGAAGGTTAGAAAATAATGATACCCGCCGCGAGCTTCAACACTCATCGGTCCACACACATCAGTATGTATGATTTCCAACAAATCTGTTGCTCGCTCCATTGTTCCGGAGAACGGAGTTTTAGTCATATTGCCCATGAGGCATGGTTCGCAAGCACCAAGTGATTCATAATCAAGTGATTCCAAAAGTCCATCACTATGGAGTTTCTTCATGCGCTTTACACCAATATGATCTAAACGGCAGTGCCATAAATAAGTTGCACTATCATTATTAACCTTGCATCTTTTGCCTTCAATATTATGAATATGTGTATTACTACGATGGAGATCCAACAAACTATTTTCATTGGGTGTATGACCATTAAAGGCTTTATTTATGTAAGCAGAATAACAATTATTCTATGACTTTAAATGAATAACCGTATTGCAACAAACATGATCAAATCATATTCATGCTCAACGCAAATAACAAATAACATTTATTTAGGTTCTACACTAATCCCGAAAGTATAGGGAGTGTGCGAAGATGATCATATCAATCTTTGAACCACTTCCAACACACATCCTCACTTCACATTTAACTAGTCTCTATTCATTCTGCAACTCTCGTTTCGAGTTACTAATTTTAGCAAATGAACCGGTATCAAATACCCAGAGGTTGCTTATGAACACTAGTACAGTACACATCAATAATCTGTATATCCAATATACCTTTGTTCACTTTGCCATCCTTCTTATCCGCCAAGTATTTAGGGTAGTTCCACTTCCAGTGACCATTTCCTTTGCGGTAGAAGCACTTAGTTTCAGGCTTGAGTTTAGCTTCGGGTTTATTTCATGGGAGTGACAACTTGCTTGACATTCTTCTTGAAGTTCCCCTTCTATCCCTTTGCCCTTTACTTGAAACTAGTGGTCTTGTTAACCATCAACACTTGATGCTCTTTCTTGATTTCTACCTTCACCGATTTCAGCATCGCGAAGAGCTCGGGAATTACTTTTGTCATCCCTTGCATATTATAGTTCATCACGAAGTTCTACTATCTTGGTGATAGTGACTAGAGAACTTTGTCAATTACTATCTTATCTGGAAGATTAACTCCCACTTGATTCAAGCAATTGTAGTACCCAGACAATCTGAGCACATGCTCACTGGTTGAGCTATTCTCCTCCATCTTGTAGGCAATGTACTGTCAGAGGTCTTATACCTCTCGACACGGGCATGAGTATGAAATACTAATTTCAACTCCTGGAACATCTCATATGCTCCGTGGCGTTCAAAACATTTTTGAAGTCCCAGTTCTAAGCCGTAAAGCATGGTGCACTAAACTATCAAGTAGTCATCATACCGATCTTTTGTCAAAACGTTCATATAGTATGCATCTGCTCTTGCAATAGGTCTGTCACCTAACGGTGCATCAAGGACATAATTCTTCTATGCAGCAATGAGGAAAATTCTGAGATCACGGAACAAGTCCGCATCATTGCTACTAACATTTTTTAACTTAGTTTTCTCTAGGAACATATAAAAACAAACGGGGAGCTACATCGCGAGCTATTGATCTACAACATAGATATGCTAATACTACCAGGACTAAGTTCATGATAAATTAAAGTTCAATTAACCATATTATTAAAGAACTCCCACTTAGATAGACATCCCTCTAGTCATCTAAATAATCGCGTGATCCATATCAACTAAACCATGTCCGATCATCACGTGAGATGGAGTAGTTTTCAATGGTGAACATCTTATGTTGATCATAACTACTATATGATTCACGCTCGACCTTTCGGTCTCTAGTGTTCCGAGGCCATATCTGCATATGCTAGGCTCGTCAAGTTTAACCTGAGTATTCTGCGTGTGCAAAACTAGCTTACACCAGTTGTATGTGAACGTAGAGCTTATCACACCCGATCCTGACGTGGTGTCTCGACATGATGAACTTTCGCAACGGTGCATACTCAGGGAGAACCCATATACCTTGAAATTTAGTGAGAGATCATCTTATAATGCTACCGTCGTTCTAAGCAAAATAAGAAGCATAATAAGATAAACATCACATGCAATCACAATATGTGGCATGATATGGCCATCATCATCTTGTGCTTTTGATCGCCATCTCCAAAGCACCGTCATGATCACCTTTGTCACCGGTGCGACACCTTGATCTCCATCGTAGCATCGTTGTCGTCTCGCCAACTATTGCTTCCACGACTATCGCTACCGCTTAGTGATAAAGTAAAGCAATTACATGGCGACTGTATTTCATACAATAAAGCGACAGCCATATGGCTCCTGCCAGTTGCCAATAACTTTACAAAACATGATCATCTCATACAATAACGTATAACTCATCATGTCTTGACCATATCACATCACAACATGCCCTGCAAAAACAAGTTAGACGTCTTCTACTTTGTTGTTGCAAGTTTTACGTGGCTGCTACGGGCTTAGCAAGAACCGTTCTTACCTACAAAAACCACAACGATTTTTCGTCAAGTATGTGTTGTTTTAACCTTCACAAGGACCGGGCGTAGCCACACTCGATTCAGCTAAAGTGAGAGAGACAGACACCCGCCAGTCACCTTTAAGCAACGAGTGCTCATAACGGTGAAACCAGTCTCGCGTAAGCGTACGCGTAATGTCGGTCCGGGCCGCTTCATCTCACAATAGCGCTGAACCAAAGTATGACATGCTGGTAAGCAGTATGACTATTATCGTCCACAACTCATTGTGTTCTACTCGTGCATATCATCTACGCATAGACCTGGCTCATGATGCCACTGTTGGGGAACATAGTATTTCAAAAATTTCCTACGATCATGCATGATCTATCTACCAGATGCATAGAAACGAGAGGGGAGAGTGTGTCTACGTACCCTCGTAGACCGAAAGCGTGTAGTGACGCGGTTGATGTAGTCGAACTTCTTCGCGATCCAGCCGATCAAGCACCGAACGTAAGACACCTCCGCGTTCAGCACACGTTCAGCTTGATGACGTCCCACGAGCTCTTGATCCAGTTAAGCTTCACGGGAGAGTTTTGTCAGCACGACGGCGTGGTGACGGAGATGATGAAGCTACCGGCGCAGGGCTTCGCCTAAGCACTGCAACGGTATGACCGAGGTGTGTTTCTATGGAGGGGGCACCGCACACGGCTAGAACAATGTTTCTTGTGTGTATTTGGGTGGCCCCCTGCCCCCGTATATAAAGGAATAAGGGGGAGGTGCGGCCAGGCCAAGTGGCGCGCCAAGGTAGTAGGATTCCTACTCCTAGTAGGAATAGGAACCCCCTTTTCATATTCCTACTAGGAGTAGGAAAGGAAAGGGGAAGAGGAGAAGTAAAGAAGAGGTGGCGCCTCCCCTCTTTTCCTAGTCCAACTAGGAACCCTAGGGGGTGCGGCTAGCCCTATGGGCTGCCCTTCTCTATCCCTCATAGGCCCACTATGGCCCATACTCCCTCGGGGGGTTCCTGTAACCCCCTCCGACACTCTGGTTAAATTCGAAACTTTTCTGGAACACTTCCGGTATCCGAATATAGTCGTCCAATATATCAATCTTTATGTCTCGGACATTCCAAGATTCCTCGTCATGTTCGTGATCTCATCCGGGACTCCGAACTCCCTTCGGTACATCAAAACTCATAAACTCATAATACCGATCGTCATCAAACGTTAAGTGTGTGGACCCTACGGGTTCGAGAACTATGTAGACATGACCGAGACTCATCTCCGGTCAATAACCAATAGCGTAACCTAGATTATCATATTGGTTCCTACATATTCTACGGAGATCTTTATCGATTAAACCGCATAACAACATACATTGTTCTTTTTGTCATTGGTATGTTACTTGCCCGAGATTCGATCGTCGGTATCTCAATACCTAGTTCAATCTCGTTACCGGCAAGTCTCTTTATTCGTTCCATAATACATCATTACGTGACTAACTCATTAGTCATTTGCTTGCAAGGCTTATTATGATGTGTATTACCGAGAGGGCCCAAAGATACCTCTCCGACACTCGGAGTGACAAATCCTATTCTTGATCTATGCCAACACCACGAACACCTTCGGAGACACCTGTAGAGCATATTTATAATCACCCAGTTACGTTGTGACGTTTGATAGCACACAAGGTGTTCCTCCGGTATACGGGTGTTGCATAATCTCATAGTCATAGGAACATGTATAAGTCATGAAGAAAGCAATAGCAGTAAAACTAAACGATCATTGTGCTAAGCTAACGGATGGGCCATGTCCATCACATCATTCTCCTAATGATGTGTTCTCGTTGATCAAATGACAACTCATGTCTATGGCTAGGAAACATAAACATCTTTGATCAATAAGCTAGTCTAGTAGAGGCATACTAGGGACATACTGTTTTGTCTATGTATTCACACATGTGCTAAGTTTCTGGTTAATACAATTCTAGCATGAATAAAAAACATTTATCATGATATAAGGAAATAAATAATAACTTTATTATTGCCTCTAGGGCATATTTCCTTCAGATAGTGTCCTTCAGCTCCTGCTTGTAGACTTCTCCAATTCGTCCCATGGTAATGTGGGCTGCCATACTCTTGCCTAGGCTCCAGGTTGGTGCATCAAAGGAAAACTCTATGGGCTCAGTGGATGGTGTGAATGTCTCCCGGGAATTTGAACTTGAATATTCCATCGCTCCTCTTCTGGTAAAGTGGTAGTGTAGGTTCCGGTGAAGCTTGGTATTCCGATGTTCAGGTACCTATTGACTTCCTTCAAGTGTCGTCCAAAAGGTGTGTCTTCATCCGGTTGTGTGAACTTGTTCCTTGAGTCCACCATCCTAAAAAGTAGAAAATGGAGAGGAGTCAGAAATGAGTAGAGAAGAGTGACCTAGGGTTTATCTTAGTGGTCGTGTCCTACATTCAGCGTGTGCACTGATACCGTCTTGTAGCGACCACGATCCGAATGGACCGAAGTCTCTGTGTTCTGTGTCATCCCTGGATCGGTAATGCTGACACACACAGTACTTGAAGGATTTATAACAGAGTGGCAATCACACAATAATTACATCGAATGTCTCAAAAGAGAACATATTACAAAATAATATGGCATAAGGACATCTAACATGATAACATTGCAAGGTTTGGAAGATAAGTGAGTCCATCAACTCCAACGGCATAGCTGAGTGCATGACAAACGTCCTAGCGCACCTTACTCTTCTTCTGAAAAGTCTGCAACATAACATGTTGCAGCCCGAAACGGGTCAGCACATGGAATATGCTGGCAAGATAACACAGTAGAGCAAGTAGCCGAATAGAGGCTAACACTACATGCATATATGGCTGGTGGAGGCTCTACAGTTAAAGTTTTTGCATAAAGCCAATTTTTCCCTACCACAACGGAATAAGTTTTATTTTAACTATCATGGTAGTTGAAACATCATTGAGAAGGTACCTCCAACTCAATCCCAATTAAAGTAGTCATTAACAACCCACCAAATTAGTTTTAGAGTGATGAGATCAACCAATAATTCAAGTACCAGATACTCAAGATGTCCATAACCGGGGACAAGGCAAATCATGATTAGTTTGTACACTCTACAGAGGTTTGCGCACTTTTCCCCACAAGTCTCGATCTCCTCCGTTGGATTTCTCGCACTGCATGATGTTTGAGAAACGAATGACCGAGACAAAGTATTTCAGAAGCATTTACTCTTTACCCGAGGTGGACTGGTACACCTACTTTCCCCTACATCTGCTAGTCCACCACGAAAGAGCTCACACAACATACTCAACTATGCCAGAGCCCATAATGGCATTCTGGCTGCACACGGAAGTTTCTAGCATGAATAGTTTTGTGATCCCTTTGAGCCTGGGTGGCATTCCATAGGATAATCACACGGTACCCTCGGGATTTCCTAGGACAACACTGGATTCTCCAGGTGCCCTGCAACCAATCCATCCAGATGTGTATTAAAATAGCCACCTTAAGTTTGAACCATTAATTAACATCTCAAATCTATCATGGATACTCTCAAACCCAAACCACGTCTACGAGCATAGCATGGCAACCTAAGCATAACGTAGAAATAACTGCCAAGGGTTTGAAAATAATGCAGGTACCTCAATCTACTTCCCAGACCCACAAGTTAAAAGATCCTACTCATGCAATGTTTGAGGGTTTGATCTAATGCATAAAAACTGGGTAATAAAGGGGTATGATCAAAGTATTACTTGCCTTGCTGATGATTCGCAAAACCTAGGGACTCGTAGTAGCACGCTTCGCACTCTAGGAATTCTATCGCAATCAAACTATAGCATACATAAGAAACCAAGCAAAGATGCACAGGTAAAACTCCAAATAAGAAGATCTAACCAGAAAGTTCAACTGAAGAACTCCGGTTTGCAAAAAGAATCAAATCAAACGGAGCAAGGAAACTCAAACTACGAAAGAAACAAGATCCATTTACTAGATTGAACTAAAGTCAAATTTTACAGTATCAAAACCTTGCTCAAGTTGGTTAAACGGAAAGAGGGCTTCGAGACGAAGATCTAGGCGCTTGAATCGCCTGATTCCGAATTACGAGCGAAAAGAAAAACTAAAAAGAAGCTCAGGGTAGAAATCACGATCGAAAATAATCACGGAAAAACCCTGAAAAAGAAAAACGGACGAACAGGCTAACGAACGAACGTTCGCTGTTAGTAACTAAAAGATGAAAAGCGTTCGTTAAAATGAACAAACGGACGGACATCCGCTCAATAACTAAATCGAGAAAACCAAGCCGATCTAATAAAAAACAGATCTAGGGTTTACGAAATAAAAGCGATCGATTAAAAAACCGGCGGCTACCTCGTGGAAATGGGACGGCGGCGGCGGCGTACTCTGGTGGGTTCGGCGGAGCTCCGGCGATGGGGGGGCGGACGGCGGGGTGGCGGCGTCCGGCGCGGGCGGGCGGCGGCGCGGTTGGCAGCGGCGTGGGCGGGCGACGACGACGGCTTAGGGCGGCGGCGGCGCTAGGGTTAGGGTTAGGGTTAGGGGCGGCACGACCTGCGGTGGGCTGGCGGGGCGGCTGGTGCTCGGCCTTTAAAGGGGCCGGTCGGGCAGAGTCCTAGTCGGACACGGCCCGGCTAGGTCGGTTCCACTTTTTTTTTAAATAGTCCTCACGCGGCAAAACGGGCAGAAAAAAAATACTAAACGGACTCGAAAAATTCCGAAATAAATTTTTACCGTCCTCTAATAATATTTAGGACAAAGTGAACATTTTTCCTGGGCCTAAATGCAATTTTGAAGAACACGCATTTTCTCTATGCAAATAATATTGCAAATAAATCCAAATAAAATACCAAAGTTGATTTTTAATAATTTTCCTTCAATATTTATTTTATTTTGGAGAAGTCATATTATCTTAGCTCATTTATTTTATTATGAAATATCTTTCGGAGAGAAAAACAATTAAAACCAAAGTGATCCTCGTACCGGTATTTGAGAAAACTCAAATATGAAAACTGTAAAATCCCTAACTCTCTCCGTGGGTCCTTGAGTTACTTAGAATTTCGAGGATCGCAACACACGAATGCAATAAACCATGCTATGAAATATGACCTATGTATAACATTCCAAATTGAAAATTTGGGATGTTACACATATTAAGAATAAACTCCAACTTATTTTGTGCGAACTCTACTCTTTGGAACAACATTTTCCTTTCCATTGGTCCAGTGTTCACACGGAAAAGTATCACCCCAAAAAAATGCACTGGTTCATCCGTAATTCATATTCTCCTCATATCAAATCTTTTATTACATCCTGAACCACTATTCAACACTCAAATTTCAAAGGTGCTTCACTACAAATGCTGCCATCCACATAGTTTGGTATTGTCAAGTATTCCTTCCATCTCTATTCATTTGTGCTTGCTGAGGATGCTTCAGTCCCCTGGAATTGTGCAATGTGATTCTTGAAATCATCGATATTTTGCTTCATCATAGTGGCCGTGTGCTTCATCTCCATCATCTCTGCATGCACCCCACTTAGGCATTCCTGAGTGTGACGAAGTCTTGCTTCAAGTATATCTCCAATCTGACGTGTGGCCTCCATAGCAGCTTCACGAACAGAGTCAAAGAATGTTGTTCGTGGTACTCGAGAGATGAAAAAGTATTGACCCATAGATTTTGGGCAAACTCCTTTCACACAGTGGAGGTGTATCTCCATGTACGAAAGTTCAACTCCATTTTCTAGGAAAGGATAACCCTTGTAGACTGTCTCTCCTTCAAGGTGAATATGCTTTATCATGTCCTTCAGGATCTTTGGGTAATCCTGATCGCTAGTCAGGGTCATGATCGTCTCCGGGCCCTTGAAAAAAATACTCGTAAAGGGTTGTCATCTGTAGGTATAAGATAGAATGGGTACTCGGGATAATGTATGTATTTCCTTGGGTGAAATGTGGTTGTTAGTCCGAGAAAGGTTTGGGGTCAGCTTGTCCATGGGTTCTAGGTTTTAGTCTGGGTGAGATAGCAAGAGAGGCACTCACCATCATCCAACAACTCATAACATTTTATATTAGATTCCAAACATATCACCTTCTATTGCTTCACGAACTATTACAATGTCTTTTCGATAACTCAACTCATCATCCCAATGAAAAAGTGTATTCCACATTTATTTACATGCTTTATTACAATATCAAGATCTCAACTACTCTTCTCACTCTTTCCTCGAGTCTGAACCTTCTCTGGCAAAATGCCCCACTTCCTTGCAGCGTAAAAAAATGACATCAGACAAATCTAGGGACTTCATGGTGACTATCTTGGTTCCCCGGGTTCTTGGCTTCCTTGCGGGGCAGTTGCTAGCGTAATGACCTAAATCCTTGCACCTGTAACATGTGATGTGACTCAGGTCCTTTTTCACATAAATTGGGTTGTTCTGGGGACACATGCTCTTTCTCTTCCTCGACTTTTCTGTGCCAATCAGGGCTTCTATCTCTTGTGGATCGTACTCAAAATCCACTATCGGGAATTCTACTAGATACTCCCTTGCTTAATGCTGGGAAAAGTGTTCTTCTTCTCCACATGAATAGCATGACTTGGTGCAAAGTTCAATTGGGTCTTCTTTGTGTGTGCCCTCCACATCTTCCTTCATCATAGGTTCTTCTAAAATTTCCACGAGGGATCCTTTCATAGCTTCTTTCTTCTACTTGATAGTTCATTGTACCATGGGGTAAATGTGACACCGAGCAGGGTAGTGGGTAGTCTCTTCACACAAGAAACAAGTAATCCACCTAGTTGGGCATTCTTTAGCAGGGTGGCTTCTTCACAATGAGGGCATTCATCCTTGTGCTCCTCCTGGGTGTGTCCTATTTCTCCACAAATCATGCAAGCACAAGGTTTCTTCTCCGTGTTGTCACCACACTTTCAGATGAGACGGGATTTTAACAGAGTCTTCTTGAATTCCTCCCAACTTTTTGCTCCATTACATCCTTGTATGGCTTGATGCATTTTCCCCCATGTTGCAACACTTTTTGTAAAGTACTAAAGAGCGTATTGAACCTCATGCTTCCTTGCAATAATTTTTTTCCTGAAGTGATCCTCAATGTTTTGTATCCATAGCTCTACGTCCGGCTGCGTCATCGGTCCAGAGAATACAAGTATATCTTCATTCATCCTCTATTGGGTCCAAGGGTTTTGGTATGAGCTTTGGGAGATGAAGAGAGATACACTCAACACAAATAATAGTTTTGAAGAAACGGTTTATATTTTGTGGCCGTCAGAAAAAGATCAAACAAATGACGGTGCATAATTGTCGCATCTAACGTGAGTACATAACATGGGTTCGGTCTTCTAAAGGTCAATATCTCTTCAAAGTCGTCAACTCTTCAAATCTTCGGAGTATCCACTGTTGTAGCTTCAACACTTCTAATGCATGGTGAAATCCACTTTACTCCGAAGTGGTCAAAATGGAAAAGGGTATGGTCTAACTATTTAAGGTAAAAGGGAAGATTTCGCAAAGCTCGAAAAAGAAGAGAGGTAAAGAATCTTTTTGAAAATAATTTTATAGAGAAATCCTTTCCTATGGGCTTGCCATTTTCTAGGGTCACGTCCTACAGTCAACATGTGCTCTGATACCATCTTGTAGCGACCCAATCCAAATGTATCAAGTCTCTGTGCTTAAGTGTCATCCCTGGATCGGTATGCTGACACACACAGTACTCGAGGATTTATAACAGAGGTAACTCACATGTATAAAGTAATAGAAATACTATTACCTCAATCAACATAGCGGAAGTAACAACAAGGTCGTGGACTGCCATCAACACCAACGGCAAAGTTGAGTGTAGACATCGCAACCCTAACGTATCACTTACTCGTCGGTTCATCCCTGCAACATGAGACGTTACAGCCATGTAGGTCAGTACTTTGAATGTACTCGCAAATTCACGCCATAGAATAATGATGAACAATATCTATCACTACATGCATATTTGGCCGGTGGAGGCTGTAACGTTATTTTTGCATAGAGCTAGTTTTTTCCTACAACAAAGGAACAAATTCTATTTACTACTCAGATGTATTGAATATTGAGAGTGGTTCCTCCATCTCAATCCCGAATCCACAATGTCATTAAAACCCAACAAAATTAATTAATAGAGCGACGAGATTCAACAAATAATCCTGTTGTAGGGTGGAACCCTAATCGACAGATCTTTCACGAACGGAGGTTATCCCACAACAAACACGGAGAACACAAGGAAGAAATAGAGGAATACACGAGGAGAAACACTCAAATCAACACAAATATGATCACACAGGTGCTAGATCCATGATACATATCAAGATACACGATCCATAGTCAACGACGGTGATACAAAGGTAGTCTTCTCCCGGAGGAGGTCTTGGATATCCCTTGGGATCTTCCCCGATGTGGAGGTCTTGAATCCGAGGTGGATCTTCTCCGAAGATGCCGCGGTCTCGTAGGAGAGGAACCACAAAGGTCTATGATGAGCTATCCAAAAGCTACCTCGAAAGGAGGGAAGTCAACGAGTATATATTACATGAGTTGTCGCCGTCGGGGTGGACGTCCGCTGGTTACCGGACGTCCGGAGGTTCCGGAGGGACCAGACGTCCGGTAATCCTCACATTTCCGCTATTTAGCTTCTATGGTCGTTGTCACGGACGTCTGGTGGCTTCCGGTCGTCTGGTCGTCTGGGAGTCGCTGGTCGTTCGGTGGACGCCGGTCGTCCGGTGCCTGGGAGTTGCCGCTCGTCCGGTGTAGGCCGGACGTCCGGTGCCTGTAGCATCTTTAGCCTTCCTTCTTCTTGTTCTCGACACTTGTCGAACTCGCCGTCTTGGCCATTGTGCAGAGCTGTCCCGTGGCCTTCGTCCAAGTACCTGAGTATGCACAGAGTTCCTGATGAGGGTAGAAGCCATATCTCATGTGAATCTGAGGGATGTCGAAGGAGGAGCGAAGTCACCTCGGTCTCGAGAGCTCTTGCATGGGCTCGAGTCATTGGTCCTTTGGGCACTTGGTGAGGCGATGAAGGGTCCATGGGGATGACCTTAGGATGCTCCGCATCATCTCCCCTCCCCTGGGAAAGATCCGACCTCGAATCGAAATCTTCATCACCATGGAAAGGAGATAGGTCCTTGATGTTGAAAGTATCGCTCACGGAGTACTTGTCTCGTGGGATGTCGATCTTGTAGGCGTTGTCGTTGTAGTGTGCTAGCACCTTGAAGGGTCCGTCGGCGCGAGGTAGTAGTTTGGACTTGCGATCGTGTGGGAAACGGTCCTTGCGAAGATGAAGCCAAACAAGATCTCCCGGTTGGAACACCATTGGTGCCTTGTTGATGTTGAGCTTGTTGGCGAGACGATGGACTTGTCGCTCGATCATTGCCCTTGTATCTTCATGCACCTTCTTGAGATAGCTTGCTCGTGCACTTGCATCCATGTTGATGCGCTCTTGTAGAGGTAGAGGTAGGATGTCCAATGGGGACAACGGGTTGAAGCCGTAGACGACCTCGAAGGGGGACTTGCCGGTAGTCGAATGTCTTGCGCGGTTGTAGGCGTACTCGGTGATGGGCAAGCATTGCTCCCATTCCTTGATGTTCTTCTTGATCAACACGCGAAGAAGCGTCGAAAGCGTGCGGTTCGTCACCTCCGTTTGGCCGTCGGTTTGTGGATGGTACGCCGAAGAGAAGAGTAGCTTGATTCCGAGTTTGGCACATAGGGTTTTCCAAAAGTAGCTCAAGAACTTGACGTCCCGATCCGACACGATCGTTTTGGGCACGCCGTGTAGACGAATGACCTCCCTACAAAAGAGATTGACAACATGTGAAGCATCATCTATATTGTTACAAGGAATGAAATGAGCCATTTTAGAGAATCTATCTACCACAACTAACACAAAATCTTTGCCATTTTGAGTCCTAGGCAACCCAAGTACAATATCCATGCTTATGTCTTCCCATGGATGGTATGGAATAGGAAGAGGCATGTAAAGACCATGAGATTGACCTTTGGACTTAGCTTTGCGGCATGTAGAACATCGGTTGGTGAGGCGTGAGACGTCACGGAGCATCTTGGGCCAAAAATACTTCTTAGAGAGGGTAGCAAACGTCTTGTCGCGTCCAAAGTGTCCCATGAGTCCTCCTCCATGAGATTCCTGCAAAAGGAGCAAACGAAGCGAAGACTCGGGAATGCAAAGTTTGTTAGTTCTCATAAGATATCCATCCTTTAGGTAGTAATGTTCCCAAGAAGTGTGAGTCAAGCACTTAGCATAGGCATTTGCAAAGAAAGGATCATGCTCATATAAATCTTTTATGTGCTCAAAGCCGATCACATTCAACTCGAGTTGTGTTACAAGCATGCATTTGCGGGAAAGCGCGTCCGCCACAACATTTTCTTTGCCCTTGATGTATTTGATGACATAGGGAAACGACTCAATGAACTCACTCCATTTAGCATGACGCTTGTTCAACTTGGTTTGACCCTTGAGATACTTGAGAGTCTCATGGTCCGTATGAAGGATGAATTCATGAAATCTAAGATAATGTTCCCAAACACGTAAAACTCTCACCAAGGCATAAAGCTCTTTATCATAAATGGGATAATTAAGTTGCGCTCCGGATAGCTTCTTGCTAAAGTACGCAATTGGGCGCTTTTCTTGCATGAGCACGCCACCTATGCCGGTACCACTAGCGTCACAATGAATCTCAAAAGGTTTATCAAAGTTTGGTAGGGCTAGAAGTGGTGCGTGGGTAAGCAAGCTTTTTAGCTCATTGAACGCGGTGTCTTGTGAAGGACCCCAAATGAAGGGTGCGTTCTTCTTGCTCAAAGCGTGTAGAGGCATAGCAATAGTGCTAAAGCCCTTTACGAAACGTCGGTAGAAACCGGCTAGACCAAGGAAACTACGCACTTGCATGAGATTCGTTGGTTGAGGCCAAGTTTTAATTGCTTCAATTTTAGTTTCATCAACGTGAACACCTTGAGAAGAAACGACAAATCCTAGGAAGACCACCTTGTCAACGCCAAAGGTGCATTTCTCCATATTAGCATATAAGCGCTCTTTCCGAAGGGTTTGTAAAACCATACGGATGTGTGTCACATGGTCCTCTAGCGTCTTGCTAAAAATGAGGATGTCATCAAAGTAAACCACTACAAAGACACCAATGTAGGGTCGTAGACAAAAATGCATAAGACGCATAAAAGAACCGGGTGCTTCCGATAAACCCATTGGCATAACAAGCCACTCATATAACCCAAACTTGGTTTGAAAGCCGTTTTCCACTCATCACCCTCTTGAATGCGAATTTGGTAGTAACTACTTTTAAGATCAATTTTCGAAAAGATGGTGGCACCACATAATTCATCAAGCATGTCATCTAAGCGTGGGATAGGATAACGGTATCTAACGGTGATAGCATTTATAGGGCGGCAATCGGAGCACATGCGGAAACTTCCATCTTTCTTAGGCACGAGAATAACCGGAACGGCACAAGGGCTTAAGATTTCACGTACATGGCCTTTGTCGATGAGTTGTTGTACTTGCCTTTGTATCTCCTTGGTTTCCTCGGGGTTGACGCGGTAAGGAGCCTTGTTTGGAAGTGGTGCGCCGGGTATGAGGTCGATGCGGTGTTCGATTCCGCGAAGTGGAGGTAGACCCGGAGGTAGTTCATCGGGAAAGACGTCCGAGAATTCCTGCAACAATTGAGACAACACAGGTAGAGGTGGTGAAGTGTTAGTAGGTTTGGCTTCCCCTTTGCATAAAAGCACAAGGTGGAAGACACTCGATGGGTTCTCACACACTTCTCTCATCTCACGTTTGGTGGCAAATAGCACTAGTTGCTTCTTGTCGCTCATCGTGGAGTCGCTCATATTTGGCTTGTGGCTCTCACTCTCCTTTTGGTGGCTCACTCTCTCACCATTCTCTCCACGATGGTTGGTAGGTAAGAGCTTATCAGCGGCAACTTGACTTGGAGACATTGGTCGTAGCACGAATTCCTTGCCCTTCATCTTGAAGCTATAGTGATTTGTCCGTCCATTGTGTGTGACTCCACAATCATATTGCCATGGACGTCCAAGAATAAGGTGGCACACGGACATGGGGATCACATCACATTCAAGCGTGTCCTCGTAGGCGCCTATCTTGAAAGAGACTTGCACGGTGTGCTCGACTCGAAGAATTCCGGCGTCGTTGAGCCATTGGACCTTGTAGGGGTGAGGATGCTTCGTCTTGACCAATTGAAGCTTGTCGCATATCTCTTCGCTTGCCAAGTTATGACAACTTCCTCCATCGATGATAACCTTGACGGAGCGTCCATCGATGCCGGCCTTGGTATGGAAAATGTGACATCGTTGGTCGTCATCTTGTTGGTGTTGGAGTCTCAAAACCTTGGAGACAACAAGGTTGGGGCTTGAGTCATTGTTGCAAAACACTTGATGGTCTTCTTCTTCGTTCACTTGGCGATGCATTGCTACATGCTCAAGTGCTTCCATCTCATCGTCGCTCATTGAATCATAAGAACCGTCATCATTGATGATCATGGTGCGAACGGTCTTGCACTCAAATGACTTGTGGCCTCATCCATGGCACTTGAAGCATTTGATGGAACTCGTCTTGGAGTTGTCTTCGGTTGGAGTTGTAGTTGAGGTTGATTCTCTTGTCGCGCTTGAGGAGGAGCTTCTTCTTGCATTCTTGCTTGGTGTCGTCTCTCTTGCATCTCATCACGAATGGAAATCCTCTTCTTGACGAGTGTGTCGAGTGCGGGCTGCCACATTGTGATGTGCATCGCGTAATGCTCGTTGCGCCTGAAGAGCTTGATCTTCTCGACGTTGTTGTGCTTGGCGATTAGCCTCGGCATCTTGTTCTTCTTGGTATTGACGTGCTCGCTCTTGTTGTTGTTGGCGTAGTCGTTGCCGTTCTTGTGCTTGCTCAAGTGTAGCTTGGTTTTGACGATGTCGACTTTCTTGCTCTTCAAATAGCTCTTGTGGACTCTTGTCATGAAGTGGATCCCGGTTGTCATGTCGAGCTTGACGCGCGGCTTGACGAAGAGTGTTTGATGTAGGGGTACTTGAGTCATCCGTGGAGTCGGTAGTCGACTTGAGCGGCTTCGTCTTTGAGAAGATGTGGAAGAAGAACTGATACGTCCAAAGCGTATCTATAATTTCTGCTTGCTCCATGCCACTTTTGGGTGATATTGCTATGATATTCATACACTTCCATACACTTTTGATCATATTTGGACTAACCTACTAATCCAGTGCACCCCGGTGCCAGTTTCTGTTTTCGGCTGTTTTTGTATTCCAGGTTTTCACATTACGAGAACTGCCAGGAAAAATCCAGAAAAAATATATAAAAAATCAGCGTTCCAGGAGCTACCGTGCGGCCAAAGTACAGCCGGGGGGGACCCACAGGGGCTCCAGGCGGCCTGTGGGCGCCCCCCCCCCCCCGGGCCGCGCCGGGGGGCGCCTGGGCACCCCTGACCCCCTCTGGTGGCCCCCTTTGGCATATATTTAAAGCGTGTCGAGGAAACCCTGATTCCGGAACCCTTTTCTCCAGACGCGATTCCGATCTCCGCCGCCATCTCCATCAAGCTTCGGGGGACCAGAATTCCTGCGCCGACACCCTGCCGGGACGGGGAAGTGCCCCCGGATTCATCTCCATCGACGTTGCTTCCTCCCTCCATGGTGCGGGAGTAGTTCCTCCTCGGGGCTGAGGTTCTTACCAGTAGCTATGTGGTCAATTCTCTCTCCCATGATGTGATCTTCGTTGTGATCATAGGCTATGTTAATCTAGGGTGATCCCATGATATTTCCCCTTCCTCTATGTATTGGATTGATGTACTCACTTGTCTTTATCTAGTATAATCCCCGAGACCAAGGTGACAGCGGTCTATTGGACATGGATTAGAACAATATTTTCATGAGTGATTTCCTCTCTTGTGTGTTGATTGAAGATTGAGAGTCTCTTGGTGCTTGTCTTTGACTATCCTTTAGATATGTTGTGGTGATTGTGGGACTCTCTTTGGATGGCCGCGGTGACATTGGGAAATCCTTAGATCGAGAACTACGAACTTTGACGTGTGCTTTTGTAGCCCTACATAATTCTCGTCCTCTCTTGACCACGAAGGAATGATCTCCGAGTGTGTCCCCTTTGCATGTTTTATGGGAAATATCATGTGATTCGATTATGTTAATGTTGTTGGGAGTTGCCACTAGTGAAAGTATGAACCTTAGGCCTTGTTTCCACCATTGCAATACCGTTTGTGCTCACGTTTACTACTTGTTTGCTTGCTGCACTTTTTATTACATATTTGTATTACCTTGTTTTGCCATCCATATCACTTGCCATTTAACATCTCTTCGCCGAACTAGTGCACCTATACATCTGACAAGTGTATTAGGTGTGTTGGGGACACAAGAGACTTCTTGTATTTTAGTTGCAGGGTTGCTTGAGAGAGACCATCTTCAACCTCTACTTCCCTGAGTTCGATAAACCTTAGGTCATACACTTGAGGGAAATTGCTGCTGTCCTACAAACCTCTGCGCTTGGAGGCCCAACATAGTCTACAAGAGTAGAAGCGTGTGTAGACATCAAGAACGTCGGTTGACTATCAAAGTTCGGAGCTCGTTGAATTGAGTAGACATGTTGGTGTTCATGATGTCGAATTGCTCTTTTGTTCTTGCTTCAAATTGGCGCGCGTCCTCGGCGACTTGACCAATGTACTCGTGCATAGCTTCACTTTCTTGATGTAGAGCTCGTTGAACACCGAAGAGATGTAGTTTGGTGACGTAGTTGTTCGCTTCTTGAGGATCGTCGAAGATCGGGTTGGAAGATGTACTTGGCCTATCCATCATCACAAGCAAGTATGTGAGTGGGAGAAAGGAGAAGACAATACCAAATGTACCTTAACCGAAGTTGAAAATGGATCAATGATCACTCAACAATGTAACCCGGAAATAGCACTATTGGTACCACTTCGTGTCGATTCTAACACCTACACAAGTAAAGCTTTGAGAGGAGCTTGGTTAGGATGTGGCACAAATTCAATGCAATCGTCAAAATGACTCAAAGATGTTGAAAATGGTTCACGATTTTCTCATGCAACAAGTAGATCACTAGCAAAGTAGCACACGGAACACACGCACGAATAGGTAAATGTGGTTGTGCAACCAAGGGTGAGCGAAAATGTGGAAACCACGGAAAATGCTCGTGTTGCACAACACTAGAGAGACGCCAGCCGATTTCTTAATAGGCGGATACGCACTTGTGCACAACCTATAAGAGGCAAACGTAACGACTATCTATCACAAGTATGCTATGAGTGTATGATGTGCCGATGCTTTAGCACAAGATGGTATTGCTATGACGTATGATATCTTTTTATGCAAGGCGTATGATGCTATTGTTGTTTTGCTTATAAGCTTTGGTTGGCTCT
>LR738713.1:341522444-341586998 GCA_902687465.1 Secale cereale
ATGATGCAATACATGGCAAGGTATGATGCATGCTAAGTCTATACAGGAAGCAATACATGGCAAGGTAGGAAGCACAGAAAACAACACAAGTCTATATGATGCAATACATGGCAAGGTATGATGCATGACAAGTCTATACAGGAAGCATTACATGGCAAGGTAGGAAGCACAGAAAAACAACACAAGCCTATATGATGCAATACATGGCAAGGTATGATGCATGACAAGTCTATATAGGAAGCAAGTGTAAACTAGCTATCTAGTCATTTTAAATGAGGCCGGAAATAACAACAACAATTCCGGAAAATCCCCATAAGCATGTTTAGTAATTTTAAGCAAACAACAATTCACACATTTTAATGTTGTTAACATGATGCGGATGACATGATCAAGTTTGATGCAATTTTATAGTTAAACATTAACATGAAGAGATATGAAGTATTTGTCACCGTGGCGGAATGAAAGGGGCCACGGCGGCGAATCCGAAAATGAAGCCATGCAACATATCCGTTCCGGTAACTCGTTGAGAGACCGGTGCAAAAGAAAGGTGGCGTGAGCGAGTCGAACAAGAAGAAAAGGTGGGGTGATCCCGTCACCGGGTTCCCACGGTTCGGCGACAAGGCAACCGAGGATCATGACAAAAGACGAATCGGCACGGTGCACACAAGGGAAACATCTCATACAACCACAAGCATTCGTCCACGGGTCATCGTCTCGAGTTATACCTTCGGTACGTTCGTTTCGAGGAGGATCAAGATCGTAGGGGAAGTAGTGGTACTCGCGGGTCGTGGTACACGTTCGTAGAGGGAAGTAGTCGTTCACGTTTGTAGTCGTTCATGTTTCCGAAGAGGTACTTGTCGCGGCATCGGACGTCTTTGGGGCGACGGTAGTGGTACACGGTTCTTCGGCGACGGTCGTCGTACCCCTTTCGTAGATGAACTTGAGGGTTCCGAGTGCTCCCGGCGTAGTGGTACTTGACGCGTTCGTGTAGTCATTTGTCGTAGTCGGACTTGGTGTCGCATCATGTAGAGGTACTCGGTCTTGGCGAATCCACGACGAAGGTAGGGTTGGAGAGGGACTTGGAGCATCCTAGTGCTTGCGGTCTCAGTCTTCACGGAGATGTAACAAAATGACAACGGTCAAGGCAGCGCTGGTGAGGTCATCTTGCGGGGGAGCGGGTCGTCGCCCTCGTCAGGAAGCAGAGCCACTGCGCAGGCTCCGGCGACATGGTTGCGGAACTCTGGCGGCTCGGCTGCGGCCCTGGGGGCGCGGGAAGGCGCAGGGCATCGGATGGCGAGGAGCGGCACCGGGCGTCCCTGGCTTGGGTCGAAGATGGGGCACTGGGGCGATCGAGGCGCTCGTCTCCTCTGCATCGACAGGGAGCAGAGCAGCGGCGCGATGCAGGGGAACGATGGTGAACTTGGCGCGATGCGGAGATACGGCGGCCCGGCCAACAACAGGAGAGAACGGATCTGACGGGTGGGGGAGGAGGTCCAGCCCGCGAGGCTGGAGCTTGGCTAGGCCGGCCATGGCGATGGACGGCTCGGGGAGGAGACCGTGCGCTGCGGCGCGGAGGCGCGGGCGGCTGCGCTGGAGGTCGCCGGCGGGCACGGCTCGGGGAGGAGCCGAGGAGGGCGCAGGTAGTGGTGGGGTTCGGGGCTTAAGCGATCGGAAGAGAGGACGAGGGGGAGATGGGGATCGAGGTGCGAGAGGGATGGAGGCGAGCGACTAGCGGCGCTCGAGAGGACGAGGGGGAGAGGTCGAGAGGATCGGGGAGAGAAGGGTGCGACGGGGTGTGGGCTAGTGTTGCGAAGGGGAAACGGGCTGCGGGGAGAGAGGCTGGCCTTGGGCCAGAAGGAGTCTGCGGCGGCCTGGTGGCTTGGGCCAGATGGGCCAGACGGGGAAGAAGATGGTAAGAACAGAAAAAAAAGGATTCTCCTTTTTTTTACAAAAAAGAAAAGAGAAGAAAGGAAGGGTTAAAGGAAGGATTTGGGGAAGGGGATAAAATTATCCGGACTCACAAAAATGTGAGGAATATAAATAAAATTGTTTGAAGATTTTTGGAAGATGAAAATTCAAACATGTTTGAATAAAAGTCAAACTATTTGAAGTTAGAAAACCCTTTAGATGAAATCCAAATGGGCTAGAATTTGAGGACAAAGTCTGAGGCCGGGAATTAAGATAACAAAGGCAAGAGAATTAACTGCAAGTGTGTTTGGATAATTCCAAACAAATAGAATATTTATTTATAATAGCTCCATAATATTAGGAGGATATGTTATAAAGAGAAGTCATGCTTCCCTCGATTTAAATGGACCGAAGGTCCACACAATTTATTTAGTTGAGATGCAGAATTAAAGTCATGATGGCATGATGACATGATGCAAAGCAAAATAAATAACACAAGCACAAATGAAACACACGGGAGAACCCGGAACATCTGGAATCTTCTGGGACGTCGGTCTTCGGGCGTCACAACTCTCCCACACTAACAGAGGATCTCGACCCGAGATCCTGGAGATGGCACCGGATAGAAACGAAAAAGAAGAGGTAAAACAAAGTTGCTTCTTCGACAAACGAGTGAAACCACGAACCTTGAGAGGTTGAACAATCTTGAAAGAAATAATACAACGGAGATGAACGAAGTTAAGAGCACTCCGGTAAAAAGGAGGAACAAGGAACATAATGAGAACCTTGTAGGTTGAAAGACATGAAACAAGAGCTCACGAACCAAAAGAATATGAAACCGCAATGGTATAGCCAAGGAATAAGAATGACATGATTCAGACAGCACCCCGACTGAAAATGGAAGGAATTGAACAAGAACTTGCCAAGTTGGGATGATACTTGCTGAAATCAACAGCATATTGCCTCTGAAACAATTGAAAGAATGGCACAAGGGGTAAGAAAGATTTCAGATAGCACTCCGGTTGACAAGAGAGGCAAAACTTGATAAGATGAGAGAACTCGAACGTTGGGCACAACACTCCAGTTAAATAGACAAGCAAGGGAAGAATATGATCTTGATAAAAAACGAGAAGATGGTCAAAGAGAGCAATATCCCAATGCCTTCGGAATGAAAGAATAGATGCTAGATCGTTGGAAAGAAAGAACGGAGAAGAAAACGACAACTTCTCCCATGAATGAGTTTGAAAGAGGATCCTTACAACGATGGATTGAATATAGTTGATGGAAAACAACAACGAAAAGAAAATGCTTGTTGTGGGCTTATGGAAAACATCTCAAGATTAAGAGGTGACAACCAGCCACTTACGAAAACATTTTATTGGATTGAGATCAACAAGGAGACGATAAACTTATTTCACCGGAATGATAAATGAGAACTTGGGTCATTTATAAGCACCATAATTAGCAACAATCCTTAGGGAAAGCTTTTAGGTGAAATACAACCCAAGATTACTCCAACGAATAAATTGAAGGGTTGAAAGGATCTCCTGAACAAGGAAAATGACGATTTAAATATCTCATTCTTGATAACTCATGAATCATAATTCATGAAGGAATTGTCAAGAATGGCATAACACCATCTGAAAAGATAAGGTAGAGAGGATTGCAATTGGAATGCATGATGAAGAATGCTTGAGCTCCAACAAGAATCTTGATGAAGACTTCAAGGATGAATTAAACCATGATGAACCACCATGAGAACTCCGGTAATGAAAGCATGAGAAGTGAAAGATGAAAAGAATAAGATTCAAGGCCTGCGATGAATTAGATGGAGCTTTGAAATGATATAATTGAAATAACTTGACGCTCCGGAAAACAAGATGAACAACTTAGGACCAAGAATATGATATGATGAACAAGCTCCAGACAAAGAGATTAATCACTTCGGGGAAATAAGAATAAGATTTACTGTATGCTTATCCTTCATCAAATTAAATTGATGACAAGCAACGGATTTGGCCTACTACTTATTCTTCTTGAAAAGGATTGGAGAGAGATATAGCCAAACTTGAGAATAATCTTGAACAACTCACCGGTAGGATTATGAAAAGAACAAATGAATTAATACGATAACAACGGAAGGGTAATCTTGAAAGAACCACCGTAAAAAAATATGGAGACGAACGAAGAGACATCAATTAAGAATAGTTGGAGGACGAAGTTGAAAACTGAGAACGAAGAAATCTTCTGAAATGATGGCCTTCGGAGGATCACAATGGAAAGAATTCATGAAATGCTTCGGATGGGTATAAAAGAATTCCTCACAATCGTAACAATAATGAGGATGGCATGAAGCTAGAACCACGAATCTTGAGAGAACGGATAAGGATTCAAGAGGAACTCGTCTTCGGGTCTTCAAAATCTGAGAAGACGATGAGATACACCACCATGAATTGTATAGGCACTCCGTAATGAAGAATTAAAAGGTTGAACCAATGATGAAAAAGAATTTGAAAGCGGTCCTGGAGAAGGACTGTGACTGATGGGATTCATACTTACGTCACACTTTGAAAAGAATTTGAGTATAACTCCGGAAAAATTAGAAGAGTCGGGTAAGATCCTGGAAAAAGACCTGTGGGTTAGGGCCCACTAAAGAAATCACCGTTGAAAAAGATTGCTGAAGAGATATTGCACCGGTTGAATTAAATGGCTTGAATAAGATGATAATCCTCAAAATAGCTTGAACGGATTAAGAATGGAAACACGAATCTTCTGAGATACCTTGTACACACCGGATAAGAATTATATGGAGTTGGATAATCAAGAGAGACTTTGGATAAGAATTCCCACATTGGAAAACATGTGAAAGAAGAGGCACAGATATGATCAATACGGAAGCTTGGATTTAGTCCACCGGAGAAGAATATTAGAATTAAGAATGATGAACTTGAAGCTCTTGAGCATTATCACGATAAAGTACCGGATAAGAACATTGAAGGAAAAGAATGAAGAAATATCACATGAATAAAATGGATATTTCATTTGAGAATTTCTGGCTCCATAAAGAAAAGGGCGGGAGGGTGGGGAAAACAAAGACAACTTGGGATGAATGAAACAGACAAATCGTCGGATTTCTCAACGGCGTCTGTATGGAATAACTTGAAGAGAAGGCACACCGGTTGAAAAAGGATTAACATGAAAATCTCGACTGTCAATAAGAATTAGCACTCCCATAGAAATATGAGACCACCGATTAGGAAAGGTATGGAATCAACATTTGACATCGAAGCAACTCGAATACCAGAATCAACACAAAAACAATGGATAGATATGTTGCAACATAATCTTCACAATATCATTCGAACAGAGAATTGAACGAATGAATTCCGCACGTACATCAACTTGTCGAGAAGCCACTTGGGAGAACAAAAGGTAAATAAAAGCAACAATGAGCAGATAGAACAAATACAAGATAGAAGTTTCGTTCCACATATTCGTGCTGAAAGCTCATGGAACGTGTTACAAAAGGGTTTTGCAATCCCCGGATCAGCATAGCCAAGGACCCTTTAAGATGCAACTCCCGATCAGAACAACGCCCATAAACCACTTCACTCAATGTAGAACCCCGAACTCCATATCATGCATTCGTTGGAGGAATGCCTACGAACTACTAGATGAACCCACCTATTAATTTCCGAAAGTTTCCAGTTATGCAATCAGGTGTTGGGGATACAGGGGAAGCACCGCGCACTCAACTCTAATCCTACATCCAGCTGTATCCATCCTTCAACACATAACCAGTTATTTCCGGAAACCGTTTACCTCGAACCTTCGAAACGCATATACTATACAAGCTATGGCAATACTCCCGAACTACCTCCCCAGTACTGGGTGATGTCGGGGTTATCTTGCCACTAACCGCATAGGAGTGTTTTCGATGTCGGCCGTCTTAAGTATTCTAGGACTGCTGTGATATATTTGTGACGACAACACCTCGGAGCTCAACTCCCCGGGACACTGCCACAACCCCTAAATGACAGGAGGCATCGAGAACAATGTTCTCGTCACAAAGACATCGGAACAATCCAAACAATACTCGCGTGATCCTAAAAAAAATTGGTGAATTTTGATAGTAGAAGAGGCAAGAGTAATCGTCAAGAGTCCTCACCAGAGTGAAAAGAGATGAGGAGCAAAAGAAATACTACTCTCCGATATATATATATATAGGACTCAAAACATTTTCAAGTGTGTGCCCAGACTCAACCGTCAACGATTTGATCAATCAGTGGGGGATCCTAGGTCGGAGAAGTGTAATGCCCTGGATGTAATACTTTCCCTTTTGGGCATATAATATATCTCTGGCTTCATCTATTCCATTCCGGGTTCTTTGTCTTTCGGGTTTTCGTCGTTTTGTTGTGTGCGTGTGTGGCATTCATTCATACCATGTAGTCATGTGCATCGCATTGCATTTGTGTTGACGTTTGCATTCGGTTCTACGCGTTCCTTCCCATTGTCCGTTTCGCGTTCCGGAGCTCTCTCACGTGTCTGTGGCGTCCCGTAGGCCTACTTTGGTGTTTGGCCGTAGGCCTACTCCAGAGCTCTATAATGGAAGAAGCACACGATTCCCTCCTTTCCATTCATCCTGGCAGTTCCAAGATGTACCAAGATCTCAAGCAATCTTACTGGTGGACACGCATGAAAAGGGAGATTGCCCAATTTGTGAATGAATGTGATGTCTGCAGAAGAGTGAAGGCAGAGCATCAATGTCCAGCCGGTCTTCTCCAACCTCTTCCTATCCCCGAGTGGAAATTCGACCACATTGAAATGGATTTCGTCACTGGCTTTCCTAAGTCCAAGAGAGGGAATGATTCTATCTTCGTGGTGATTGACAAGCTTACCAAAGTCGCTCACTTCCTTCCAGTCAAAGAATCCATCAATGCAGCTCAATTGGCAGAATTGTATACTTCCAGAATTGTGTCCTTACATGGCATTCCTCAAGTCATCTCCTCAGATCGTGGAAGTTTGTTCACTTCAAAGTTCTGGGACTCCTTTCAGTCTGCCATGGGCACTAAGATCAGGTTCAGCACTGCTTTTCACCCTCAGACTAGTGGTCAAGTCGAGCGAGTGAATCAGATTCTAGAAGACATGCTCAGAGCCTGTGTCATATCTTTTGGCATGAAATGGGAAGATTGCCTTCCATTTGTCGAGTTCTCTTACAACAACAGCTACCAAGCAAGTGCTGGCAAAGCTCCGTTTGAAATCCTCTATGGCAGAAAGTGCCGTACCCCTCTCAACTGGTCCGAGACAGGTGAACGTCAACTTCTTGGCAATGACTTGATCTCAGAAGCCGAAGAGATGTGCAAAGTCATACGTGAGAATCTCAAGGCCGCTCAGTCGCGTCAGAAGAGCTACTATGACGGCAAGCATCGTGATTTGGCCTTCAACATTGATGATCACGTCTATCTCCGTGTTTCTCCTATGAAAGGCACCCAAAGATTCGGTATCAAAGGAAAGCTTGCTCCTAGATACGTCGGGCCTTTCAAGATCCTTGGCAAAAGAGGCGATCTAGCCTATCAACTTGAGCTCCCTTCCAACTTCGCCAATGTTCATGATGTCTTTCATGTGTCTCAACTCCGCAAATGCTTCAAGGCACCTGAACGCATGATTCCGTTTGAAGAGATTGATCTTCAACAAGATTTGTCCTATCGAGAGCATCCAGTTGCTATTCTCGAAGAAACCGAGCGCAAGACCCGCAACAAGTCCATCAAATTCTTGAAAGTCAAGTGGTCGCATCATACCGACCGAGAAGCTACGTGGGAACGAGAAGATCATCTTCGTTCCGAGTACCCTTCCTTTTTCCAGTCCTAGATCTCGGGACGAGATCTTTTTGTAGTAGAGGAGAGTTTGTAATGCCCCGGATGTAATACTTTCCCTTTTGGGCATATAATATATCTCTGGCTTCATCTATTCCATTCCGGGTTCTTTGTCTTTCGGGTTTTCGTCGTTTTGTTGTGTGCGTGTGTGGCATTCATTCATATCATGTAGTCATGTGCATCGCATTGCATTTGTGTTGACGTTTGCATCCGGTTCCACGGGTTCCTTCCCGTTGTCCGTTTCGTGTTCCGGAGCTCTCTCACGTGTCTGTGGCGTCCCGTAGGCCTACTTTGGTGTTTGGCCGTGTAACGTTACCGGTTTGGTGCGAGACTTGTCGTGTGTTGTTGTTTTGGTGTGTGTAACCCGCCTGTCAAATCTCGTCGCGTTTCAAGTCTGTTTGCTACCCCAACAGTTATTCTTGTGGGCTCAAAGTGCCTCCACTTTGAGGCCCAAGACACCCCTCCAACAGCCCACCAAACCAACCCAAACCACTCCCTTCATCTAGGCCATCCAATTCTGATCGCGTGGCCGAAAACCACACTCCATTTGGACAAACCTAGCTCCTTGTGCCTATATATTTGTCCATTCCCCCTATTTTTGCCCCAAATCAAGGAAACCCTAGCCACCACCTTCTTCTTCCTCCTGCCACCACCACCTCGCCGGAATATCGCCGGAGTTCGCCGGAGTACCTCCACCTCGCCGGAATCCTCCATCCCACCTCACCAACCACCGATGCCGCCCTAGATCCGCGCGCCCCTGCCCTTCATCCGTCCTCCCGGCCCTTCCCTCGCCGGATCCAAGCCCCTCCTGCAGCTTCCCCGCCGCCGGGATCTCCATCGACGCCGCCCGCCGGACTCCTCGAAGGCAGCCGCCAGCTGCTGCCGACCGGTCGGGGAAGGAGTCCCCGATCCAAATCGAGGCCAGCCGCCCGCCTGGGCCTCTCCGCTGGCCCGATCTTCTTCACGGGCCAGCCGCCCGTCGGCGTTCCAGCTACTGGGCCGCGCCGCTCCTGCCGCCACTTCGTCCACCCGGGCCAGATCTGCTCCGCCGTGGCCCGAGCCCTTTTGCTACAGATCTGAGGGTGACTTCAAAAATCCCTAAGTCCCTGTGATTTGTGTGTCTGATGCTATTTTCAAATAGTGATATCTTTGTGTGTGTTGCTCCGATTTGAGTGAATGAGATGTCCAGTCGTTCGTGGGAACATGTACTACATTTCATTCCGTTGTGCCATACATGTTTGAGTTCATCTAGATGCTTAAAATCTGTTGCAAGAGTGCATCTCGTGATAAAAACTGCGGTTAGTGTTGGTTTTCATGCCACCTTTGCATAGTGATAACTTGGTGCTCGTTTATCCGAATGATGCAAATGACATGTCCACGTGTTCGTCTTGTCATGCTCTACATGTTATATGCTTAGGTTTGCATGTTAGAATTAATCTTGCCATGTTTATCTTTGTTGCAAAGTGCTATGTGGCTGTTAAGTTTTTAAGCTTGTTATGAAATGCCAACTTGAGGAGCTCATTGCTATCGTTGTGTTTATCTCCATGATGCATGCTTAGGTGTTTTGGAATCACCATCATGTGTACTTTGTTGTGGTGCTTACCACTTGCCATGTTTAGATTTGAGGTGACTTAAACTTGCTCTCAAAGATGCCATGATGAAACGGTTGTTTTAACACTTAGTGAAAATTTCACTAAGTCTGGAATCTGTAATTTCCAGATGCCATGTTTGCTTGCTGTTCTAGGCCAATCCATGATAGTTTTGGGGTGACTCTTGATGATTCCTTGCTGTACATATTGTTGGCTATCCATTCATGCTCTCACATGCTTATTTGAGTGGCCGTATCATATTTAACTTTTGCTCCAAAGTTGCAATAAATTACTGCTGTCAGGATTTTGTTGTCAAGTTCAATATGTCATAGCTTGTTGCTATTGACCCGTGGCTCCTTTTGGGGTGCACCAATGGACTTATTTGCTGTAGGATATGTCTAGTTTATGTTCATGCTCTTTGCCATGATGTTTGAGTGTTGTAGCTTATTTATCTAGTGCTCCGAAGTTGCTATGTTGCTGTAATTTTCAGCTTGTGCATATTTCTTGTTTCGGGCATAACTTTTAGCCCGTAGCTCCGTTTTCAGCAAGTCTCATATGAAACTTGGTTGATTTTTCATGTAGATTCATAATATCCTATTGTTATCATGTTTTGAAGTATTTTGCTTGAGTGCAATTTTCCATGCTCCTTGTGCTCCCATAGTGCATAAGTCATGCATCCATCATTTTTGTGTGCGCATTGCATCTTGTTAATTCGTGCCTTGTGTGGTTGTGTTGATTAGAGCCGGAAGCTGAGACCGAGTACGAGTACGAGCACGAGGTTACTACCGAGGTTGAGCACGAGGACCCTTCTTACGATCCGAACGACAACTCTTGAGGCAAGATGACCGAACCTCGATAACATTACTATCTTTGCCTATTGCTAGTAGTCTCGATCTATAGTTTTGCCTCGATGCCCATGTCTTTCCTGTCAGCCTCCTATTTGTAACCATGAACCTGTCTAACCACCCTACCTATGCAAACCATTGATTGGCTATACGTAGGCTTCGCTCAGCCCCTCTTATAGCATTGTTAGTTGCAGGTGAAGATTGAAGATGCTTGCTTCATGTTGAAGTTTTGTTGGGTTATATCACACTATATAAATGCTTAAATGAAATCATATATATATTGGCAATGGGTGGAAGGCTAAGCCTTTTGCTTGGTGATTTGTTCCACTCATGCCGCTAGGAACCGTATAAACCGGTGTTATGTTCCTTGATTATGCGTTCCTCACACGGTTGGGGTTTATGGGACCCCCTCGATAAAGCGCTAAGTGCTAAGTCTTTTCCAGCAAGTCCCAACATTGGTACTATTTGCCTAATAACTAATAAACTTGCATAGGGAGTAATTAACCCTCTTTCTTAATCAACAACCCCGGGCCAGTGCTCCACATGAGTGTTGGTCCGAACTGGGCAACCTGCGGGGCCACCTCGAGGAAACTCAAGGTCTGGTAAAAACCCGTAGCTTTTCCCATCCGGTCGTGGCATGAGACGAGATACGCGCGGCTACTATCAAGGTGTCAGCACGCCGGGAGGATTTGCTGGATTAGCCTTACCTTAGTTTGGAGTATCTTGAGCACGGGATTCCGAGAATACTCGGGCCTTCCCACCTTGGAGTTGCGACTCCGCGGATCGTGGGCTTGTCATGGGCCAAGTTGGAACACCCCTGCAGGGTTATGAACTTTCTAAAGCAGTGCCCGCGGTTATGTGGCAGATGAGAGCTTGTTAATATCCGGTTGTAGAAAACTTGACACCATGTTCCAATACACTACCAGCGTGAGTACCGTGACTGTCATTTTCTGAAAGGGGTTTCGGGAGATGAACACGGTGGGGTTATGTTTAACTTGATTAGTTTAGGATCACTTAGTGATCATCTCTCGACCGAGGCACCTTCTCTTCTCGCTCTCTGTTACGTAAGCTAGGCTAGTGCTGCTGCAACCACTTTCTTTTTTTCTTTCTTCAGCCTTGTTCCACACCCAAGGCTTAGATAGTCATGTTACCCGGGAACGGGATTGCTGAGTCCTCTGTGGCTCACAGTTACTTCACCACACCAGATGCAGGTCCGATGGTGAGCTATCCAGGTGATGGCACCGAGCTAGACTAGGAGTACGACGAGGAGCGTAGCTGTTGCTATGTCCGTTACCCCGATGATCAGTAGTGGTTCTTCTACTAGGATTCGATCCGACCTGTGGATTTAAATTATGTTTGGTATCTTGTCATTTGGATTTTACCCTTAGATGGGCTGTGATGTTCATTTGTATGATGATTGAAACATGTAATGTATTTGTGTGACGTGGCGAGTGTAAGCCAACTATTTTATGTTTTCCATCCCCATCTTTTACATGAGTTGTGCAAAGATACCAAACTTGCGATCATTCCAGCATGGGGTTATGTCTCTAAGTTGTGCCTCGACACGTAGGAGATATAGTCCCATCCTGGGCATTGCAAGTTGGTATCAGAGCCTTCTCCGACCTAGAAGCCCCCACTGATTGATCAAATCGTTGACGGTTGAGTCTAGGCACACACTGAAAATATTTTGAGTCCTATATTATATCGGAGAGTAGGATTTCTTTGCTTCTCATCCCCTTTCATTCTGGTGAGGACTCCTGACGACTACTCTTCCCTCTTCTACTTTCAAAAGTTGCACAATTTTTTTTTAGGAATCTCGCGAGTATTGTTGGATTGTTTCGATGTTCTTATGACGAGAGTATTGTTCTCGATGCCTCCTGACATTAGGGGTTGTGGCAGTGTCCCGGGGAGTTGAGCTTCGGGGTATTGTCGTCACAAGCATATCGCGGCAGTACTAAATACTTAAGACGGCCGACATCGAAAATCTCTCCTATACGATTAGTGGCAAGATAACCCCGACATCACCCAGTACTGGGGAGGTAGTTCGGGAGTATTGCCATAGCTTGGTATAGTGGATGCTTTTCGAAGGTCCGAGGTAGACAGTTTCCGAGAAAGACTGGTTATGTGTTGAAGGCTGGATACAGCTGGATGTAGGTTTAGAGTTGATTGCGCGGTGCTTCCCCTGTATCCCCAACACCTGATTGCATAACTGGAAACTTTCGGAAATTAATAGGTGGGTTTATCTAGTAGATCGTAGGCATTCTTCCAACGAATGTAGGTTAGCGAGTTCGGGGTTCTACATTGAGTGAAGTGGTTTTATGACCGATGTTCCGATCGGGAGTTGCATCTTAAAGGGTCCTTGGCTATGCTGATCCGGGGATTGCAAAACCCTTTCGTAACGCATTCATAAGCTTTCAGCACAAAGATGTTTGAACGAAGCTCCTATCTTGTGTTTGTTTCCGTCTGTACCTTGTTGTTTTTCTTATTTACCTTTTGTCCCCTATGTGGCTTCTCGTGAAGATTGATGTTATCATTTAACTGAGAATTTCATTCGTTCCTCTTGTTCGAATGATTATTGTGAAGACTATGTTGCATTTCAATCCGTTGATTCAGCTTATACCTTCTTTCAATCAATTGCTGATTCGTGGTCATCTCTTTCAGGATGGCTCCGAAACGGGTTCCCAACGCTAACCCAGAGGGTGAAGAGGTCCCAGATCGTCCTCCTTCCCCTCCTCCTCCGTCTGAGGCTTGGAGAGCGATTATGCAAACTACAAATCAGAACACCCAGATGTTGATGCAGATGATGCAGCAGATGCAAGCTAATCAAGACAATCAGGGTGCTCCAGGGAACCAAGGCAATTTCTTCAACCAACAGCACCATGCTACTCTCAACCAGTTCTTGGCCAATCAACCAAAAGCTTTCAGTTACTGTGTCGACCCTCTTGATGCTGAAGATTGGATAACCGGTATCAAAAAGCATTTTGAGTGCAGTAACGTAAGACAAGAGGACTATGTGAAGTTTGCAGCCTTCCAACTCAAAGACCAAGCAGCTGACTGGTGGCGGCAGTACAAAGACTCCAGGCCAGGTCGTGTGATCTCTTGGGAGGATTTCTGCAAAGACTTTTGCTCTCACCACATTCCAACAACTGTCATCGAGGGTATGCGTGAGCAATTCCGCAACCTGAAGCAGGGCTCTATGACTGTCTACCAGTATAATGTCAAGTTCCAAAACCTTGCCCGCTATGCTAAGCAAGACATTCCTGATGCCAAGAGCAAAATCTATCAGTTTCGTGGTGGTCTGAAAGATGAACTTCAACTTGCTCTCACCTTGTTCGAGCCCGATGACTTCGACAAATTCTATAACATGGCGCTCAAACAAGAGGCAGCCCAGCTCAAGATGGAGGCTTCTAAAAAGAGGATTCGAGATGCCGTTCACTCCTCCTCATCTTCTCAAGTCGTCGCGAAGCAACAGAAATTTTGGCTTCCTCCTCCTCCAGTGATTCGAGCTCCCTACAACAACTCCAACAGCAACAAGAACTCTAGTGGACGTGGTTTCTCCCACCCACCCAACCCGAGCAACCAGTCGAATAATCAGTTTCAGTCTCAAGGTTCCAAGTCAAGTGGTTCTCATTTTCGTCCTCTCTCAGAAGTGACTTGCAACAAGTGCACTCAGAAAGGTCACCATGCTAACAAGTGCCCCAACCCGAAGCGACTTCTACCTCCTCCACCTGTGAGTTCAGCTATTGTCAAGCATAATCCAAAGGCAGCAAGGGTGAATCTGATGAATGCAGCGCAAGCGGAGAATTCTTCTGATGTGATTTTGGGTAACCTTCCAATTAACTCTATACCTGCTAAAGTGTTGTTTGATTCGGGTGCTTCTTGTTCTTTCATGTCATATCCATTTGCATCCAAGAATAATGTTCACTCTGAAGCTTTACCAAGACCTTTGAGTGTTATATCACCTGGCAAGAGATTGAGGTCTAGTATGGTGGCTCCGAATGTATCCATTCACATGGGTGATTACCGCTTTCTGGCTAATCCGGTGATTCTCGGCAATTCCGACATTGACCTCATCCTCGGGATGGACTGGCTTTCTAAGCATGATGCTCACATTGATTGTGCACAGAAGGAAGTCAAGATGACTCATCCTGATGAAGATGTGATGATCTTCGCCTCCAGGGATAACACTATCAGGCTTTTCTCTCTCAATGACAAGGGCGAGATTAATGCCATATCTCAAATTCCGGTGGTAGACGAATACCAAGACGTCTTTCCTAAAGAACTTCCAGGCATGCATCCACACCGTCAGGTGGAATTCGTCATTGAACTCGAGCCGGGTACTGAGCCAGCATGCCGGCGTCCGTACAAGCTCTCTCCTGGAGAATTGAAGGAGTTGAAGAAGCAGGTTGATGAACATGAACGTTTGGGTCTGATCAGGCCTAGTACGTCTCCTTGGGGCGGTGGTGTCTTATTTGTCAAGAAGAAGGATGGCAAGGAGCGTCTCTGCGTTGATTACCGGCCATTGAACAAGAAGACAATAAAGAACAAGTATCCGCTCCCCAACATCAACGAACTGTTCGAGCAGCTCAAAGGAGCTAAAGTGTTCTCTAAGCTCGATCTCCGAATGGGCTATCACCAAATTCGCATTCGCGAGGAAGATATCCACAAGACTGCCTTCAGAACGAGCTACGGCTCATATGAGTATACAGTCATGTCTTTTGGTCTCGCTAATGCTCCACCTACCTTCTCGAGAATGATGCACTACATCTTCAACCCCTACACCAGCGAGTTTGTGCTTGTGTATCTGGATGATATTTTGGTATTTTCCAAGAATGAAGAAGATCACGAAAAGCACCTTCGTCTCGTTCTCGACAGACTCCGTGAACATAAGTTCTATGCCAAGTTCTCCAAGTGCGAATTTGGCTCGATAAGGTATTGTATTTGGGCCATATCATCTCTACTGACGGTATTGCGGTAAACCCCGAGAAAGTTGAAGCAATTGTCAACTGGGAAGCTCCTCAGAACGTCAAGCAACTCCGAAGTTTTCTTGGTCTTGCCAGTTATTGCAGAAGGTTCGTTGAGAACTTCTCCAAGATTGCCAAGCCTCTCTCCAACTTGCTGCAGAAGAATGTCAAGTACTACTGGTCTCCAAATTGTGAAGTGGCATTCAAAACTCTCAAAGAAAAGCTCGTCTCCGCTCCAGTTCTAACTCCTCCAGATGAGTCCAAGCCCTACGAAGTATTCTGTGATGCTTCTCTTCAAGGTCTTGGTGGTGTGCTTATGCAGGACAAGAGAATTGTGGCTTACACTTCTCGTCAGCTGAAGCCAAGTGAGAAGAACTACCCCACACATGATCTCGAGCTAGCAGCTGTGGTACATGCTTTGATTACGTGGAGACATCTGTTGTTGGGCAGAAAAGTCGACATCTTCACCGATCACAAGAGCTTGAAGTACATCTTCACACAGCCGAATCTGAACCTCCGCCAGACTCGTTGGGTTGAAATGATCCAAGAGTATGATCCCAGCATCGAATACACTCCTGGCAAGGCGAATGTGATTGCAGATGCTTTGAGCAGAAAGGCATATTGCAACAGCCTTCTTATAAAGCCGTTCCAGCCTGAGCTTTGTGAAGCATTCAGGAAACTCAACCTCCAAGTTGTTCCACAAGGTTTTCTTGCAAATCTTCAAGTTGCTCCTACCTTGGAAGATCGGGTCCGTGAGGCCCAACTCAGTGATGCCATGGTGCAGAAGGTGAAACATGGTATTGCAAAGGGCACTCCGAAATACAAGTGCTATCGTGTTGATGAGAGAGATACCTTGTTCTTTGAGGACACACTCGTCGTTCCCAAAGGTGATCTCAGGAAGCTCATAATGGAAGAAGCACACGATTCCCTCCTTTCCATTCATCCTGGCAGTTCCAAGATGTACCAAGATCTCAAGCAATCTTACTGGTGGACACGCATGAAAAGGGAGATTGCCCAATTTGTGAATGAATGTGATGTCTGTAGAAGAGTGAAGGCAGAGCATCAACGTCCAGCCGGTCTTCTCCAACCTCTTCCTATCCCCGAGTGGAAATTCGACCACATTGAAATGGATTTCGTCACTAGCTTTCCTAAGTCCAAGAGAGGGAATGATTCTATCTTCGTGGTGATTGACAAGCTTACCAAAGTCGCTCACTTCCTTCCAGTCAAATAATCCATCAATGCAGCTCAATTGGCAGAATTGTATACTTCCAGAATTGTGTCCTTACATGGCATTCCTCAAGTCATCTCCTCAGACCGTGGAAGTTTGTTCACTTCAAAGTTCTGGGACTCCTTTCAGTCTGCCATGGGCACTAAGATCAGGTTCAGCACTGCTTTTCACCCTCAGACTAGTGGTCAAGTCGAGCGAGTGAATCAGATTCTAGAAGACATGCTCAGAGCCTGTGTCATATCTTTTGGCATGAAATGGGAAGATTGCCTTCCATTTGTCGAGTTCTCTTACAACAACAGCTACCAAGCAAGTGCTGGCAAAGCTCCGTTTGAAATCCTCTATGGCAGAAAGTGCCGTACCCCTCTCAACTGGTCCGAGACAGGTGAACGTCAACTTCTTGGCAATGACTTGATCTCAGAAGCCGAAGAGATGTGCAAAGTCATACATGAGAATCTCAAGGCCGCTCAGTCGCGTCAGAAGAGCTACTATGACGGCAAGCATCGTGATTTGGCCTTCAACATTGATGATCACGTCTATCTCCGTGTTTCTCCTATGAAAGGCACCCAAAGATTCGGTATCAAAGGAAAGCTTGCTCCTAGATACGTCGGGCCTTTCAAGATCCTTGGCAAAAGAGGCGATCTAGCCTATCAACTTGAGCTCCCTTCCAACTTCGCCAATGTTCATGATGTCTTTCATGTGTCTCAACTCCGCAAATGCTTCAAGGCACCTGAACGCATGATTCCGTTTGAAGAGATTGATCTTCAACAAGATTTGTCCTACCGAGAGCATCCAGTTGCTATTCTTGAAGAAACCGAGCGCAAGACCCGCAACAAGTCCATCAAATTCTTGAAAGTCAAGTGGTCGCATCATACCGACCGAGAAGCTACGTGGGAACGAGAAGATCATCTTCGTTCCGAGTACCCTTCCTTTTTCCAGTCCTAGATCTCGGGACGAGATCTTTTTGTAGTAGAGGAGAGTTTGTAATGCCCCGAATGTAATACTTTCCCTTTTGGGCATATAATATATCTCTGGCTTCATCTATTCCATTCCGGGTTCTTTGTCTTTCGGGTTTTCGTCATTTTGTTGTGTGCGTGTGTGGCATTCATTCATATCATGTAGTCATGTGCATCGCATTGCATTTGTGTTGACGTTTGCATCCGGTTCCACGGGTTCCTTCCCGTTGTCCGTTTCGTGTTCCGGAGCTCTCTCACGTGTCTGTGGCATCCCGTAGGCCTACTTTGGTGTTTGGCCGTGTAATGTTACCGGTTTGGTGCGAGACTTGTCGTGTGTTGTTGTTTTGGTGTGTGTAACCCGCCTGTCAAATCTCGTCGCGTTTCAAGTCTGTTTGCTACCCCAACAGTTATTCTCGTGGGCTCAAAGTGCCTCCACTTTGAGGCCCAAGACACCCCTCCAACAGCCCACCAAACCAACCCAAACCACTCCCTTCATCTAGGCCATCCAATTCTGATCGCGTGGCCGAAAACCACACTCCATTTGGACAAACCTAGCTCCTTGTGCCTATATATTTGTCCATTCCCCCTATTTTTGCCCCAAATCAAGGAAACCCTAGCCACCACCTTCTTCTTCCTCCAGCCACCACCACCTCGCCGGAATCTCGCCGGAGTTCGCCGGAGTACCTCCACCTCGCCGGAATCCTCCATCCCACCTCACCAACCAGCGATGCCGCCCTAGATCCGCGCGCCCCTGCCCTTCATCCGTCCTCCCGGGCCCTTCCCTCGCCGGATCCAAGCCCCTCCTGCAGCTTCCCCGCCGCCGGGATCTCCATCGACGCCGCCCGCCGGACTCCTCGAAGGCAGCCGCCAGCTGCTGCCGACCGGTCGGGGAAGGAGTCCCCGATCCAGATCGAGGCCAGCCGCCCGCCTGGGCCTCTCCGCTGGCCCGATCTTCTTCACGGGCCAGCCGCCCGTCGGCGTTCCAGCTACTGGGCCACGCCGCTCCTGCCGCCACTTCGTCCACCCGGGCCAGATCTGCTCCGCCGCGGCCCGAGCCCTTTTGCTACAGATCTGAGGGTGACTTCAAAAATCCCTAAGTCCCTGTGATTTGTGTGTCTGATGCTATTTTCAAATAGTGATATCTTTGTGTGTGTTGCTCCGATTTGAGTGAATGAGATGTCCAGTCGTTCGTGGGAACATGTACTACATTTCATTCCATTGTGCCATACATGTTTGAGTTCATCTAGATGCTTAAAATCTGTTGCAAGAGTGCATCTCGTGATAAAAACTGCGGTTAGTGTTGGTTTTCATGCCACCTTTGCATAGTGATAACTTGGTGCTCGTTTATCCGAATGATGCAAATGACATGTCCACGTGTTCGTCTTGTCATGCTCTACATGTTATATGCTTAGGTTTGCATGTTAGAATTAATCTTGCCATGTTTATCTTCGTTGCAAAGTGCTATGTGGCTGTTAAGTTTTTAAGCTTGTTATGAAATGCCAACTTGAGGAGCTCATTGCTATCGTTGTGTTTATCTCCATGATGCATGCTTAGGTGTTTTGGAATCACCATCATGTGTACTTTGTTGTGGTGCTTACCACTTGCCATGTTTAGATTTGAGGTGACTTAAACTTGCTCTCAAAGATGCCATGATGAAACGGTTGTTTTAACACTTAGTGAAAATTTCACTAAGTCTGGAATCTGTAATTTCCAGATGCCATGTTTGCTTGCTGTTCTAGGCCAATCCATGATAGTTTTGGGGTGACTCTTGATGATTCCTTGCTGTACATATTGTTGGCTATCCATTCATGCTCTCACATGCTTATTTGAGTGGTTGTATCATATTTAACTTTTGCTCCAAAGTTGCAATAAATTACTGCTGTCAGGATTTTGTTGTCAAGTTCAATATGTCATAGCTTGTTGCTATTGACCCGTGGCTCCTTTGGGGGTGCACCAATGGACTTATTTGCTGTAGGATATGTCTAGTTTATGTTCATGCTCTTTGCCATGATGTTTGAGTGTTGTAGCTTATTTATCTAGTGCTCCGAAGTTGCTATGTTGCTGTAATTTTCAGCTTGTGCATATTTCTTGTTTCGGGCATAACTTTTAGCCCGTAGCTCCGTTTTCAGCAAGTCTTATATGAAACTTGGTTGATTTTTCATGTAGATTCATAATATCCTATTTTTATCATGTTTTGAAGTATTTTGCTTGAGTGCAATTTTCCATGCTCCTTGTGCTCCCATAGTGCATAAGTCATGCATCCATCATTTTTGTGTGCGCATTGCATCTTGTTAATTCGTGCCTTGTGTGGTTGTGTTGATTAGAGCCGGAAGCTGAGACCGAGTACGAGTACGAGCACGAGGTTACTACCGAGGTTGAGCACGAGGACCCTTCTTACGTTCCGAACGACAACTCTTGAGGCAAGATGACCGAACCCCGATAACATTACTATCTTTGCCTATTGCTAGTAGTCTCGATCTATAGTTTTTTCTCGATGCCCATGTCTTTCCTGTCAGCCTCCTATTTGTAACCATGATCCTGTCTAACCACCCTACCTATGCAAACCATTGATTGGCTATACGTAGGCTTCGCTCAGCCCCTCTTATAGCATTGTTAGTTGCAGGTGAAGATTGAAGATGCTTGCTTCATGTTGAAGTTTTGTTGGGTTATATCACACTATATGTCAGGGATATGACTAGCAGGTATAAACCGGCTAGTATAAACCGGCTTTGTTGATGTATACTTGTTTGTAATATTTAGTAAAGGCTACGGCCCATAAAGATCTTAGAGCCCATGTATAGAATTAAGGTTTGTAAACCGCCCCATGATGTAACTTGAGAGATAAGGAAGAAAAGACAGAGACCGAGGCGGACACAAATATGAGCCGGCCTCGGGACTCTGTAAACCGGACCAGGCGTACCCTCTATATAAAGGGGCGACCCGGCGACGGTTCGAGGACAAGCAACAATCAACCCGTCGAGACACAGGCAAGCGAATCCGCTCCCTGTAATCCGACGCCCAAGCAATACCAAACCAACTAGACGTAGGCTTTTACCTTCATCGAAGGGGCCGAACTAGTATAAACCTTCTGTGTCCTTTGTGTGCTATGAACCCCTTCAAGCTAACCCGTGCGATGGTTCCATCATCAAGTCCGCTAAACCGGACATCTGCCGTGCTATTTCCACGACAGTTGGCGCCCACCGTGGGGCCTGTGCACGATGGTTTCGAGTTCTTGAAGGGCAGCTTCGAAGGGCTCAAGGGTTACGCGGTCGGCCGGATGACCAAGAGTCGCCGCGGCCGGATCTACATCGACGACGCAGGTTGGGGACCGGAAGCCGATTCGATCGAATATGGGTACCGGGTTCCCTTCGGCAGCATCCAAGTCTTCATCGGCAAAATCGGCGAACCGGGGCCTGAGCCGGACGTCTTCCCCAACATCGTCGAGCCGGCTCAGCGTGCGAGATCGGCCCGGATTCAGCCTGCCGTGAAGCACGTGTTCGTTGGAGCAATCCACAGAGGTCGAACCGAGGACGGATCGGAATCTGATGGTGCAACAGCTGTCTACTCTGATGACGGATCTTCATCTGGGGAAGCTGAATCTCTGTATCAGTTGCAGGACGGCCGGTCTGAGGGCGAGTCCGATGGAAACAATATTCCGGGCCCCTTTGGCCCGCCAAATCGGGTGGCGGTCTTCATGGCCGGTTCACAGCCCCCAGTGAACGGAACGACAACAGATGCTGGTGCGGGGGGAAGCGGCCCAGCCCCCTCGCTTACAGAAGTTCTATCCACCTTGATCGAGGAGTTCACAGCTAAAGCGGTGGAAACAGTAGCTCCAGCAGACAAGGCGCATCATGATGCAGAGCTCCTTCAGTTGAAAGGCCGGATTGATCAGTTAAAGGAAACCCTGAAGGCAGAAAGAGAGATGATAGCGGTGAGACAAGCGGAATTGGATGATCAAACCTTTTACTTAAGGATGGAGCAAGCTTCTATGGAAGGAGTAAGAGGACGAAAGTACCGGTCTCGGATACCGCCGGTTTATGAAGCAACGAATCTCTTCAGGACACCTGGGGCTGGGACTAGTAACAATCCGGCTTTAAACCGGAGGGCACCCCCGGCCAGGGAGGAGCCGGTTCAGCAACCCAGCGCAGAATGGGAGCGCCGGATTACGTCGGCACCTTATGTTCCCGTCCCTCCAGGTCATTATTCAAACCCTTTGGATAACATTGCTGCAGCAGCGGCGCGTTTGGCCGCTTTACCTGCGGAAGAGACGTCTCCGGTGGCGATAGAGGCGCGCAGGGTCCAGAAGCTACTTAATACGGCGTTAATACAGCAGCAAGCATAATCTCATAGCAGGGAAAGGCTACATTCAACACCGCGTCCCAGCCGAAGTTATACTAGGCATTGGGAGGAGCCAGAAGTATCTAGGAGTGAACGCAGGAGGCATCAGCGCAGGCAGGATAATCCGGCAGGGGCGGCGGTACCAGCTCCAGACATAAACCGGGTTAGGTAGGTGCCATGGAGGAGATTCGTCAAACAACGCCGGTTCACACGGCCACTGCAGAAACAGGGGTTACAGCGAGTTCCTTCGGGGTGCAGTGTCTTGTCCCCGCTTTACGGAGTGTTAAGCTGCCCAAAGATTTCAAAGGGCCCCGCAAGGTACCTAATTACACAGTCGATTTACCACCGGAAGCTTGGGTTGAAAGTTATGAGATGGCCATGGAGATGCTGGACGTGGATGAATCGGCTTGTGCTAAATATTTTACTATGATGCTCAAAGGCACGGCCCGGACTTGGCTGAAAGCTCTACCCCCGAACTCTATTGGGTCATGGGGGGAACTGCGCAGTCAGTTTATCAAAAATTTCAAGGATACATGCAAACAGCCGATGTCAGTGATAGATCTAGCAGCTTGTGTGCAAGGAGAACAGGAGTCTACAGCAGCTTGGGTACAGAGAGTAGCAGAGATCTTACACTCTTCGAATGGTATTAATCCTAGTACGACAATAGTGACGTTGGAGAACAATTGCCGGTTTGAATCTTTAAAGTTAAAACTCGGACGGCTTAAAAGGGACTGCAATGATATGGGAACTTTAATGAGTGCCCTGGTGAAGTATGGAGACTCTGATAACACAAAGTATCCAGAGGCAGAAGGAGACAAGGCTGGGAAGGTTGGCAAGTCTGGTAAACCGGCGCTAAACAATCCGGCTACTTCAAGTTTTTTGGGCAAACGGAAGGCAGAGGGTGGTTCAGATTTCGTGGCCAACACTCAAGTTCAAGGGGGTTTTCAGCGTAACCCGGGAGATCCGTCTTCACAAACCGGCGGAGGAGCTTTTGGCTGGGAACAGGAGTTAGATCAGCCTTGTCCAAAGCATAGCGGAAAAGGGAAGGTGGCGAAGCATACCATGAGAGAGTGCATACCCCTTATGAAGGCAATAGCGGGCCGTTTCAATCCTCATAATCGACCCCCGAATAGCGGTTCAGGGCCTGGGTTTTATGGTCCGGGTCATCAGGGGAACAGCTCCTGATCCGGATATAGGGGCAATAACGGTGGTTATCAACACCGGGCAGGTGGCCAAAATAGTCAAGGAAACTATAATGGTCAGGGCAATCAATCGCATCATCAAGGTGGTTACAATAATCAGAATAATCAGCAGCAAAGCCAAGGGAATTATAATAATCAAGGAAATCAGCAGCAACAGCGTCAGCAACAGCAGCCGCAATCTGGATACCAGAGTAATCCGAAGGAGTTAAGCAGTGGGCAATATCATGTCTTCACCACAAGTTTGTGTAAGTGAGACCAGAAGGTTTTAAAGCGGGCTGTGAATGCAGTAGAACCGGCGACACCGCAATTTCTTCGATGGTCGAAACAGCCCATTGTATGGAGCAGAGAAGACCACCCAATGCGGGTGGATAATCCGGGCCATTTAGCCTTGGTGGTAGCACCTCAAGTGGGAGGTTACAAATTTACTAAAGTTCTCATGGATGGTGGTAGCAGTATCAATATCTTATATTATGAGACTTTCCGTCGTATGGGTCTGTCAGATAAAAAGCTAAGACAATTAAACACAGTGTTTCACGGAGTGGTCCCAGGTAAGTCAGCTTATCCGGTTGGAAAGATTGATTTAGAAGTTACCTTTGGGAACGAGTATGATTCCAGGTCGGAGATGATCACTTTCGAAGTCGTCAAGATTAAAAGCCCATATCATGCTCTGTTTGGAAGGACGGTTTATGCTAAGTTTATGGCTAGATCGTGTTATGTTTATCTGCAGCTTAAAATGCTGGGTCATAAAGGCACGATTACGGTTCATGGAAGCCGCAAAATAGCAGTGGAATGTGAGGAAGGTGATGCAGCTTATGCAGAAGCAGTATGTGCCACAGAAGAGTTGAAATTTTATAAAGATAATGTTGATCCGGCAGATATGACTCCGCTGAAGAAGCCAACTACCGAACATGATCCGGCGTTGAAGTTTAAATCAGCTGAAGAGACCAAGCAAGTTGATTTTGTGCGTGGGGATTCGTCCAAGCAATTCACTATTAGTGCTAACCTTGATCCCAAATAGGAAAGCGCGCTCATCGAGTTCATCCGTGAGAACCGGGATATCTTTGCATGGAAACCTTCTGACATGCCAGGTATACCGAGGGAACTCGCTGAGCACAAGTTAAACATTGATCCGAAGTTTAAACCGGTTAAACAGTATCTGCGCCGCTTCAACGAAGAGAGGCGCAAGGCTATAGGAGAAGAAGTGGCCAGACTTTTGGCCGCAGGATTCATAGTGGAAGTTTTTCATCCGGAGTGGTTGGCTAATCCGGTGCTGGTTTTAAAGAAAAATAGGAAGTGGAGGATGTGTGTGGACTACACGGACCTCAATAAAGCTTGCCCAACTGATCCTTTTACTTTACCTCGCATCGATCAGATCATCGACGCCACGGCGGGGTGTGAGCGGCTAAGTTTTTTGGATGCATATTCAGGGTATCACCAGATCAAGATGGCAGTGGAAGACCAAGAGAAAACAGCTTTCATAACTCCTTTTGGTGCTTTTTGCTATGTGTCTATGCCTTTTGGGCTTAAGTGTGCACATGCAACTTATCAGCGTTGCGTTCAGAATTGCCTGAAGGGGCAGATAGGGAGGAACGTTCATGCTTATGTGGATGACATTGTGGTCAAATCAAAGAAAGAAGGAACAATGATAGAGGATCTCAAGGAAACCTTTGATAATCTTCGGACTTATAGGATGATGCTTAATCCGGAAAAATGTGCTTTTGGTGTTCCGGCTGGTAAGCTACTGGGATTCTTAGTCTCAAACAGAGGAATAGAAGCTAACCCAGAGAAGATCAAGGCCATTACGTCTTTGACTAAACCGGTTTTATCAACGATGTTCAGCGCATAGCTGGCCGGATCACAGCGTTAAGCCGGTTCATCAGTCGCTTGGGAGAAAAGGCGATCCCACTTTACCAGATGTTAAGGAAAACAGACCGGTTTATCTGGAGCGATGAGGCAAATGCGGCATTTGAGGATCTGAAACGGCAACTAGCAAAACCACCGGTTTTAGCTGCGCCCATTGACAAGGAGCCTTTGCTGTTATACGTTGCTGCAAACACACGAGCGGTCAGCGTTGCAATTGTGGTTGAGCGCAAGGAAGCAGGGAAGGAGCACCCGGTTCAGCGCCCGGTTTATTATGTAAGTGAAGTGCTAATTGAATCCTAGCAGAGGTACCCTCATTGGCAGAAGTTATTATATGGGGTGTTCATGGCAAACCGGAAGCTGAAGCACTATTTCCAAGGACATCCAATAACTGTGGTTAGTTCAGCACCGTTGGGGGATATAATCCAGAACAGGGAAACTACGGGCAGAATAGCAAAGTGGGCCATTGAGCTCAGCCCGCACGAGTTGAAATATGTACCACGCACTGCTATAAAATCTCAGGCATTGGTGGACTTCATAAATGACTGGACAGAGTTGTAGACTCCCGAGGAGAAGCCGGATCTTACTTATTGGACGATTCACTTTGACGGTTCAAAACAGTTGGAGGGCTCGGGGGCTCGAGTTGTCTTAACTTCCCCCAGAGGTGATAAATTCTGCTATGTTCTCCGCTTATTATTTCCTTGTACTAATAATGCAGCGGAATATGAAGCATTACTTCATGGCTTGCGGCTAGCAAAGGAGATGAACTTGAGCCGGGTTAAGTGCCTGGGTGACTCAGATTTGGTGGCACAGCAAGTTTCTGGCAAGTGGGATTCAAGAGATCCCCTCATGGCGGCTTATAGACAAGAGGTTGAAGCAGTCGCAGGATACTTTAAAGGATATCAGGTGGATCATATAGACCGGCGGAGAAACGAAGCGGCTGACGCTCTAAGCCGGCTAGGGTCGCAACGTAAACCGGTACCACCAAACACCTTTTTAGATGAATTGCACAGTCCTTCGGTTCAGGTACCTTCTGAGGAAGACCTAGCTGTTCCGGACCTAGAGGCACAGTTAGTTGTAGCACTCCATATTATTCCGGACTGGACGCTACCCTATTTGGCATACCTAAGCCAAGGAGAGTTGCCAGATGACGAAGAGGAAGCATGGCAGATAATCCGGCGCTCTAAGTCCATGACAATTGCAAACGGAGAACTTCACCATCGCAGTACTTCTGGAGTATTTCAGCGATGTGTTTCAGCTGAGGAAGGTTGTGAGATTCTTCGTGAGATTCATGAAGGGGATTGTGGTCATCATGCCGGTTCAAAATCATTGGTGGCTAAGGCATTCCGACATGGTTTCTATTGGTTAACTGCTCATGCAGATGCGGCAGATCTGGTCCGGAAGTGTGACGCTTGTCAGAAATTCTCAAGGCGTGCTCTGGTTCCGGCACAGGAACTCCGGATGATACCGATAACTTGGCCTTTCGCAACTTGGGGGCTTGATATGGTTGGGCCTTTCAAGCGATCCCAAGATCAGAAAACTCATCTACTAGTAGCAGTAGACAAGTTTACAAAGTGGGTTGAAGCGGAGCCTATAAGCAAGTGTGATGCGGCAACGGCAGTTAAGTTCATCAAAAAAGTAATATTCCGGTTTGGCTTTCCACACAGCATCATCACAGACAATGGCACCAATTTATCTCAGGGTGAGATGGAAGAGTTCTGTCAACGAGAGCATATTCGTTTGGACGTATCTTCTGTGGCTCACCCCCAATCCAACGGTCAGGCTGAGAGAGCAAATCAGGAGATTTTGCGAGAAATCAAACCCCGGCTTATGACGCCTTTGCAGAGAACCCCAGGATGTTGGGTTGAAGAATTGCCATCTGTTCTTTGGAGTATTAATACTACACCAAACCGGTCTACAGGTTATACACCTTTCTTCATGGTTTATGGTGCTGAAGCAGTTCTTCCGAGCGATATACGTCATGATTCACCAAGGGTAACGGCCTATGTGGAAGCAATCAATGAGGAGTCAAGGCAGGACAGTTTAGACCGGCTGTATGAAGAGCGTGATATAGCTGCAGCACGATCGGCGATTTTATCAGCAAGACTTGCGCAGATATCATAGCCGCCGGATTAGAACAAGGACGTTCCAGGAGGGTGACTTGGTACTCTGGCTCATCCAAGATCAAACAGATATGCACAAACTATCCCCACCTTGGGAAGGGCCCTTTGTGGTCAGCAAGAATCTACACAACGGCTCATATTACTTGGTGGATGTTCGGGAACACAAGGATTCACGGACATCAGAAGAAGAAACGAAGAGGCCGTGGAACATCGCCCACTTGCGGCCATACTATACTTGAGCTACGTGCTCCAATGTATCCTATGTATATATTATGAGTAATGAATAAACTGGCACCCTCGGTAAACCGGGGGCTTAGCCCTTTTTCCATATACAAAAATCTTGTGAAAGCAACCATACAAGTTTATTATCAAATACCATATTTCCATATATTGGCCGGTTTAGAAATTAATTTTTTGCAGAATATGCAAAGGAGCAGTTAAACTCTTCCAACAACATAAGACCATATCCGGTTCAGGAGGAACCCTGGAGGCCCTCTGGAGTGGTATCACCCACTCCCAGTGATCGGATCAGTTTCCTAGTTCTACCGACCCTCTGAAAAGTTGGATAAATCCACGTTCAGTGATTGGTTTACATTGACCCACCGGTTCAGGAGGAACCCTGGAGGCCCTCTGGGAGTGGTATCATCTACTCCCAGTGATCGGATCAGTTTCAAAGTTCTTTCGGCCCTCTGAAAAGTTGGATAATGCCACGTTCAGTGATTGGCTAGGCCCTCTGGGAGTGTTGGCTAATCCACGTCCCAGTGATTGGCTCAGTTTTAACATTGACCCACCGGTTCAGGAGGAACCCTGGAGGCCCTCTGGGAGTGGTATCATCTACTCCCAGTGATCGGATTAGTTTCATAGTTCTATCGGCCCTCTGAAAAGTTGGATTATGCCATGTTCAGTGATTGGCTAGGCCCTCTGGGAGTGTTGGCTAATCCACGTCCCAGTGATTGGCTCAGTTTTTATTTGCGGTTCTTTCGGCCCTTTGAAAAGTTGGATAAATCCACGTTCAGTGATTGGCTAGGCCCTCTGGGAGTGTTGGCTAATCCACGTCCCATTGATTGGCTGAACCTTGCTTTGAGCCTGGCAGCTCTTGAAAAAGCCTCGACTACATGGTCTTATTTGCAAAATTTGCGTATTTTTGGTGTTTTTTGTGTTTTATAACCTTTTAAACCGGAGTGGAACAGCTACACAAGTTGACCACGTATCTATAAGGTGCAAAGTCTGGATCATGAATACCAGCATAAGTAAATCGGCGTTCATTAAAACCCGGATCGCATATCAGGCAAAAGTTACAACTTTCCGAAACAAGATGAACCGGATTTATCATCAAGATGGACCGGAGAATTTTGAGTTTCTACTTGGATCCATGAAGATCTTCATAAAGCGACTTTAAAGTCCTACCGGTTTAAAGAGTATTGACCACGTATAATCTCAGGTATAAAAGTTATTTTTAGTAAAGATATGCTTATTTGACGTTTTAAGAGAACAAGTTAATCCGTCCAGTGGTAAGCCACTAGGACATATTTTCGATATTTTTTCTGTATGAGCAGAGGAAGGCAACCAATATCAGACAGCAGGTCAACCGGCGAGTATTTCATAAAGACAAAATATTCGGATCCAAGCACATTAAGTTTCGGCTAACCTATTACAAGGCATGGCAAGCCCAACGGTTTGGAAACATTGTTTGACGGAATATAGATTATGATTACAGCAATAAAATTCGAAGTTATGCTTCTCCTTGTTGAGGCGGCTGGCCATCGCCTTGATCCGGAACATCTTCATCTTCGTGAAGCGGTTGGAAGTCCGGCGCACGCCAGTCAATCTTCATTAAAGCCCGGAAATACATCTCGTCGTTGATAAGTTCAGAAGGGTCAATATCAGGAGCAAAAGTGTGAGGACGAACCGGCGGAATTAAGTTGACAGTATCATAGACCGGTCGCTCCACCCGCTCGTTCTGCAAGTTGTATCCTGGATGATATCTGGACAAGTCCGATTCAGCGGCAAGCTTGCTGGCGAGGGGACGCATCTCTTTCGTCAGGGCATAGAGATCCGTTTCGGTAAAGGGTGAGCCGTCATCCTTTGTATCTGGAAATCCGGTTAAAGCCTCCTCCGGATCAAGATCCGGGACCCAAGCCTTAGCCCTCGTAAGGGCCAGAAGAGCACCACCCCGCGCAGCAGATTTCTTGACTTCTTCGAGACGAACCGGCAAAACAGACAACTTGTTCAAAGTATCTTGGATCGTCGTAGGGGCCGGTTTACCAAAAGAAGTGGCACTGATGATCCTTTGAGTCCCGGAGTACAGCTGTTCGACCAAGGTGTAGCAAGCCTTGAGTTTTTTCCGTAAGTCATCCCCAAGATGGGAGACACGGCGCCCTGCACATAACAATCATAGTTAAACCGGTACAAAACACAGGTTACAAAGATAAAAGCACGAGTTCAGATTATACTTACCAAAGATAGCAGAGGTCATCAAGTCAATTTGCCGTCTTAATCCGGACAATTCTTCTGTCACCGGATTAAGCGCTCCTTCAGCATCCTGAACCCGTTTCTCCAGATCTTTCTTCTGGACCTCAAAAGTAGTCCGCTCTTCGTCAAAGTATTTCTTTAGGTCTTCAGCAGTCTTTAAGCTCACCTGAAGTTCCTTTTTAGCCTTTGAAGCGGCAGACTCTGTTTTAGTAAGACGGCTACGAAGTTCATTGATTTCAAGAGCATTCCGGTTCAATTCAGCCTGCAAACACAGTTAAAGAACAAGAGGTGAAAATTAGACAAGTCTCAAGCACACAACCAAGTTGTCTACTTGACACTTGGGGGCTAATGGCAGTTGAAGCAGTAAAGGACAATTCAAAGTTACAAGTCTCAAGCACACAACCAAGTTGTCTACTTGACACTTGGGGGCTAATGCATAGTTGAGGTATCGACAGCAACTTTTACAAGTATCAAATACATAAGCAAGTTATCTACTTGATACTTGGGGGCTAATGTAAAGATCAATGGTTCAATCTACAAAGTTCCGGTTCACCTTCAGCACGCAGCTAAATCGGAACTTGGGGGCTATTATGAGATAAGAAATACATCAAAAGAACAAAGTCAGAAGAAGAGGTTTACCTCATATTTTTCCCTCATTAAGTTAACCAGGCCGGCTTCATAGTCCCGGCTGCTGTGGAGCCGGTTTAGATACCCGGAGTAAATTTCTTGGGCGCTCATACTGGAAAGGCTGGATATCTCAGTATTCCATTTCCCCTTTTCTTGAGATAGTTTTTCCGTTTTAGCCGTATGTTTGGCTAAAATGGTGGGCTCAGCCAGAGCGACAAAGCCAGCCCCGGTTACCACAACATCAGGAGAGGCAGGTACGTTTGGGGGAGTGGCAGTATGAGCCGGATTAGGAGACGCCGGATTAATCTGAGGAGAGTTAACCCGGGCCGGACTTGGTGGATTATGAGCATCTTCAGCTGTAGGATTTTCAGGAGCAGAGATGTGCTCTGTAGGCACAGGATCTTCAAGAGGGGCTACGGGCTCGCCCTCTGAAGGAACAGTTGTTGACGGATCAGCAACCGGATCATCTGCAGTAGGTTCAGCAGGAGGCTTATTTGCCTTGGGCTTCTTGCTGGGTTTTGGTTTGCTGGAAAAGTATGCAAAATGAGTTGACATTATAAAGTAAAAGGGATCATAAACCGGAAAAGGTGAGAAAAGTTACCCTGGGACGGTTTTCAGTGGAGGAAGCTGCGTGGTGGTCGATTCACCAGAGGAAGACAGTGGAGTTTCCTGATAATCAGGGTCAGACGGTTTAAGAGGTTTTCGGATAAGCCCGGCCTTGGGATGAAGGGGAGTCGGAGAAAGTATCACCTCAGCACGGCGTTTTCGAACCGGAGTTAAAGAAATCCCGGATGATTCCACCGCCAGGCCGCTATGGCGAGTGGTCCAGCGAAGAGCTTCGTGCTGTTGTTTCTTCAAAATAAAGTTAGGGTCCAACTGAGCATAAGGATGAGAAAATTGGTATTTCCGGATGGTCCGACGACTTTTTTGTGGAAGAGGTTCTGAGTCAGAGGAAAGAATGGTTACCTCAATTTCAGCCGAGTTATCACCTTCAGGCAACTCCTGTGGAAAGGTATCATTAGATACAATTACAAGTACATGAAAGCAAAATTTAAACCGGATTAAAGCATACCTCGGAGTCCAGGTCATCATCTTCAGTGGGAGAACCGGCGTCAACAGCTGCTTTCCTTTTCTTATTGGCAAAGGTTTTTCGTCGAACCTGTTTGTCGGTTTTCTCCTGAGGTTTTCTCTTCCAGAAAGGGTCATCAGCCTAATCAAAAGAAAGAAAGACAATTGAAAACGGTTTAAAAGAAACGGATTACAAATACAGGGTAAAGTGAAACTTACTGCGGGCAGCTTGTTCTTCTTATAGTATGGAGCTAAACCGACCTTGCTGCAGTCTGCTAAAGAGACATTGAGGATCTTCTTGGCTGATTCTACTACTTCCGATTCAGAAAGTTTGTCCTTGGTAAACCTTTGAGGATCATCCGGTTTACCAGAATATTTGCACATTAGCTGAGAACGCCGGCTCAGGGGAAGGATGCTCCAAGACAGCCAGCAGCGTAGAAAATCGGTTCCAATCAAACCATTAGCTATGAAGGCTCTTAGCTTGGAAAGCTGTGATGAAAACTGGGTCTGTTCAACAGAGCCAAGCCGTTGTGGTAAAGGATGATTCTCCGGAATACGGGTCTCATGGTAACCCGGCAGAGGGTTCTCCCCTTCAGGAGAAGTGTCAATGCAATAAAACCAAGACTTGTTCCAGTCCTTTGGATGAGTGTGTAAAGCGGCATGAGGAAAAACAACGTCTCTCCTCTTCTGAATACTAACACCGCCAAGCTCTTGATGTGGTCCGCTGGTAAACTCGGTGCGCCGGTTTAAATGGAAGAAGTCCCGGAACAGATCGACGGACGGTTCTTCTTGCAGATATACCTCCAAAAACACTTGGAAGTCACAGATGTTTGAGACAGAATTGGGTCCAATATCCTGAGGGTGCAGTTGGAAAGCAGCAAGAACATCCCGGAAAAACTTTGAACCGGGGGGAGAGAAGCCTCGAGATATGTGATCAAAGAACAAAATGACTTCCCCGGATCTGGGAGTAGGTGCACATTCATTACCCGGGGCCCGCCACTTTAAAACAGACTGAGGTCCTAACGTGCCAATTTCAGAAATCTTGATCAAATCATCCTCAGTGATGATAGAAGGAACCCAATCACAGGAGACATACTGCTTGGCCATTGCAACGAAAAGGCAAAGTACTGGAAAAGATAAAGTGCAAGAAACGGATTATGAAGATACAACAGAATAAACCGGAAATTATCTATGAAAGTTACGCAACGGTTTAACTGAGGACTAATGGCATGGTTAAACCGGCAATTATAACAGGCTACATCATTTCCGGTTAATGGCAGTTGAAGGGGAACGGCTAAACCGTCGCGTTTAAATTACAGAGTTTCGCAAGGACTGGGCAGAACAGTTTAAACTGGAGCATAATTAGCAGATCTACCAAGGAGAAAAACAGGTTTTAAAAGACAGCTAAGGAAGAACAGATCTGAGCATACTAGGAAAAGAGAAACAAATGTAAAAGTATACGGAAAAGAACTACAAGGGCTTTATACCAAGCGGATAAATCTACAGGCTAGACAGGAACGACGGAGATCTAAAGCATTTACAGCAGGGTAAAAGTATAGTTTAAAGGGCAAGATCTGAAGGTGAAGGTTACTAGAAATTATTGGTTTAAGGTTGAACAAGGTGAAGCTTCTATTTAAGCTCTAATGGCGGAGGCGTGGGAAGAAACCCTAGAAATTACAGACTGATAATGAAGAAAGAAGGACATACCTGGAGCGGCAAGAATCGGCGGCGGAGGTTCTCTGGTCTAGCTCAGGGTGATGCAGCGGCCGGCGAGGGCTTGGATCCAGCGGTCGACGGCGGAGGTTCGAGCTCAGGCGACGATGGAGTTGGGCGACGGAGGAAGAAGACGGAGCAGGAAGAAGATAACAAATGGGGATAGCAGTATTTATAAAGGAGAGTCAGATCTGAAACGACAGGTGCGGGATTCGAGGAGGCAAAAAATCGGATAAAGATCCTCTGGCGCCTCGATTCTCGGGATAACCCTTAAAATAAGCTACAGTACAGCTTGCGGCGTTAAATGCGGAGATGATGTCACGGTCAGATTTAATGATCCCTGAGGATGACGTCAGAGCCGGTTTATAAGGATGCGAAGACAGAAGAAGATTACACAAGAGAAGACTGATATGAACAAGTTCAAATCATTCTGGGGCCTAATGTCAGGGATATGACTAGCAGGTATAAACCGGCTAGTATAAACCGGCTTTGTTGATGTATACTTGTTTGTAATATTTAGTAAAGGCTACGTCCCATAAAGATCTTAGAGCCCATGTATAGAATTAAGGTTTGTAAACCGCCCGATGATGTAACTTGAGAGATAAGGAAGAAAAGACAGAGACCGACGCGGACACAAATATGAGCCGGCCTCGGGACTCTGTAAACCGGACCAGGCGTACCCTCTATATAAAGGGGCGACCCGGCGACGGTTCGAGGACAAGCAACAATCAACCCGTCGAGACACAGGCAAGCGAATCCGCTCCCTGTAATCCGACGCCCAAGCAATACCAAACCAACTAGACGTAGGCTTTTACCTTCATCGAAGGGGCCGAACTAGTATAAACCTTCTGTGTCCTTTGTGTGCTATGAACCCCTTCAAGCTAACCCGTGCGATGGTTCCATCATCAAGTCCGCTAAACCGGACATCTGCCGTGCTATTTCCACGACACTATATAAATGCTTAAATGAAATCATATATATATTGGCAATGGGTGGAAGGCTAAGCCTTTTGCTTGGTGATTTGTTCCACTCATCCCGCTAGGAACCGTATAAACCGGCGTTATGTTCCTTGATTATACGTTCCTCACACGGTTGGGGTTTATGCGACCCCCTCGATAAACCGCTAAGTGCTAAGTCTTTTCCAGCAAGTCCCAACATTGGTACTATTTGCCTAATAACTAATAAACTTGCATAGGGAGTAATTAACCCTCTTTCTTAATCAACAACCCCGGGCCAGTGCTCCACATGAGTGTTGGTCCGAACTGGGCAACCTGCGGGGCCACCTCGAGGAAACTCAAGGTCTGGTAAAAACCCGTAGCTTTCCCCATCCGGCCGTGGCCTGAGATGAGATACACGCGGCTACTATCAGGGTGTCGGCACGCCGGGAGGATTTGCTGGATTAGCCTTACCTTAGTTCGGAGTATCTTGAGCATGGGATTCCGAGAATACTCGGGCCTTCCCACCTTGGAGTTGCGACTCCGCGGATCGTGGGCTTGTCATGGGCCAAGTTGGAACACCCCTGCAGGGTTATGAACTTTCGAAAGCCGTACTCGCGGTTATGTGGCAGATGGGAGCTTGTTAATATCCGATTGTAGAAAACTTGACACCATGTTCCAATACACTACCAGCGTGAGTACCGTGACTGTCATTTTCCGAAAGGGGTTTCGGGAGATGAACACGGTGGGGTTATGTTTGACTTGATTAGTTTAGGATCACTTAGTGATCATCTCTCGACCGAGGCACCTTCTCTTCTCGCTCTCTGTTACGTAAGCTAGGCTAGTGCTGCTGCAACCACTTTCTTTTTTTCTTTCTTCTGCCTTGTTCCACACCCAAGGCTTAGATAGTCATGTTACTCGGGAACGGGATTGCTGAGTCCTCTGTGGCTCACAGTTACTTCACCACACCAGATGCAGGTCCGATGGTGAGCTATCCAGGTGATGGCACCGAGCTAGACTGGGAGTACGACGAGGAGCGTAGCCGTTACTATGTCCGTTACCCCGATGATCAGTAGTGGTTCTTCTACTAGGATTCGATCCGACCTGTGGATTTAAATTATGTTTGGTATCTTGTCATTTGGATTTTACCCTTAGATGGGCTGTGATGTTCATTAGTATGATGATTGAAACATGTAATGTATTTGTGTGACGTGGCGAGTGTAAGCCAAGTATTTTATGTTTTCCATCCCCATCTTTTACATGAGTTGTGCAAAGATACCAAACTTGTGATCATTCCAGCATGGGGTTATGTCTCTAAGTCGTGCCTCGACACGTAGGAGATATAGTCCCATCCTGGGCATTACAAGAAGGCTCTGATACCAACTTGTAATGTCCATGATGGGACTATACCTCCTACGTGTCGAGGCACGAATTAAAGGTATAAGCCCATTCTGGAATGATCTCAAGTTTGGTATCTTTGCACGACTCATGTAAAAATAGGGATGAAATTGCAAAAGGATAGTTGGCTTACACTCGCCACGTCACACAATACATTACATAAGCAAATCATCATCCAAATAACATCACAACCCGACTACGGGCGAAGATCCAAAAGAAAAATACCAAAAACATAAAGCCGCAGGTCCGAATCGCCCCTAGTAGAAACCACTAATAATCGTCGAAAACGTCACAAGCATACGGCCACGCTCTTCATCAAACTCCCACTGAAGTACTTGAACTAGCTCCTGCATCGTACTCAGCTGAACCTGCATCTGGTGTTGTAGTATATGTGAGCCACGAGGACTCAGCAATCCCATAACCATGGGTATCAAGACTAGCAAAGCTTTATAAAGTGGTGAGGTTGCAGCAGCGGCTAAGCATAATATGGTGGCTAGCTTACGAGTACAAGAATAAGATGAGCATCTACGCAAACGGTCCCAAACTAGTAGTGATCCCTAAAGATCCTGAACTACCTACGAGTCAAACATAACCCCACCGTGTTCTCTCCTCAAAGTGAAAAGAGACAGTCACAGTTACTCACACAGTTGTGTGTTTTACTTAGGATCCTCTGTCAAGTTTTCTATAACCGGACATTAACAAATTCCAATCTGCCACATAACCGCGGGCACAGCTTTCGAAAGATCATAACCCTGCAGGGGTGTCCCAACTTAGCCCATCACAAGCTCTCACGATTAGCTGAAGTGATAAATATAATATCATCACCCCTTATCTTAGGGAAAATCCGATCAGGCTCGGCATCCCGGTGCACAAAACATTTCGACAATGGTAAAACAAGTCCAGCAGGACCTCCCGGCGTGCCGACACCCTGATAGTAGCCGCGCGTATCTCGTCTCAGGCCACGTCCGGATGAGCAGTACGTACAGTAACCGAAGACCCAGATAACTGGGTGGCACCGCAAGTGGCTCTAGTTTGGGACCAACACCATCAGCACTGGCCCCCCCTGCTATGTAGAAAGAATCTCGAGGGTGCGACCCCCTATGCAAATTTAATTAATTAATTAAGTTGTTATTATGAGGTAAATTAAAACCAATGTTGGGCCTTGCTGGAGGAGTTTTATTCAAAGTCGAACTGTCAAGGGGTCCCCATATACCCATCGTGTAAGGAACGCAAAATCAAGGAACATAATGCCGGTTTATCAGCGCGTAAGGTGGCATGAGTGGAACAAAACACCGAGCAAAAGGCCAAGCCTTCCACCCATGCCCAGTATATAGGTGTGTTAATAATAATAACAGATATTGCGATATTCCAACAACAAGTTCCCACCTGGAACGATCTTCATCTTCACCTGCAACTAACAACGCTATAAGAGGGGCTGAGCAAGCGGGTAACATAGCCAAACAATGGTTTTTGCTAGGAAGGTGTCAAAGGTTAGAGGTTTCATGGCAATAAGGAGAGGCTGACATAAATGATGGGTAGCGCGACATATAACGATAGCATCGAGACAACTAAGCATGGCAATGGTAGTAAAGGTATCCAAGGGTATGGTCATCTTGCCTGGGATCTCGCAAGGAAGAAGAACGGATCCATGAAGAAGACGAAGAAGAAGTCTTGAAGACGAACCACGGGTAGACGAACTAATCCTCACGATCGCAACAGAACAAGCACTAACGAGAAGAAGCAAGCAATACGGTAAACACACAAGCATAAACATGGCATACGATGCACATCCAAGTATGATGCATGACAGATCTATATAGGATGCACCACAAGTCTACACAGGAAACAAAACATGGCAAGGTAGGAAGCACAGAAAAACAACACAAGTCTATATGATGCAATACATGGCAAGGTAGGATGCATGACAAGTCTATACAGGAAGCAATACATGGCAAGGTAGGCAGCACAGAAAAACAACACAAGTCTATATGATGCAATACATGGCAAGGTATGATGCATGATAAGTCTATACAGGAAGCAATACATGGCAAGGTAGGAAGCACAGAAAACAACACAAGTCTATATGATGCAATACATGGCAAGGTATGATGCATGACAAGTCTATACAGGAAGCATTACATGTCAAGGTAGGAAGCACAGAAAAACAACACAAGCCTATATGATGCAATACATGGCAAGGTATGATGCATGACAAGTCTATATAGGAAGCAAGTGTAAACTAGCTATCTAGTCATTTTAAATGAGGCCGGAAATAACAACAACAATTCCGGAAAATCCCCATAAGCATGTTTAGTAATTTTAAGCAAACAACAATTCACACATTTTAATGTTGTTAACATGATGCGGATGACATGATCAAGTTTTATGCAATTTTATAGTTAAACGTTAACATGAAGAGATATGAAGTATTTGTCACCATGGCGGAATGAAAGGGGCCACGGCGGCGAATCCGAAAATGAAGCCATGCAACATATCGGTTCCGGTAACTCATTGAGAGACCGGTGCAAAAGAAAGGTGGCGTGAGCGAGTCGAACAAGAAGAAAAGGTGGGTTGATCCCGCCACCGGGTTCCCACGGTTCGGCGACAAGGCAACCGAGGAGCATGACAAAAGACGAATCGGCACGGTGCACACAAGGGAAACATCTCATACAACCACAAGCATTCGTCCATGAGTCATCGTCTCGGGGTTATACCTTCGGTACGTTCATTTCGAGGAGGATCAAGATCATAGGGGAAGTAGTGGTACTCGCGGGTCATGGTACACGTTCGTAGAGGGAAGTAGTCGTTCACGTTCGTAGTCATTCACGTTTTCGAAGAGGTACTTGTCACGGCATCGGACGTCTTCGGGGCGACGGTAGTGGTACACGGTTCTTCGGCGACGGTCGTCGTACCCCTTCCATAGATGAACTTGAGGGTTCCGAGTGCCCCGGGTGTAGTGGTACTTGACGCGTTCGTGTAGTAATTTGTCGTAGTCGGACTTGGTGTCGCATCATGTAGAGGTACTCGGTCTTGGCGAATCCACGACGAAGGTAGGGTTGGAGAGGGACTTGGAGCATCCTAGTGCTTGCGGTCTCAGTCTTCACGGAGATGTACCAAAACGACAACGGTCAAGGCAGCGCTGGTGAGGTCATCTTGCGGGGGAGCGGGTCGTCGCCCTCGTCAGGAAGCAGAGCCACTGCACAGGTTCGGCGACATGGTTGCAGAACTCTGGCGGCTCGGCTGCGGCCCTGGGGGCGCGGGAAGGCGCAGGGCATCGGATGGCGAGGAGCGGCACCGGGCGTCCCTGGCTTGGGTCGAAGATGGGGCACTGGGGCGATTGAGGCGCTCGTCTCCTCTGCATCGACAGGGAGCAAAGCAGCGGCGCGATGCAGGGGAACGACGGCGAACTTGGCGCGATGCAGAGCTCCGGCGGCGCGGCCAACAACAGGAGAGGATGGATCTGACGGGTGGGGAAGTAGGTCCAGCCCGCGAGGCTGGAGCTTGGCAGGGCCGGCCATGGCGACGGACGGCTCGGGGAGGAGACCGTGCGCTGCGGCGCGGAGGCGCGGGCGGCTGCGCTGGAGGTCACCGGCGGGCACGGCTCGGGGAGGAGCCGAGGAGGGCGCCAGGTAGTGGTGGGGTTCGGGGCTTAAGCGATCGGAAGAGAGGACGAGGGGGAGATGGGGATCGAGGTGCGAGAGGGATGGAGGCGAGCGATTGGCGGCGCTCGGGAGGACGAGGGGGAGAGGTCGAGAGGATCGGGGAGAGAAGGGTGCGACGGGGTGCGGGCTAGGGTTGCGCAGGGGAAACGGGCTGCGGGGAGAGAGGCTGGCCTTGGGCCAGAAGGAGGCCGCGGCGGCCTGGTGGCTTGGGCCAGATGGGCCAGACGGGGAAGAAGATGGTAAGAACAGAAAAAAAAGGATTCTCCTTTTTTTACAAAAAAGAAAAGAGAAGAAAGGAAGGGTTAAAGGAAGGATTTGGGCAAGGGGATAAAACTATCCGGACTCACAAAAATGTGAGGAATATAAATAAAATTGTTTGAAGATTTTTGGAAGATGAAAATTCAAACATGTTTGAATAAAAGTCAAACTATTTGAATTTAGAAAACCCTTTAGATGAAATCCAAATGGGCTAGAATTTGAGGACAAAGTCTGAGGCCGGGAATTAAGATAACAAAGGCAAGAGAATTAACTGCAAGTGTGTTTGGATAATTCCAAACAAATGGAATATTTATTTATAATAGCTCCCTAATATTAGGAGGATATGTTATAAAGAGAAGTCATCCTTCCCTCGATTTAAATGGACCGAAGGTCCACACAATTTATTTCGTTGAGATGCAGAATTAAAGTCATGATGGCATGATGACATGATGCAAAGCAAAATAAATAACACAAGCAGAAATGAAACACACGGGAGAACCCGGAACATCTGGAATCTTTTGGGACGTCGGTCTTCGGGCGTTACAGAAGTCAACGACTATATATTACATGAGTTGTCGCCGTCGGGGTGGACGTCCGCTGGTAACCGGACGTCCGGAGGTTCCGGAGGGACCGGACGTCCGGTAATCCTCGGATTTCCGCTATTTAGCTTCTGTGGTCGTTTTCACGGACGTCCGGTGGCTTCCGATCGTCCGGTCGTCTGGGAGTCGCCGGTCGTCCGGTGGACGGCGGTCGTCCGATGCCTGGGAGTTGCCGGTCGTCCGGTGTAGACCGGACGTCCGGTGCCTGTAGCATCTTCAACCTTCCTTCTTCTAGTTATGACACTTGTCGAGCTCGCCGTCTTGGCCATTGTGCAGAGCTGTCCCGTGGCCTTCGTCCAAGTACGTGAGTATGCACAGAGTTCCTGATGAGGGTAGAAGCCATGTCTCATGTGAATCTGAGAGATGTCGAAAGAGGAGCGAAGTCACCTCGGTCTCGAGAGCTCTTGCACGGGCTCGAGTCATTGGTCCTTTGGGCACTTGGTGAGGCGATGAAGGGTCCATGGGGATGACCTTAGGATGCTCCGCATCAAATCCACTTCTAGATACTCGAAGTTGTCCATAACCGGGGACATGGCTAATCATGATTAGTTTGTACACTCTGCACAGGTTTGTGCACTTTTCCCCACAAGACTCGATCTCCTCCGTTGAATTCCTCGCACTGCTTGATGTTTGAGAACCGGATGATCGAGACACAGTCTTTCCGAAGAGGTCCCCTTAACCGATAGATAGGCCGATACACCTACAATCCCCCTACATCTGCTAGCCTACCATGGAAAGGTTTCCCACAACTTACTCCACTATGCCAGAGCCCATAATGGCTTGTGGCTGCACATGGAAGTTTCTAGGCATGAAATATCATATGATCCCTTTGAGCGTGGGTGGCATTCCATAGGGTGATCACACGGGTCCTCCGGGATCCTCTAGGGCAAACACTAGTTTCTCCAGGTGCCCGAGCAAGCCACAGGTTTCTCCAGGGTGCCCCAACCATTCCACCCAGATGTGTATTAAAATCTTAAAACTTTCCCTTAGTTGTTATTACATTCACAACATTCATGAATCTCACATACCAAACCACGTCTACGAGCATGGCTAAGCAATAAGTAACAAGCGTATATTCCCGGGGTTGATCTCAAGTCATTGGGTTCCTACCTCATGAACTACAAAGCAATACCACATGTATCCAAGTCCTACTCATGCAAATCTTTGAGGGGTGAAACTAATGCAAAGTAAAACTGGGTGTTGAAGAGTATGATCAAAGTGTGAATTTTCCTTGTACTGTTGTTGGTGATTCATCTCACTCGTAACTCGTGATAGATCTACTCGTCACACTCCGTTCAATCTATCGTAAGCAAGCAATAGTAACCACACATAAGCAATCACTCAAAAGATCCAGAAGAACGAGAAAACACTTCGAAAAACCTCAAAACAAGCAAATAAATCTTGCAACAAAAAACAATTTCTAAAAGTACCACAATTCGGTGGATTTGGTCTTATCAAAAAGTTTATGTCAAGAGCTTCGATTTGCAAAAAGAATCAACTCAAACGGAATTATAAAACTCAAGTTATGACAAATAGAAGTTTAAATTCAAATCTATTTGTATTCAAATTTCAAAACTTTCAAAAATAATTTAGTTTTGTTCTCTGGATAGATGGGATCATGACGAATAATTTGGCGTTGGTTTCGTTGGATTTGGACAAACGGTTTAAAAGTTACGAAGGTTTAAAGATCGAGGGCTAATCTGCAAAGAATATATTCATAGATGGGTCCTTGGCCGAAAATAAAACAGAGAGAACAAAATCTATCGGTCGAACATCCGCTACGGAAGACTAATGAACGACATCGTTCGCTATAGAAGCTAAATGAACGAACGTTCGCTAAATACTAATCGATCGGGTTTTTAAAGAAAAACTAAAAGAAAACCGAGAAAGACCAGGCGGTTTAACCGGTTCGGCCGACGGGTCGTGGATTGGGTCGACGGTGGCGGTTCGGGCGGCGGGCTTGGCTCCGGCGACGGGTGGACTCCGGCGGCGGCGGGGCGGCGAGGCGAGGCGCAGCTGTGGTCAGCGGCAGAGCGAGGGACGGCGGCGCGACGGCGATGTGGAAACGCGGGATGGCGGCGCGGGCGAGCGAGGCGGCGGCGGCATGCGCAGCGGCGGCGGCGTTGGGTGCGAGGCGGCGGCGGCTCGGGATGGAACAGGAGAGGGGCGGTGGCACTTATATAGGCGTTGGGGGCGATGCCTTGGCGTAGAGGGCAAGGCGGCGCGGAGTCCGCGGAGGACACGACGGCGGCGGCGGTGTCGTGCGGGCGATAGAGACCGGCGCGAGGTCAGGGAAGGCGTGCACGGCTGGGCTGGGCCGCGGCCTGGCTGGCTAGCTGGGCCGGCCTAGTTCGGTCGGTCAAAGTTTTATATATTCATCACCCTGGGTGAGGAATAGTTATTCTTCACCCCCCACTCTTTTGCCATCAATGCACCATAATTTTACGTGCCGTAAGTTTTATCTTATTTCCATGTAAAAAGAGACCGTAAGAAAATATATAATCGCCCTAAAAAATATTTTACGTTACGTAAAATTACAAACTTAAAAATATAGTCTAATATATACATAAATTGCAATTTTTCTTGTCTTATGACCTATATTTTTATTTTATTGTGCCAAATTTTATGTACGGAATAAATAGGAATGTAAATATTTGAATTGCAGATGTAATTTAAATATGAAGTGATCGTAAGATTACCTCGGGTGAAGAATAACTTATTCTGCACCCTGGGTGATGAATAGTATCACTATATATATATATATATATACAGACAATAAAAATAAATAAAACCAAATAAAATAAAGAACATAGTATAGGCATATTATATATCAAAAATTTCAGAAAAAAGATTTTCTACAACTTGATCATTTTGCTAGAGTTAAATAAAATCCATAAAATTTTAAATAAAGCAAATAGTGCCATTGGTTTATTTAAAAACCAAATAAAATATTTTTTAAATACCAAATTATTTCAAACTTATTTCTCTCCAATTTTCTATTGTAGGGAATCATTTTACCCTATTTTCCATATATTATATTTTTACAGAAAAATAATTTGAATAAAAAACAAATAACTCAAGTTTGAAAATGAGTTTCAAAATACTTCAAAGGAACTTCCAACTCATATTTCTTATAATTTTAAGAAGTCATTTTATCTTCTCTCATGAAAATCATTGAATTGCATAAAGTTTCTGAATTTGAAATATTTTCAGATGGAATTCAAAATCCTTTCAAAACCCTTAACGGAAGAAGTCATATCATCTTCACTCTAGGGTTTTTGTGCTGAAATGAAGTTGAATTCATGGGAAACATAAATGCAAAGTGAAAATTTGCGAAAGTCATTTCATTCCCTCTGATTTAACTTTCAGAAGTTTCAAATTTCACTCAATTTCATGCATGCAACCATACCACAATCAAACAAACAATCATAACTATCTATTTAATATAACATTCCAAAATTTAGAATTTTGGGATGTTACAGCTCCTCTACACAATTTAATCAACAAGTTATATCAAGTTTATTGAAATTAACAATATGGGGTTGAGCATTTCAAACATCATCTTCTTTGCACTTCTCTGAACACTCGTCTTAGAAGACTTTATCCTATGCATGGTTATTCTTAGTTAAGATTATTTCATTTAAAAATAGTCCCACGACAAGTCTTGGTTATCCAGACGAAACAGAACAAAGGCTACAAAATTATTTCAGCTACCAGAACAAAATCTTTGTCTTAATTATGAAGACTTACTCCCTCCTACACATATCACACAAGACGAGAGTCATAGGACATATCTTCACGGTTGTGAATGTACACGTTTCTATTCCTTATTCTTGCATTCCTCGTTGTCTAGCGTAGGTTAACTCCTTTGGAAAACTAAAATGCAAACAAACCCCAAGGGGTGTAATGAGTAAGAGCAAAGTGTCGGTGCAGTAAACATGGGTGTTCACTGCCTGATATATGCATAGACATGTTGCGGCCCTCCCGTGGGCAAGTATCAAGTTTATACAGCAAATAAGCCAGAGAAGCCGCTCTTCGTGAGATACAAGAGCTCATTAAGAAGACCAAACCAACAACCGCTCCAGAGATCTCCAACAAAGCCTTCCTTGCCAGCCTGGCGGGGCTGGCGGGGACGAAGCTATGCCTAGGATCAAGGTGAAGCCGCGTGCGGCAAGGTCTCCGGGGCTGCGAAGACCAGAGAGAACCTCAGGGCGAATGCTCGGCAGGCTCCATATCGACAAACCACCAGCAGTTGCCACCGCTCCACCTCATTGAGACACAAGTCACTAATCGATGAGGTGTCCAGCCCTCTAGCAGCTGGGTGGATCCTGTCGTGCAGGTGTCAGCCAGCTGAAGAAAATGCTGATGTCCTGCATAATGATCCCCCTCCACCGGATCATGAAACTTTTACTGAACAAGAAGCTACGCCAATGGACCTTGGCGATAATCAAACTAGCCCAGTCTGGGCGAGTACTAATCCGGCAAGCCCTACTAAAGTTGTTGCTGCTTCGACAAAAGATGTCACAGTTATCGGTTTTGGCCACACCACTCCTGGTGAACCTGTTGCTTTGACAAAAAATAACACTAAGGAAGAAATTGCTATCATGGATAAAGGCAAATGGAGTACTGATCTGTCAAGCTATGCTCATCTCAGCGCCCAGGACCTTCATTCCGGCTACCTGAACCGACTGCATACCAGCCGTGATTACGAAGCCGGTTTAGTAAATCTTATGAAGGAACGATACAAGGTAAACTTCTGCTTTAACTTCTGCAATATTATTTCTGTCTAAACCCAATAGCTTTTCTCGACTCCACCGTAGCCCCCAAGGGCTGGTTTATCTATTTAGGATGAACCGGGACTTCAGAATGCCCGATATGTAGTTTTTCACATGTGTAGTCCCCAAGGGCCGGTTTGTCTCTTTAGGATGAACCGGGACTTAATTTTGTAACCCTCTTTGAACAATAATGCATTAGCCCCCAAGTGCCAAGTGTATAACTTTGTTATTTGCTTGGGACTTTGATAAAGATGCCTGATAACTGCGAATACGCATTAGCCCCCAAGTGCCAAGTGTATAACTTTGTTATGTACTTGGTACTTCCAATATGTTTTACCAATGTATGATGTGTGCATCTCTTTGCAGGCTGATCTAAACCAGAAAGAATCTCAAGTGGCTGAACTCCAAGACACCCTGAAATTCCAGCAAACTGCCACTTCCAAGACCAAGGATGAGCTGACCATTGCCTTAGCAAGTATGGAGAAATTGAAGAAAGACTTTCAGAAGCAACGGGCGGATTGGGAAGCAGAAAGAGCCGCTTTGGAGAAACGGGCAGTTGATGTAGAGGCCGCCCTCAATCCAGTGTCAAAAGAGCTATCTGGCTTAAAGCGGCAGATAAATGCCATGACTACTGGTGTCTTTGGTAAATACTCTTATCATAATTCTAAATATGATATCTCTACAATCTTCCGGTTTAACCCTAGTTCCGTTGACGCGGGAAAACGTACTGCTCATCTTGGTGCTGATATGCAGAAGCAGCTGAAGGCTGCCTATACTCTTATAGAGCAGCTTTATACCGGCGCTCAAAGGATTATTTGTGCTGCTTCTCATAACAAACCGGCTCCCACATTAATCAAGGAGACGTTGGAAAAGTTATCAGTACTACCCGCCCGATTTGGAGAACTCAAGAAATCAGCTGCCGGGGCGGGCGATTTGTAATCAAACCAGACCGGGTTCTATGAATGCCAGTTTATTAACGGTGGCGACTTGTAGTCAACTACTCGGTCGAATCAATAGATATCAGATGAATATCAACAATCTCATTGAGAAGTAAAAACTTGCAAACAAAGTAAATAAAAACTTGTAGTCGAGGCTTTTTACGAGCTGCCAGACTCCAAATTCGAGGATTTTCATGGGCTGCCAGGCTGCCGAGTTAAACCATTTCACAAAGCCTGTTAAGATGGACCTCAATCCTTAACCAATCGTCGTTTTAATGTTGACAAGTTTAGGGTCTTTTATAAGATTGACTTGTCAATCGTTCGACGGGTCATACCAGGTTTACCTGGGCGGAGTGACTTATTTGATGCAGGCAGGTTAACCCGAGGTTTTAGGTGTATACACCAGGCTTCCAAGCCGTGGCTTGATTGCCTTTTACAAGGGCCTTAAAAGCTCTTTGCCGTTGTGTGACAAGAGCCCCCAAGTAACATTGTGAGCTATACTCATCGGGTGCCTATGTTTGAGTTGTGCTATGCATCAAACTCTCTTTTGCCCCTTACCATCATGTTGGCTTGATAGCCGGATTACCGAAGTAACCAGAGCTGTGCTCTTATGATGATATTGGCTTGATAGCCGGTCTAAGAGGGCCATAGGAACTCCGTCTTAACACAGAAGCCCCCATGTGACAAACTCTTATGAAAAAAGCAGCATATACCCCGCTTTAACAGGGATGCCGGTTTATTATATTGATCATAATATATACATTATGAATATATGTACATAAAGCGGAGCCTATGGCTCAGGTGTAGTAAGGCCGAAGATGAGCGATGTTCCACGGCCGTCGGGTCTCCTCCGCCGTGGTGCGTGAGTCCTTGTGTTCTCGAACATCGATGAGGTAGTATGACCCATTGTGCAGATTCTTGCTGACCACAAAGGGTCCTTCCCAAGGCGGGGATAGCTTGTGCATATGTGTCTGGTCTTGGATTAGCCGGAGCACTAGATCGCCTTCTTGAAACGTTCTGGTTTTAACTCGGCGACTATGGTATCGACGCAGATCCTGCTGATAAATCGCCAATCGAGCCGCTGCAATGTCACGCTCCTCATCTAGCCTGTCCAATGCATCTTGCCGCGCCTTCTCGTTATCAGCTTCAACGTAAGCCGCCACCCGGGGCGAATTATGATGGATGTCACTAGGAAGAACCGCTTCAGCTCCATATACCTTGAAGAAAGGTGTGTAACCCATAGACCTGTTGGGTGTGGTGTTGATGCTCCATAACACAGAGGGCAATTCCTCCACCCAACAACCTGGCATCCTCTGCAAAGGAACCATGAGCCGGGGCTTGATGCCTCTCAAGATCTCTTCATTGGCTCTCTCAGCTTGACCATTGGACCTGGGGTGAGCTACTGAAGATACGTCAAGCCGGATGTGCTCTCGTTGACAAAATTCTTCCATAGCCCCCTTGGACAAATTGGTGCCATTATCAGTTATAATACTATGTGGAAAGCCAACCCAGAAAATCACTTTTTGATTAATTGAACCACCGTTGCTGCATCACACTTGCTGACCGGCTCTGCCTCGACCCACTTGGTAAATTTGTCAACCGCCACCAGGAGGTGGGTCTTTTTATCTAGAGATCTCTTAAAGGGCCCAACCATATCTAGTCCCCAAGTTGCAAACGGCCAAGTGATTGGAATCATCCTCAATTCTTGAGCCGGTATATGAGCACGCCGTGAGAATTTCTGGCAAGCATCACACTTTTTGACCAGGTCCTCTGCATCGGCATGAGCCGTCAGCCAATACAACCCATGACGAAAAGATTTAGCCACCAAAGACTTTGAACCGGCGTGGTGACCACAATCTCCTTCGTGTATCTCTCGAAGAATCTCACAGCCTTCTTCTTGCGATACGCATCGTTGGAACGCCCCGGATACACTACAATGATGCAGTTCCCCATTGACAATAGTCATTGACTTGGACCGTCGGATTATCTGCCTGGCCAAGACCTCATCTTCTGGTAGTTCGCCTCGGTCCATATACGCCAGGTACGATTTGTTAGTATTGCTTGAAGTATTATTATTTCTTATGTCGATATAGACTTTTATATTGAATCTTTCAGATCTGAACATTCATGCCACAATTAAGAGAGTTACATTGAAAAACTATATTGGTTAGTATTCCACATCAAAAATTCTTTCTTTATCATTTACATACTCGAGGACGAGCAGGAATTAAGCTTGGGGATGCTTGATACGTCTCCAACGTTGTCAGGCCCAAGATGCGATTCTATCCCGATCACGTGACACTTACGTGATTGGGGCACAACCGCATTTCGGGCGCTTAGCAAGATGGATAGCATTACATCGTACCATTACATACATACATGGGGGATACAACAATACATACAAGTCACATGAATACAACAACATCAATACAAGGCATCCGACTACGGATGCAAACATGAAAAGCACAAAGACATCCATCTGCTATCCCAGGCTGCCGACCCGGAACCTAACCCAAGACTGAAGAAGAAGAAGAAGAAGAAAGAACTCCAACACAAAGATCATCGCTCTCACGTCAAGTCATCGGAAACCTGCACCTGCAACTGTTGTTGTAGTATCTGTGAGCCACGAGGAGTCAGCAATCCCATTACCATGGGTAACAAGACTAGCAAAGCTTAATGGGTAGGAAGATGTAAAGTGGTGAGGTTGCAGCAGCGGCTAAGCAATATATATGGTGGCTAACTTACGAGTACAAGAATAAGATGAGCACCTACGCAAACGGTCGCAAACTAGTAATGATCGCTAAAGATCCTGAACTACCTACGAGTCAAACATAACCCCACCGTGTTCTCTTCTGAAAGTGAAAAGAGACAGTCACGGTTACTCACACAGTTGTGTGTTTTATCTCGGATCCTCTGTCAAGTTTTCTACAACCGGACATTAACAAATTCCAATCTGCCACATAACCGCAGGCACGGCTTCCGAAAGATCATAACCCTGTAGGGGTGTCCCAACTTAGCCCATCACAAGCTCTCACGATCAGCTGAAGTAATAATAATTATTACCCCTTATCTTAGGGAAATCCGATCAGGCTCGGTATCCCGGTGCATAAGACATTTCGACAATGGTAAAACAAGTCCAGCAAGACCTCCCGGCGTGCCGACACCCTGATACTAGCCGCGCGTATCTCGTCTCAGGCCACATCCGGATGAGCACATCGTACAGCAGCCAAACCCCAAGTTTCCAAGGGGGGCGCCGCAAACGACTCTATTTGGGACCAACACCATCAGTACTCCCCCCCTGCTATGTAGAAAGAATCTCGGGTAGCGCTAACTCCCTATGCAATTAATTAATTAATTAAGTTGTTATTATGAGCAAATTAAAACCAATGTTGGGCCTTGATGGAGGAGTTTTATTCAAAGACGAAGTGTCAAGGGGTTCCCATATACCCAACCGTGTAAGGAACGCAAAATCAAGGAACATAATGCCGGTTTATCGGCTCCTAAGGTGGCATGAGTGGAACAAAACACCGAGCAAAAGGCCAAGCCTTCCACCCATGCCCAGTATATAGGTGTGTTAATATATATAAGACATATTGTGATATTCCAAAGCACCAAGTTCCGACATGGAACAACTTCATCTTCACCTGCAACTAACAACGCTATGAGAGGGGCTGAGCAAGCGGGTAACATAGCCAAACAAGGTTTTGCTGGGAAGGTGTCAAAGGTTAGAGGTTTCATGGCAACAAGGAGAGGGGCTGACAATAATGATGGGTAGCGCGACATATAACGATAGCATCGAGACAACTAAGCATGGCAATGATAGTAAAGGTATCCAAGGTGATGGTCATCTTGCCTGAGATCCCGCAAGGAAGAAGAATGGTTCCATGAAGAAGACAAAGAAGAAGCCTTGAAGACTAACCACGGGTAGACGAACGAATCCTCAGGATCGCAACAGAACAAGCACTAACGAGAAGAATCAAGCAATACGGTAAACACACAACACAAGAACATGACAATATGCTCAACCAATTATGATGCAAGACAAGTCTATATATGATGCAATACATGGCAAGGGATGAAGCGCACAAGAACAACACCAAACAACAAGTTTAAATTAGGCCGGAAACTACATATAACAAATCCGGTAAGCCCTCATATACATAATTTGAAATTAGTCCAGATCTGAACAACCCTTAAGTTAAAGTTGTTAAACAGCAGGTTAACATGCACCATGATGATCTACACGAAATTCTAGTCAAGTTTCATATAAAGTTTGTTTAATTCGGAGCTACGACCTAGAAGATATGAGCAAAATAAAACAAGCTGAAGTTAACAGCCACATAGCAACTTTGGAGCAATGTAAATATATGCTACAACACCCAAACATGATGACAAGAAGCATGGATGTGAAGTAGACATGATGCTTAACAAGCATGAACTTAGAACACACCCAAAAGCTTGCTGGAACACATTTAAACAAGCATGGCAAGTTGCAATAAAATTATCCAGACTTGGCCAAAATCTGGGAAGGCAAAAACATCATCACGATGCTGCCTTTGGAGGCACAAAACAACAAGCATATCAACTCTAACAAGTATATAAATAGCATGGACATGTAGTAGACATATCCTACAGCAAACAACTTCATTGGAGCAACTCCATAGGAGGCATGGATCAATGGCAACAAGCCACACAAAATTGATAATGCTGATAAAATCCTGACAGGTAAAATTTATAGCAACTTGAGAGCAAGAAATAAATAAGCTACAGTAGGCCAAATGTGCAAGTAAGGGCATGAATGGATAGACAATAACATGGACAACAAGACATGATCATTGGACACTCCAAAACAAGCATGGATTTGACTAGAGCATCAAGAAAACATAGCATCAGGTTATAACAGATTCCAGACTTAGCAGTTTTTTCACTAAGTATAAAATAGTAACAACAACATGGCATGTTTACAAGCATGTTTAAGTCACCTCAAGGCATATCATGGAAAGTTAATTGCACCACATCAAAGACCATATGATGGTGCTTCTAAAACATCTGGACATGTGGCATGAAGACAAACACACCAATAGCAAAGAGCATGTGAAATCAGCATCTCATAACAAGTTTCAGCACTTAACAGCCAAATGCACTTTTGCAACAGAGATTAACATGGACATATGGACTCAAACAAGCATGCTACAACAACCATAATGTAGAGCACTTCACAATGAATATTTTGACATATCATATGCATCATTTGGATTAACATGCACCAAGTTATCACATCTCAAACATGGCATCAAATTAACAAGTAACAATAGTTTATAACAAGTAGCACTCTTGCAATAGAGATTAGGGCATCTAGATGAAGTCAAACATGCATGTCACAATGGAACAAAGTGTAGAGCATATCACCACGGTCATTTTGATATATCATTCACTCAATTTGGACATACACACATCAAGTTACAGGCATGCAAAGTATGCAACAAAATGCTGACAGAAAATGACTTAGAAGAAAAATAGACCTCGGGGAAATGGACATGTCGGGCTTATATGGACATGTCCGTCGGTGCGGGCATCCGGGCCCACACGTCAGTGGCACGGAAGAGGGTTCGGTGGACATGTTCGGGTCCCAACCGGACATGTCCGTCGGCGGCGGTTGCTCCAGCCGGAGGGAAGCAGCGGCGGGGTCGTCGGGGCCGTGGCGCGGCGATGCCGGCGGCCGGCGGCGAGGGGAATGGCGGAGGCGGCGGATCCGGTTGCCGGACCACCGGATCTGGTCGGGGAAGGAGAACAGGTGGCCGGCGGCGAGCTCCTAGTCGCCGGCAAGGAGGCGCTGGGCTTCGGGGCACGCACGGCGGAGCACAGTCCGGCAGGGCGGCGGCGGAGGCCCGCATGGCGGCGGCGGTGGAGGTGCAGAGTGCGGCGGCGGATCCGGCGAGCAGGTGGATGCCGGGGTGCGGATGGCCGGCGCTCAACGAGCTCGGGAGGAGCGAGGCGTCGGGGCTGGAGAGGGAGACGAGGGAGGCGGCGCTGCGGAGGCTCGGTCGGGGCCCGGCGCGGCCCAGATCGGGCCCGAGCGAGCCGGTTGCGGGCTTGCGGCGGTGGTAAGCGCCCAGGGGCGCGGGGCAATGTGGCGGTTGCCACATGGCGCAAGGGAATTTGAGGAGGGAGGCATGGGGAGGCCAAAAATGGACTAGGGGGAGTCCATTTATAGTAGGAGGGCTAGGGTTTGGAGTTTGGAGGGGTTTTTCAGCCCTCCGATCGCGATCCGACGGATCCGATCGCGGGGGAGGCTAGAGGAGTCCTAGTGGGCTGATTGGTGGGCTGTGTAGGAGGCCTCGAGCTTAGAGAAGAGAAGAGAGGGAGAGGCCCGCCGGGTTTTTCGGAGACCGAAAACGTCCGACGATTAAACCGGCTACTAGTGCCGCTATATTTAACGGTTGGGCTATCAAACGAGCTCCGAATGCGATGAAATTTTGCAAGCGGCCTATGTACACTATAATAAGACCACACGCCAAGTTTCACCCCATTCCGAGAACGGTTTTCGGCCACTCATAAAATAAATATTCGGAGACGCCGCGGGCGCGTGCAAGTGTGTCTGGGCTCAGAACGGACAACGGAGAGGACGAGGGGACTCGGACGGATGCAAGTTTTGAAAACATGATGATGCAATGCACATGATGACATGGCAAGATGCAACACGCAAGCAGATGACATGGCAACGACGACGAATAACTGGCTGACACCTGGCGCACCGGTCTCAGGGTGTCACAAACGTATCTATAATTTTTTTATTGTTCCATGCTATTATTTATGAAGTCTTGAATGTTTAATGGGCTTTATCATTCACTGTTATATCATTTTTGGGACTAACCTACTAACCGAAAGGCCCAGTCCAGATTGCAGTTTTTTGCCTGTTTCAGGGTTTTGCAGAAAAGGAATATCAAACGGAGTCCAAACGGAATGAAACCTTCGCGAGAGATATTTTTGGAGAAAATCACGCACGCAGAGCTAGAGAACCACGTCAGGGGGGCAAAGGGTGGCCCACGAGGGTGGGGGCGCGCCCCCCTTCCCAAGGCACGCCCCCTGCCTCGTGGCCCCCTCGAGCGTCCCTCGGTGCCCTCCTTCTTCCTATATAAGTCTACGTACCCCAAAACCTCCGTGAACAGGGAGAAAACCCTAATTCCACCGCCGTACCTTCTGTTCCCGTGAAGTGTTGGGGAACGTAGTATTTTAAAATTTTCCTACGATCACGCAAGATCTATCTACCAGATGCATAGCAACGAGAGGGAAGAGTGTGTCTACGTATCCTCGTAGACCGGAAGCGGAAGCGTCAAGTGACGCGGTTGATGTAGTCGAACTTCTTCGCGATTCCACCGATCAAGCACCGAACGTACGGCACCTCCGCGTTCAGCACATGTTCAGCTTGATGACGTCCCACGAGCTCTTGATCCAGTTGAGCTTCACGGGAGAGTTTCGTCAGCACGACGGCGTGGTGACGGATATGATGTATCTACCGGCGCAGGGCTTCGCCTAAGCACTGCAACGGTATGACCGAGGTGTGTTTCTGTGGAGGGGGGCACCGCACACGGCTGGAACAATTCAACTTGTGTGTCCTAGGGTGCACCCCTGCCCCCGTATATAAAGGAGCAAGGGAGAGGCCGGCCCTAGAGGGGGCGCGCCAAGTGTGGGGAGTCCTACTAGGACTCCCAAGTCCTAGTAGGATCCCCCTTTTCTTTCCGGAGTAGGAGAGAAGGAAAGAGGTGGAGAGGGAGAAGGAAAGGGGGGCTGCACCCCTTGTCCAATTCGGACCAGAGGGGTGGCGCGCGCCTCCTTCCTTTTGGCCTTTCTCCTCTATTCCGTATGGCCCAATAAGGCCCATGTACTCCGAAAAATACCCGAATCACTCAGAACCTTTCCGATGTCTGATTATAGTCGTCCAATATATCGATCTTTATGTCTCGACCATTTCGAGACTCCTCGTCATGTCCCCGGTCTCATCTGGGACTCCGAACTCCTTCGGTACATCAAAACTCATAAACTCATAATACCGATCGTCATCAAACGTTAAGCGTGCGGACCCTACGGGTTCGAGAACTATGTTGACATGACCGAGACTCATCTCCGGTCAATAACCAATAGCGGAACCTGGATGTTCATATTGGCTCCTACATATTCTACGAAGATCTTTATCGGTCAAACCGCATAACAACACACGTTGTTCCTTTTGTCATCGGTATGTTACTTGCCCGAGATTCGATCGTCGGTATCTCTATACCTAGTTCAATCTCGTTACCGGCAAGTCTATTTACTCCTTCCGGAACACATCATCTCGTGACTAACTCATTAGTCTTTTGTTTGCAAGGCTTATTATGATGTGTGTTACCGAGAGGGCCCTGAGATACCTCTCCGACACTCGGAGTGACAAATCCTAATCTTGATCTATGCCAACACCATAAACACCTTCGGAAACACCTATAGAGCATCTTTATAATCACCCAGTTACGTTGTGACGTTTGATAGCACACAAGGTGTTCCTCCGGTATTTGGGAGTTGCATAATCTCATAGTCATAGGAACATGTATAAGTCATGAAGAAAGCAATAGCAGTAAAACTAAACGATCATAGTGCTAAGCTAACGGATGGGTCTTGTCCATCACATCATTCCTCTAATGATGTGATCCCGTTGATCAAATGACAACTCATGTCTATGGTTAGGAAACATAACCATCTTTGATCAATGAGCTAGTCTAGTAGAGGCATACTAGGGACACTCTGTTTTGTCTATGTATTCACACATGTACTAAGTTTCCGGTTAATACAATTCTAGCATGAATAATAAACATTTATCATGATATAAGGAAATATAAATAACAACTTTATTATTGCCTCTAGGGCATATTTCCTTCAGTCTCCCACTTGCACTAGAGTCAATAATCTAGCTCACATCGCCATGTGATTTAATACCGATAGTTTACATCGTTATGTGAATAACACCCATAGTTCACATCGCCATGTGACCAACACCCAAAGGGTTTACTAGAGTCAATAATATAGTTCACATCGCTATGTGATTAATACCCAAGAGTAATAAGGTGTGATCATGTTTTGCTTGTGAGAGAAGTTTAGTCAACGGGTCTGTCACATTCAGATCCATATGTATTTCGCAAATTTCTATGTCTACAATGCTCTGCATAGAGCTACTCTAGCTAATTGCTCCCACTTTCAAATACGCATCCAGATTGATACTTAGAGTCATCTGGATTTAGTGTCAAAGCTTGCATCGGCGTAACCCTTTACGACGAACTCTTTATCACCTCCATAATCGAGAAACATTTCCTTAGTCATCCAGTTACTAAGGATAATTTTGACCGATGTACAATGATCTACTCCTGGATTACTATTGTACCCCCTTGACAAACTCATGGCAAGGTACACAACATGTTTGGTACACAAAATGGCATACTTTATAGAACCTATGGCTGAGGCATAGGGAATGACTTTCATTCTCTCTATATTTTTCTGGCGTGGTCTGGCTTTGAGTCTTACTCAACTTCACACCTTACAAGTCAGGCAAGAACTCCTTCTTTGACTGATCCATTTTGAACTACTTCAAAATCTTATCAAGGTATGTACTCATCGAAAGTCTTATCAAGAGTCTTGATCTATCTCTATAGATCTTGATGCCCAATATGTAAGCAGCTTCACCAAGGTCTTTCTTTGAAAAACTCCTTTCAAACACTCCTTTATGCTTTCCAGAAAATTCTACATCATTTCCGATCGACAATATGTCATTCACATATACTTATCAGAAAGGTTGTAGTGCTCCCACTCACTTTCTTGTACATACAGACTTCACCGCAAGTCTGTATAAATCTATATGCTTTGATCAACTTATCAAAGCGTATATTCCAACTCCGAGATGCTTGTACCAGTCCATAGATGGATCGCTGGAGCTTGCACATTTTGTTAGCACCTTTAGGATTGACAAAACCTTCTGGTTGCATCATATACAATTCTTCTTTAATAAATCCATTAAAGAATGCAGTTTTGTTATCCATTTGCCAGATTTCATAAAATGCGGCAATTGCTAACATGATTCGGACAGACTTAAGCATCGCTACGGTTGAGAAAGTCTCATCGTAGTCAACTCCTTGAACTTGTCGAAAACCTTTCGCAACAAGTCGAGCTTTGTAAACAGTAACATTACCGTCAACGTCAGTCTTCCTTTTGAAGATCCATTTATTTTTGATGGCTTGTCGATCATCGGGCAAGTCAACCAAAGTCCACACTTTGTTCTCATACATGGATCCCATCTGAGATTTCATGGCCTTAAGCCATTTAGCGGAATCTGGGCTCATCATCGCTTCCTCATAGTTCGCAGGTTCATCATGGTCTAGTAACATGACTTCCAGAACTGGGTTGCCGTACCACTCTGATGCGGAACGTACTCTGGTTGATCTACGACGTTCAGCAAAAAATTGATCTGAAGTTTCATGATCATCATCATTAGCTTCCTCACTAATTGGTGTAGGAATCACTGGAACTAGTTTCTGTGATGTTCCACTTTCCAATTCGGGAGAAGGTACAATTACCTCATCAAGTTCTACTTTCCTCCCACTCACTTCTTTCGAGAGAAACTCCTTCTCTAGAAAGGATCCACTCTTAGCAACGAAGACCTTGCCTTCGGATCTGTGATAGAAGGTGTACCCAACAGTTTCTTTTTGGGTATCCTATGAAGATTTACTTCTCCGATTTGGGTTCGAGCTTATCATGTTGAAACTTTTTCACATAAGCATCGCAGTCCCAAACTTAAAGAAATGACAGCTTAGGTTTCTCGTCAAACCACAGTTCATACGGTGTCATCTCCATGGATTTAGATGGTGCCCTATTTAATGTGAATGTAGTTGTCTCTAATGCATAACCCCAAAAGCGATAATGGTAGATCGGTAAGAGACATCATCGATCGCACCATATCTAATAAAGTACGGTTATGACGTTCGGACACACCATTACACTATGGTGTTCCACGTGGCGTGAGTAGTTAAACTATTTCACATTGTTTTTACTGAAGGCCAAACTCGCTAACTCAAATATTTTACCTCTACGATCATATCGTAGAAACTCTTATTTTCTTGTTACGATGATTCTCCACTTCACTCTGAAATTCTTTGAACTTTTTAAATGTTTCAGACTTGTGCTTCATTAAGTAGATATACCCATATCTTCTCAAATCATCAGTGAAGGTCAGAAAATAACGATACCCGCCGCGAGCTTCAACACTCATTGGTCCACATACATCTGTATGTATGATCTCCAACAAATCTGTTGCTCGCTCCATTGTTCCGAAGAATGGAGTTTTAGTCATCTTGCCCATGAGGCATGGTTCGCAAGCACCAAGTGATTCATAATCAAGTGATTCCAAAAGTCCATCACTATGGAGTTTCTTCATGCGCTTTACACCATTATGACCTAAACGGCAGTGCCACAAATAAGTTGCACTATCATTATTAACCTTGCATCTTTTGGCTTCAATATTATGAATATGTGTATTACCACGATCGAGATCCAACAAACTATTTTCATTGGGTGTATGACCATCGAAGGTTTTATTCATGTAAACAGAATAATAATTATTCTATGATTTTAAATGAATAACCATATTGCAAAAAATATGATCAAATCATATTCATGCTCAACGCAAATGCCAAATAACATTTATTTAGGTTTTACACTAATCCCGAAAGTATAGGGAGTGTGCGATGATGATCATATCAATCTTGGAACCACTTCCAACACACATCGTCACTTCACCTTTAACTAGTCTTTGTTCATTCTGCAATTCACGTTTCGAGTTACTAATTTTAGCAACTGAACCGGTATCAAATATCCAGGGGTTGCTATGAACACTAGTAAAGTACACATCAATAATCTGTATATCAAAATATACCTTTGTTCACTTTTCCATCCTTCTTATCCGCCAAGTATCTAGGGCAGTTCCACTTCCAGTGACCATTTCCTTTGCAGTAGAAGCACTTAGTTTCAGGCTTGAGTTTTAGCTTTGGGTTTCTTCACGGGAGTGACAACTTGCTTGTCATTCTTCTTGAAGTTCCCCTTCTATCCCTTTGCCCTTTTACTTGAAACAAGTGGTCTTGTTAACCATCAACACTTGATGCTCTTTCTTGATTTCTACCTTCGCCGATTTCAGCATCGCGAAGAGCTCGGGAATTACTTTCGTCATCCCTTGCATATTATAGTTCATCGCGAAGTTCCACTAACTTGGTGATAGTGACTAGAGAACTTTGTCAATTACTATCTTATCTAGAAGATTAACTCCCACTTGATTCAAGCAATTGCAGTACCCAAACAATCTGAGCACATGCTCACTGATTGAGCTATTCTCCTCCATCTTGTAGGCAAAGTATTGTCAGAGGTCTCATACCTCTCGACACGGGCATGAGTATGAAATACTAATTTCAACTCTTGGAACATCTTATATGCTCTGTGGCGTTCAAAACGTTTTTGAAGTCCCGGTTCTAAGCCGTAAAGCATGGTGCACTTAAACTATCAAGTAGTCATCATACCAAGCTTTTGTCAAAATGTTCATAACGTCTGCATCTGCTCCTGCAATAGGTCTGTCACCTAGCGGTGCATCAAGGACATAATTCTTCTGTGCAGCAATGAGGATAATCCTCATATCACGGAACAATTCCGCATCATTGCTACTAACATCTTTCAACTTAGTTTTCTCTAGGAACATACAAATAAACGTGGAGCAACATCACGAGATATTGATCTACAACATAGATATGCTAATACTACCAGGACTAAGTTCATGATAAATTAAAGTTCTATTTAATCATATTACTTAAGAACTCCCACTTAGATAGACATCCCTCTAGTCATCAAAATGATCACGTGATCCAAATCAACTAAACCATGTCCCATCATCACGTGAGATGGAGTAGTTTCAATGGTGAACATCTTTATGTTAATCATATCTACTATATGATTCACGCTCGACCTTTCAGTCTCCAGTGTTCCGAGGCCATGTCTGCATATGCTAGGCTCGTCAAGTTTAACCCAAGTATTCTGCGTGTGCAAAACTGTCTTACACCCGTTGTATTAGAACGTAGAGCTTATCACACCCGATCATCACGTGGTGTCTCGGCACGAAGAACTTTCGCAACGGTGCATACTCAGGGAGAACACTTGTACCTTGAAATTTTGTAAGGGATCATCTTATAATGCTACCGTCATTCTAAGCAAAATAAGAAGCATAATAAGATAAACATCACATGCAAATCAAAATATGTGACATGATATGGCCATCATCATCTTGTGCTTTTGATCTCCATCTCCAAAGCACCGCCATGATCACCTTTGTCACCGGCGCGACACCTTGATCTCCATCGTAGCATCGTTGTCGTCTCGCCAACTATTGGTTCTACGACTATCGCTACTGCTTAGTGATAAAGTAAAGCAATTACATGGCGATTGCATTTCATACAATAAAGCGACAACCATATGGCTCCTGCCAGTTGCCGATAACTTTACAAAACATGATCATCTCATACAAAACCGTATAACTCATCATGTCTTGACCATATCACATCACAACATGCCCTGCAAAAATAAGTTAGACATCCTCTACTTTGTTGTTGCAAGTTTTACGTGGCTCCTACGGGCTTAGCAAGAACCGTTCTTACCTACGCATACAAAACCACAACGATGTTTCGTCAAGTATGTGTTGTTTTAACCTTCACAAGGACCGGGCGTAGCCACACTTGATTCAGCTAAAGTGAGAGAGACAGACACCCGCCAGTCACCTTTAAGCAACGAGTGCTCATAACAGTGAAACCAGTCTCGCGTAAGCGTACGCGTAATGTCGGTCCGGGCCGCTTCATCTCACAATACCGCCAAAGCAAAGTATGACATGCTGGTAAGCAGTATGACTAGTATCGCCCACAACTCATTGTGTTCTACTCGTGCATATCATCTACGCATAGACCTGGCTCATGATGCCACTATTAGGGAACGTAGTATTTTAAAATTTTCCTACGATCACGCAAGATCTATCTACCAGATGCATAGCAACGAGAGGGAAGAGTGTGTCTACGTACCCTCGTAGACCGGAAGCGGAAGCGTCAAGTGACGCGGTTGATGTAGTCGAACTTCTTCGCGATTCAACCGATCAAGCACCGAACGTACGGCACCTCCGCGTTCAGCACACGTTCAGCTTGATGACGTCCCACGAGCTCTTGATCCAGTTGAGCTTCACGGGAGAGTTTCGTCAGCACGACGGCGTGGTGACGGATATGATGTATCTACCGGCGCAGGGCTTTGCCTAAGCACTGCAACGGTATGACCGAGGTGTGTTTTTGTGGAGGGGGCACCGCACACGGCTGGAACAATTCAACTTGTGTGTCCTAGGGTGCCCCCCTGCCCCCGTATATAAAGGAGCAAGGGAGAGGCCGGCCCTAGAGGGGGCGCGCCAAGTGTGGGGAGTCCTACTAGGACTCCCAAGTCCTAGTAGGATTCCCCTTTCCTTTCCGGAGTAGGAGAGAAGGAAAGAGGTGGAGAGGGAGAAGGAAAGGGGGGTTGCACCCCTTGTCCAATTCGGACCAGAGGGGGGTGCGCGCCTCCTTCCTTTTGGCCTTTCTCCTCTATTCCCGTATGGCCCAATAAGGCCCATGTACTCCGAAAAATACCCGAATCACCCAGAACCTTTCCGATGTCCGAATATAGTCGTCCAATATATATCGATCTTTACGTCTCGACCATTTCGAGACTCCTCGTCATGTCCCCGGTCTCATCCGGGATTCCGAACTCCTTCGGTACATCAAAACTCATAAACTCATAATACCGATCGTCATCAAACGTTAAGCGTGCGGACCCTACGGGTTCGAGAACTATGTAGATATGACCGAGACTCATCTCCGGTCAATAACCAATAGCGGAACCTGGATGCTCATATTGGCTCCTACATATTCTACGAAGATCTTTATCGGTCAAACCGCATAACAACACACGTTGTTCCTTTTGTCATCGGTATGTTACTTGCCCGAGATTCGATCGTCGGTATCTCTATACCTAGTTAAATCTTGTTACCGGCAAGTCTCTTTACTCATTCTGTAACACATCATCTCGTGACTAACTCATTAGTCTTTTGCTTGCAAGGCTTATTATGATGTGTGTTACCGAGAGGGCCTAGAGATACCTCTCCGACACTCGGAGTGACAAATCCTAATCTTGATCTATGCCAACACCACAAACACCTTCGGAAACACCTGTCGAGCATCTTTATAATCACCCAGTTACGTTGTGACGTTTGATAGCACACAAGGTGCTCCTCCGGTATTTGGGAGTTGCATAATCTCATAGTCATAGGAACATGTATAAGTCATGAAGAAAGCAATAGCAGTAAAACTAAACGATCATAGTGCTAAGCTAACAGATGCGTCTTGTCCATCACATCATTCTCCTAATGATGTGATCCCGTTGATCAAATGACAACTCATGTCTATGGTTAGGAAACATAACCATCTTTGATCAATGAGCTAGTCTAGTAGAGGCATACTAGGGGCACTCTGTTTTGTCTATGTATTCACACATGTACTAAGTTTCCGGTTAATACAATTCTAGCATGAATAATAAACATTTATCATGATATAAGGAAATATAAATAATAACTTTATTATTGCCTCTAGGGCATATTTCCTTCATGAAGGTCCCATCTTGGAGCCTGTTCCGGAGCTCCACCGGAGGGGGATCCATCACGGAGTTCTTCATCATCATCATCATCGCCCTCACCATGAGTTGTGAGTAGTTTACCACAGACCTTCAGGTCCATAGCTAGTATCTAGATTGCTTCTTCTCTCTCTCTGGATCTCAATACAAAGTTCTCCTCGGTCTTCGAGGAGATCTATTCGATGTAATCTCTTTTTGCGGTGTGTTTGTCGAGATGCGATGAATTGTGAGTTTATGATGAAGGTTATCTATGAAAGATATTTGGTTCTTCTCTGAACTTTTTATGTGTGCTCATAATATCCTTGCAAGTCTCTTCGAATTATTGGTTTGGTTTGGCCTACTAGATCTATAGTTCTTGTAATGGGAGAAATGCTTGGCTTTGGGTTCAATCTTGTGGTGCCCTTTCCCAGTGACAGTAGGGGCAGCAAGGCACATATTGTATTGTTGCCATTGAGGATTAAAATATGGGGTTTATATCATATTGCTTGAGTTTATCCCTTTACATCATGTCATCTTGCTTAAGGCGTTACTCTGTTCTTATGAACTCAATACACTAGATGCATGCTGGATAGCGGTCGATGTGTGGAGTAATAGTAGTACATGCAGGCAGGAGTCGGTCTACTTGTCTCGGATGTGATGCCTATATACAATGGTCATACCTAGATAGTCTCATAATTAATCGCTTTTCTATCAATTGCTCGACAGTAATTTGGTTACCCAACGTAGAATATCGCTATCATGAGAGAAGCCATTAGAGAAAACTATGGCACCCGGGTCTATTCTCAACATATCAATCTACATCTACTTTACTTTTATTGCTTTTATTTGTTGTTCTTATAAACCAAAAATACCAAAAATTTAAACTATCATCTTTATCAGATCTCACTTTCGTAAGTGACCATAAAGGGATTGACAACCGCTTATCGCGTTGGCTGCGAAGTTCTTATTTGTTTGTGCAGGTGCGAGGGACTCGCGCGTGGTCTCCTACTGGATTGATACCTTGGTTCTCAAAAACTGAGGGAAATACTTACGCTACTGTGTTGCAACTCCCTTTCCTCTTCGAGGGAATACAACGCAAGCTCAAGAAGTAGCAACAAGCCCTAGTGCGGTCGGCAGCCTAGGAAGTTCTCGCACATCGAAACGAATGCGGCCAAGTAGGTGATGGCGTTGGGAGAGAAATGATGCAGCTGGGCGCCGTAAAAAGCCAGAAAAGCGCGAAAGAAAGGATGCGGGGGCAAGGAAAAACCTCGGTCGACGTGAGTCGCGAGGAGAATGCACTCGCCTTCCCGCGGCTGGGGCTCGAGCTCGCCCTCCGGCAGCCGCCAGGAGTCGCGGACGATCATGCCCTCCTCCTCCAACACCTTCATGTCCTCCGGCGTCATCGTGGACCTGATCCAATCCCCCTGGATCCAGCCAGGCGGGAGCCCGAACCTCGACGACGACCCTCCTCGGTTAGACCTCTTCCCTTTCCCCGTCGCCGTCGCCTTCTTCGAGCGCTCCAGAGCCGCGGTCTTGTCCTTGCCCATGGAGGGCGAGCCGGTACTAGACGGGGGGAGGAAGGCAGAGAGCAGGGACACGGCGGAGGGGCGGAGGAATAAGAAACAGAGAATGGGCGCACAGTGCCCTTGCCTCGGCTGCGGCGCGCACTTATAGCGCAGCGGTCGAGTGGCTGACTGGTGGCCCCGAGCTGTCCTGTCAAATCGCGCAATAGGCGCTCACGCGATACGTGGCGAAAAAGGCGGCGCGGATATCGAGGCGTCCCGCGCGCTTCCTCAAATTTCGAAATCCTGCAAAATTCGGAGACCAGAGAGCAGCAGATCCCGCCGAAAACTGCGCGCCCCAACGGCGCTCGGGGCCGTGCACAAGGTTTAGTCGATGGTCAACGCAAACAAGTACACTCGGCAGTTCCTGAATCGATTAAGGCGACCAAGTCGAGGTTGAAGAGTCAGCCTGGTCCGCAAGCTCAAAGAAGATCTCCCCAGGGGCATCTAACCCGAGCCAAGGCCGACTTCAACACTCTCCTCCACTCGAACCTCAATCCATTCGGGGGTTACTGATGATGTTACAGACCTAGGGTAGGGTCACGGGCCTGACCCAGGGACCCCACCCAAGGTCACTACCCCAGAATCTCAAAAGACAACTCGAAGGCAACGGGAACAGTCGACTCACACGGCCCAAGAGGGCATTCTACTCGACTACACACCCCCGTTCAGATGACTCAACTTCACTCAACCATTCGAAGACACTCGACCCCTGAAGGTCAAAGGTCCCTTAGGACAGCAACGGTCTGGCATTCATTCCATGACAATGAATGCCTTTATCACTCTTTACTATAGGCGTTATCAGTAACGCCCTGCTTTTATGTACATTGAACCCTTTGTAACGTGGGGATGGCTGGGGACTTGGCGCACTCTATATAATCCACCCCCTCCTCCAATACAAGGGTCTGCACCCCCTGTAACTCATACACCCATATGCATTCCAGTCGGCCGCCTCAGGGCATCGAGACGTAGGGCTTTTACTTCCTCTGAGAAGGGCCTGAACTCGTAAACATCCTGCACACAATCTCACCATAGCTAGGGCCTTTCCTCCTCTTACGTACTCGTACTGTCAGACTTAGAACCACGACAGATACCGACTGAAGTAACCTCAGAGCGCAATCTGCTCGACCAATTATCTCACTCAGATACCCCAATTCCATTCGACTAGGATGAAATCATTCGACCAATTATCTCACTCGGATACCTCAATTACATTCGACTAGGATGAAGTCACTCGACCATACAAGAAACCACTTGGAGTACAGAAGATCTAAAGTCACTCAGGATAACAACGGTCAGGCGTTCACTCTACAGTCTTAAAGGTCATTTATAGATCTTTATAGCTGGCATTATCAGTAATGCCTTGTCTTAATGTACATTGAACCCTATCTAACGGGGATGACTGGGGTCCTAGCGCACTCTATATAAGCCACCCCCTCCTCTGGTACAAGGGTTCGCACCTCGTGTAACACACATGCTCATATTCCAGTCGATCGCCTGAGGGCACCGAGACATAGGGCTTTTACCTCCTTCGAGAGGGGCCTGAACTCGTAAACTCGTGTGTACAACCTCGCCGTAGTTAGGATCTTGCCTCCTCATACGTAGCCCCTACTCTTACTGTCAGACTTAGTATCACGACACTCATCCCCGGCTCGGGCTTAGGCACGAGCAGCCGAAGCGTGGGCTCGTCCCCTACTCCAGCTTAGGGACACGCAGGCCACCACCGTGCGCTGCAGAGCTCGTCCCCAGCTCCGGGTTAGGGACGCGGAGGCGCGTCACGGAGCACACCTCTAGATTGGCCCAGACGGCCCCGCCGCCGCCTCCTCCTCCAGGCGTGGAGCGAGACACCAAAACCCGATGGGCCTCGTCCAGGTCGAGCTGTGTGCGACATGAGGCCATGACATCTTTGAAGGTACGCCCTTCCCATAAGGCGTA
>LR738713.1:341605176-341615507 GCA_902687465.1 Secale cereale
CTGAAGGAGAGGACCCAGTAATTCAGTTAGCTTCTCCTGCTGAAATCTTGGCAGCTCAAAACAGGGAAGATGACCTAAGCTCTTTTGTTGATGAGGAAATTGAAATCCTGGATTGCTCTTCAGATACCTCTTCCAAGCCTGACTCTGCAAGTAGGGCTGTTTCATGCTCTTCCACCTCAAATTCTTCAGCACCACCAGGGTTTACTATCAAAGGGAGATATTTACCTAATAACCCCACATGATGACTCTATTGCAGATTCTGGCAGTCAAGTCGTGGCTTGTTTTTCTGCTTGGGAGAAGAATTTCTCTGTTGGTGCTGAAGGCAACACAGATGTCCAGGTACCTTATGACTGGGTGGACTTTATTTGATGTGCTCTTTTGACCCCTGATAAATTTGAGTGGGCCAAGATGTTCTTGTTGTCTCCTATGTGGCCTATTATTTGTGAAGGGTTTCAAAAATCTCAGCATCTTGCTTTCTCTCTTCCCCCTAATTGTCCTGCAACTGTGGCCCCCTCTTGCTCTCAGTTGCAAGATCCTAGTTTGGAGGATTTGTACCCCATCCCTGATGCTGAGGAGGTCAGCTTCTGCAGTCCTGTTGCAGCCAAGGGCAAAAGAAAAGACAGGATACCTATAGTGGAATCTGAGGTAAGAAGAAGTGAGAGTCTGCAGCAGTTAAATAAGGCCTATAGGAAGAAAACCTGTCATGATAGTAGTTGTATGGCTTGTTCTGCTAAACCTCCTGTTTGCAACTCCAAAATAATTAAGAATCTGAACTCTTCTTATTGCAAGGTGGATCCCAAGATCTGCTCTGAAGAAAATCTCTTGCAGAAGAAAGTTAAAAGAGGAGGCAAGCAACAAGCATGAAAAGATTGAAGTCTTTGATGGCAGTGTTGGAAACCTTTTGTAGTTGCCCTTCTTTAGGTCCTGATTAGCACTTTTGCTGAAGTATCATGCTCCTGGAATGGTATCTGAACTTTATTGTAATGAACTCTCTCTCTGTAAGCTTGACTTCACTGAAAATCCTCAGTTTGTGGGACTGTAACTGGATTAAGTATTTGTCCTGTCTTAAAGGTTTCTGTTCTGCTTATGCTCTTGCATTATGTCTGATTGTTCTGCAATGAATAGATCCTGGAATATCTTGAACTGGAATGTGAGAGGTATTAACTCAAGTGACAAGTGGCTTGCTATTTCTAATAAAATTGAGGAATCACAGTGCTCAGTTATTTATCTTCAAGAAACTAAGAGAGAGACTTTTGATAGTTCTTACTTGAGAAAATTTGCCCCAAAAATAATAAATAAATTTGATTTTACTCCTTCTGTTGGGGCATCTGGGGGCTTACTTGTGGCTTGGAATGATGCAATGTTTCAAGGAGAATGCTTGTTTAAAAATGATTTCTCTATTTCAATTAGGTTTACTTCAGTTCACACAGGGGATTCCTAGATCTTGACTAACATTTATGGCCCATGTGATGATGAAAGGAGACAAATTTTCCTGGACTGATTCAAAAACATACAGATGCCTATTGAAACTGATTGGATCATTACATGGGATTTTAATTACATCAGATACCCTTCCAATAGAAATGATGGAGCTGGAAATATTAATAATATGATGGACTTCAATGCTGCAATCAGTCAATTAGCTTTGGTTGAAATTCCTTTGAAGGGGAGAAGTTTTACTTGGAGTAACATGCAACAAGCCCCGCTGCTGGAAAAAATTGACTGGGTGTTCACTTCTGAGATATGGTCCTCCCATTACCCCAATACCCTAGCTCTTCCCTTGGCAAAACCTATTTCTGATCACTGCCCCTTTGTTGTCCAAATTGGTACTAGTATTCCCAAAGCTAAAGTTTTCAGATTTGAGAATTTTTGGCTTCAACTACCAGATTTTCAAGAGGTAGTAAAGACCATTTGGCAACAACCCATTCAGGCCAGTAACAGTGCAAAACTCATCACTAATAAGCTTAAAAGGCTTAGGAAAGGTCTAAAGATTTGGAGTAAGAGCATTTCCAATCTGGCTCTCAGCATTCAGGCCACTAATAGTGTTATCTTGATGTAGGATTATTTTGAGGAATTTAGAAGGCTCTCAAATGTGGAACAAAATGGAAGGGAGATGTTGAAAGAACATCTACTCAAGTTGTTGTCTTTTCAGAGTATTTATTGGAGGCAATGAGCAACAATTAGATGGGTGAAATTTGGAGATGAAAACTCAAAGTTCTTCCAAGCAAAGGCTACAGTTAAATACAAACACAACTTCATTCACATACTTATCAATGATCGGGGGTTGAAATGACAGAGCATCATGCCAAGGCTACAATTCTTTGGTCAACTTTCAAGGAGAGATTGGGACAGACTAGTGAGATTTCAGATCCTCTTAATTTGATAAACCTTATTCACAGAATTGAGGGATTAGAGGATTTAGAAGTTCCTTTCTCAAAACAGGAAATTGACTCTGTAGTCAAGGATCTTCCTTCTAATAAGGCACCTGGACCTGATGGCTTTAATGGTGACTTCATTATATCCTGTTGAAGCATCATTGCTGAAGATTATTACAGGATGATCAATGATTTCTATCATGGTAACATTTCTCTGCACAGTATAAATGCTTCTTTCATCACTCTCATACCTAAGAAAGACAACCCTATCATTGCTAATGACTTCAGACCAATCTCTCTTCTCAACTGCTCCATCAAGATCATAACCAAATTGCTAGCCAACAGACTTCAGAAAGTTATTCTCAAAATGGTGCATATCAACCAATATGGTTTTATTAAGAGCAGAACCATAAATGACTGTTTAGGGTGGGCTTATGAGCACCTAAACCAATGTCAGCAATCTAAGCAGCCTATTGTTCTCCTCAAGCTTGATTTTGAAAAAGCTTTTGATCTTCTTAATCATAAAGCTATTCTTGCAATTCTACAAGCTAGAGGTTTTGGAGAAAGGTGGATGAACTGGATCTCAATGCTCCTTTCTTCAGGCACTTCTTCTGTTTTGCTTAATGGGGTGCCTGATTTTTTTTTCATTGTAATCAAGGGGTCAGACAAGGAGACCCTGTTCCCCCTTTGCTTTTTGTGCTGGCAGCTGATCTCCTGCAATCCATTCTCAATGAGGCCATGCATAACCAGATCATTCTTCCCCCTATTGTAAGCCAAGCTTGCCCTGATTTTCGTGTGATTCAATATGCTGATGATACAATCCTAGTCCTGCCAGCTGATGTTAGACAAATTGAGCAAGTCAAGAATCTCATCTTTCATTATACTGCTTTCACTGGGCTCAGAGTTAATTATGAGAAATCTTTCATGGTGCCTCTGAATGTACGTGACTTGCAAATCAGCTCTTTGCTACATGTTTTGGGTTGTCAGCAAGGTCATTTCCCTTTCACTTATTTGGGTCTTCCTCTTGGCACAACAAAACCAAAAATTGAAGATTTCACCCCAATGATGCAAAGAATTGAAAGAAGGCTTTCTGGCTGCTCCACTATGTTATCTTATGATGGAAGGCTTCTGCTTATCAAATCTGTATTTATATCACTGCCAATCTTCTTCATGAGCTCTCTAGCTCTCCCAGTTGGAGTTCTGCAGCAAATCACCAAATACTTGAGGAATTTCCTATGGAGAAAGTTTGGCATGGAGGACAGAGGAACACCACTTATTGCTTGGTCCAAGATTTGTAGGCCAAAGAAGCAAGGGGGCCTTGGAATTCTAGATATCTCCCTACACAATAAGGCACTTCTAATGAAAAACCTCCTTAAATTTCTTAATAAGGAGGATATACCATGGATTAATCTGATCTGGGAGAAATATTACAGTTCTGAACCGCCAAGAGGAAAGGTTGAAGGCTCTTTCTGGTGGAAGTCTCATATTGCCCTCCTTGAAAGATTCAAACAAATCAGCAGATGCTCCATTGGGTCTGGGCAATCTATTCTCTGTTGGACCGACAGTTGGATGGAACAGAGCCTCCAAACTATGCTCCCACATCTTCACTCTTTTGCACTCCATGAGAATCAATCGGTTCTAAGTTTTTTTCAGGAGGAAAATTGGATTGATCAGTTCCACTTACCTCTCTCTGTTGCAGCTTTTGATGAGTTCAACCAACTTCCCACTTTGGCCCCAACCTTGCAGCCAAATGTTAATGATAAATGGAGCATCACTGGGGCTATAGGCAGACCCTTTGCAATTCACATTTATAATTTGCTTCTGGAAAAGCAAGAAGAACATCCTTTTTTCAGCCTAATTTGGGATAGCTCCAGCAGGCTCAAACACAATTTTTTTTTTGGCTGGTAGCGCACTGTAGACTCAACACCAGGGCTCTTCTCTTAAGAAAAGGCATGCACCTTGATGATATTTACTACCCAAATTGTAATCAACAGGCAGAAGAGACTTCTTTGCACTTATTATGGGATTGCATTTTTGCACAAGAGTGCTGGAATTCTTTGATTCCAAATAGAAGAAGAGGTACAACAGTTTATGAGGATACCATCGTGGCCTCTCAGCTCTTACCAAATCAATTTGATGTTGAAATCATCATTTTGGGTTATTGGAATATTTGGATACAGAGGAACAATATAGTTTTCAGAGCACTTCCACATTCGGTTCAGTCTTGGAGATTCCACCTCAAAAAGACTTAAAACTCCTTCGACATAAGATCAAGCAGAAGTTTGCTTCTCGTTTTGCCCAGTGGATAGATCATAATATGTAAACATGGTTTTATTTCCTAGAGAAGGCATTGGTTAGCTTTCTAGATTTTTTCCTTTCCCCTGGGGAAGTGTAACATATCTGTACTCTATTTACTTTAATTGATTTACCGTAGAACTTTTTGTTCTACGGTGTTGGGTAAAAATGTTTTTTGCACAAACCACCTATTTTTGGTCTAGTGTTGCACAAAACACCTACTTTACAGGTTTGTTGCACAAAACATCATATATTGGGGTAATTCATTGTAGTTAGGTCTAATCCACCATTTAGGTGTATTGACATGATTCCTAATGACACCCTTCACAAGTCTTGCTCATCTCTGTCTTCCCCTTTCCTCTCACTTAGATAGATATCCCTCAAGTCATCTAAATGATCACGTGATCCAAATCAACTAAATCATGTCCGATCATCACGTGAGATGGAGTAGTTTTCAATGGTGAACATCTTATGTTGATCATATCTACTATATGATTCACGTTCGACCTTTCGATTTCCAGTGTTCCGAGGCCATGTCTGTACATGCTAGGCTCGTCAAATTTAACCCGAGTATTCTGCACATGCAAAACTGTCTTACACCCGTTGTGTATGAACGTAGAGCTTATCACATTGGATCATCACGTGGTGTCTTGGCACAACAAACTGTCGCAACGGTGCATACTCAGGGAGAACACTTGTACCTTGAAATTTTAGTAAGAGATCATCTTATAATGCTACCGTCGTTCTAAGCAAAATAAGATGCATAAAAAGATAAACATCACATGAAATAAAAATATGTGACATGATATGGCCATCATCATCTTGTGCTTGATCTCCATCTCCAAAGCATCGTCATGATCTCCGTCGTCACCAGGTTGACACCATGATCTTCATCGCAACATCGTGGTCGTCTCGCCAACTATTGCTTCTACTACTATCGCTAAGTTATAGTGATAAAGTAAAGCAATTACATGGCGATCACAATTCATACAATAAAGAGACAACCATAAGGCTCCTGCCGGTTGCCGATAACTTACAAAACATGATCATCTCATACAATAACGTATAACTCATCACATCTTGACCATATCGCATCACAACATGCCCTACAAAAACAAGTTCGACGTTCTCTACTTTGTTTTTGCAAGTTTTACGTGGTTGGTACGGGCTTCTAGCAAGAACCGTTCTTACCTATGGCACAAAAACCACAACGGTGATTTATCAAGTTTGTTGTTTTAACCTTCAACAAGGACCGGCCGTAGTAAAATTTGATTCAACTAAAGCAAGAGAGACAGACACCCGCCAACCACCTTTATGCAAACAAGTTGCGCCTAACGGTGGAACCGATCTCATGAACGTGTTCATGTAATGTTGGTCCGGGCCGCTTCATCTTACAATACCGCCGAATCAAAATAAGACATTGGTGGTAAGAAGTATGAACATCACCGCCCACAACTCCTTTGTGTTCTACTCGTGCATATCATCTACGCATAGACCTGGATCATGATGCCACTGTTGGGAACGTAGCACGTAAGCGGAAGTGCTTATTAATGCGATTGATGTACTCGAACTTCTTCGCGATCCAGTCGATCAAGTACGGAACGTATGGCACCTCCATGTTCAGCACACGTTCAGCTCGGACGTCCTCGCTTTCTTGATTCAGTAAGACGAGCGAAGTAGTAGATGAGTTCTGGCGGCACGAAGGTGTGGTGATGGTGATGGTGATGCTATCTCCGCAGGGCTTCGCCTAAACACTTCGAAAATATGACTGAGGGACGGAACTGTGGAGAGGGGCACCACACATGGCTAAGATATTGTTGTGGGCTATGTGTGGCGCCCCCTCCCACATATATATAGGTGGGGGGAGAGGGGAGGCAGCCAGGAGGTGCCCCAAGTGGGGCCGAATCCCACTTGGGCTCTTGCCCCAAGCTGCGCCACCCTCTTGTTTGTGTGTGGGAGGAAGGAAAGAGGAGGTGACGCCCCCCTTTCTTTTCTCTCATGAGGAGGGAAAGGTAGGAGGGGCCGACCCTCCCCCTTTCCATCCCCTAGGGCCGGCGGCCGGGGAGAGGGGCGTGCCAGCCCCCTTGTGGGCTGGTGTGTCCTTCCTCTTGGCCCATTGTCACACCCTACATTTTATAACATGTTATTTGTAACTTTGAGGCATGAAAATTTGGACCAGCAAAATTTTTTTTAGCATCATTTGGCTTTTATTTGGAATTGAGTTTTCTTCATTTGCTTTTTCATGTGCTCATTAAAGTCAACTATGATCTCTTGTAGATTTCATCTCCTTATCCAAAACTTCTGCCCAATGATCATGCCAAGTGTTATATAGCAGTATAGTATTTTCTTACAAAATTAATTTGGCCAGAAAGTATTTTATAAATTTAGTTTTCCAAAAACCCCTGAATTGAGATTTGCACTGCAAGTACCTGATTAAGGGTGTGAAAATTATTTCAAAAGGTTTATTTGAGACCTAGTAGTCATAGACTCCCAGAAACCACAAAGGTATAATTTTAAAAGTTATTTTCCTATTTTATTTAAAAAGCTTTTTCTTAAGGCCAGAAATGGTCTTTAATAGGGGAAAATTATTTAACTATTTCAAAAAATATTTGCCAAAATTCAGAGAGACTCATAGGACATATATTGTCCATATATGAGAGTTTCAACACTTGGTCATGTTCAAAATAATGGGCTAAACCCTCTAAAACCCTTTCTGGATATTTCAAGCTTTTGAAATATTTACAAAGGAAACTTCCTCCAAAAATTCCAGGGAAATTCTATCATGTCATATATGACATATTTGATTATCTTGCCAAGTCCCATGCCTTGGGAAGCAAGAAAACCTCCTCAAACCCCTTCATAACCATTTTGTCCATATTTGAAGTTTGAGAAACTCTACATTGCCAAACTTGTCCAAATGCTCTCAAACTTGGTGCACATGCTAGAATGGCCTAATAAGGCACCTAGACCAAATGGCACAAGATTTGGAATAGAGAAACTTGATCAGATCACCTCAAATCCCTTTCTGTTCAAATGCAAATTTGAACAACTTTACATTACCAACTTTTTATCTGAAGCCTCAAACCTTGTGAGCATGATCAATACCCCAAATGATGATGCTACACCAAGTGGTGCATCAAGGGGAGATGATTAGCTTGACTCAATCAAGATGAAACTGTTTTTGTAGGTTTCTAGGGTTCACGAAAGTTACATTGGCTAGTTTCTTCAAATGAGCCCAAATTTGGTGAAGCACCCTATTTTCTTATGTCTTTCAACCCTGTCTAGTGCCATGTCAAGTAGACTTCATTTACTTGATCAAACACAGATCAAACACCTTCTGCAGAAATTCTAAAACCTCCAACTTGACCACTTTCACCTTTCTCCATAGCCTCAACTTCTTACCACAGGCTCATTGAGTTACCAGCTACCCCCAGTAACTCCCCCAGCACCCCAGCTCCATGATTGAGGGGTGAAACCTCAGCTTTACCTTGCTGTACAGCCAACTTTCACCTTGTTACCAGCCCTCCCCTTCTCTCTTTACAACCCCAGAGCATCCAAGGCCTCAGGGCAATTCTTTACTCCTTCCTCTACGCCCCAGACACTGTTGGACACGCTGGGACGGGCCAAACCGGCGAGAGCACGCTGATGCCGGTCATACGCACGCTCCAGAGCGCGTGAACAGTGCATCTCGCACGCTGGCTCCAACCAATCGTCGATCCCCGACAGCCTCGGGCCTCCCCCTCGCGCCAGTCGAGGCGCCTGGACGTCCGCGACCTCCCCGGCGCTGTCCCCCCTCCTCCTGCGCCCTCCAGTAGCCGCCGTCGCACGCGCGCTGGCCGCCCGCGGCAGCCACTCCTCTGCCTCGCACGCGCGCACCTCTCTGTCGCTCCCCCGCTCCTCCTCTTACCTCAGCTGGACGTGGAACTCGTCCAGGAACTCCCCGGACCCATTCCCCTAGCCTCCCGTGCGCTGTAGCCTCACCGGTGAGCTTGCCGGCGCACTGGACCACGGGTCCCCGTCGAGCTCCTATATAAAGCCCCTCCCGAGCCTCTCCAACACCACCACCAGCCTCACACCTCTCCACTGATCCCTCCTGCATCACTAGTTCGACCCCAGGACGCCCGAGAGCTCGGGATCGACCGGAGCTCCGCCGCATCGGGCCGCCGGCGATCTCGAGGTACAGGCCTCCCCTGCCTCTCCTTCCATTCGTTTCGGAACCGCCGCACCTCACTGACCCTTTCCCCTCTCTTTCCCCCTCCATTTGCAGTCGGAAACGACCCCGACCACCGTCCTCCGACGAACCTCCGCCGTCGCACCTCGCCGCCGGTGAACCAGGGCTCCCCGCCGTGCCGCGCTACCACCACTGCAACCGCAACACGCCACTGAGTCCGTCCCTGGCCTCCGTTGCCGTCGCCGTGGCCGGAATCGTCGCCGGTGAGCTCGCCGCCGCCGTGACCGAGGGTTTAGAGATGACAGGCGGGCCCTGCCTGTCATCCCCCCACCTCTCTCCCCTCCTCTGTGCCGCTGACCCACGGGCCCCGCCCGTCAGGTTTGAAACCTGACGTGCGCGCGCGCTGGCTCCGTGCGGCTGGGCCAGTCCGTCTGGGCCGTGCACTGTGGCCTCTTCTGGCCCAGTGCACAGGACCCTTTTTCTCTTTTTCTTTTCTGTTGATGTTTTAAACATTTATGTAGAAAAGAATATTGATCCAAATTAAATATTTCCAACTCCTAAAATCTTGTAATATTCCAACCTATTTAATGGTACCACTTTCATTCAAATCCATGAAACTTTTCTGTACTGTTCAAATTTAAATTCAAAATTTGAGCAGTATAACTCCTGTTCAAAAATCAATATATCCTATTCTGTAACTCCAAAACTCCAACTAAGATTTTTCCCCATCTTAGAAAACCCTCTAGTATTTTACAAAAATGAGTTGACATTTTTGTGAGCACTTTGGTTTTTCTGTTTTGTTTGTATTCTTATTTTTCCGTGGTTATTATGCGACGTATAGATCCCGTATTTGACGAAGTTGCTGTGGAAGAAGAAGGAGAAGGACTAGAAGACTTTGAAGACCAAGCCAATCCAGGCAAGCATCCCTTTGACCATGATACACTTGTTTTTCGGAACCCGTTTGTTTCCGATGCATGATGATTAGGGTTACGATGGTAACCTAGATGAACCACCACACGATGCATGCTTTATTGTTGATCTTGCTATATGCTAGATGACATGCAATGGTTGGTCTTGATGTTTATATGATGCATGTGTGTTATGAACCCTCGTAGTTGAAAACTTTGCATGAACCCATCGGGTGCCCCTAATGCCCGAGGGTGATGAAGTGTTAGGTCTTCACTTGAGAAAGAAGTGATGTGCCGGTAATATCATGTGCATGGTGGAATGATGGATTAGATTTATGTGTGACTACCGTCCCAACCAAACATGTGCAACCACACTACCCCTTATGGGACGGGGCTTTATTGATTACTTAGGTCGATACTAGCATGGTGCCCGCATTACTAGTGACGGGAAGACTTGAGGTCTTTCCCGGGACGGGGTCGTGCTTGGATAGGCGGCCATGACTGTTTTTACAGGGCACCGGACACACCGTTGGTCCCTTCGGGTACGCGTGAACATTGAAATTAGGGCAAGTCCCGTGATCT
>LR738713.1:341618407-341630733 GCA_902687465.1 Secale cereale
AAGATGGCAACTCGCTTCTTACCTTACCGGAAGGAAGGTGACGAAGAAAGCAGCGCACTAGCCCCTCCACTGAAGGAAGGACTCTCGCTTCGGTTCCAGACCTACTTCAGTCTATGTGCCGACAGCTTGGCACAAGACTTGGCCTCGGAATCAATGAAGCTTCGAGAAGAACTTTACAAGACCAAGGCACTTCTTCGTCGAGCCCAAGAGAAGGCAAACAGGATCAAGAAGGAAGGAGCACCTTCTGGACAATCCGCTATCGCTTATCGAGGCGGAAGGCCCTCCGAGGATGTGTCTTCCAAGGGTGAAGAACCACCTCAGCGACGCCGGATGACAGCAAGGGAATACCGCAAGCTTTTCCCTGCACCACCGTCGAAGCACCGTCGTATCCAACTCCTCCACTCCCCCACTCCCTCCGGTGACAAGGGAGCCCAGACAGATGAAGACAAGGAGGAAGACCCAGAAGAGCCGGAATACGCGACCGAGCATTCCGCCGCTTAGGCATTATTCGCTACTCGAATATGCCAGTTGTAACCCCTACGGTAGGATAGGTCGTGTGACCCCTATGCGCAGTCGAGTCCTTGTATGGTTCATATGAAACCATCTAGCGTTTGCTTTTGTTGTGTCTGGATGTATGTCGTATTCTTCCTTCGGGAAGGTGTAAACGACTACATCACCCATTTGGATTTTAATGAAAGTGTTTTGGCCTTACGGCCCTTACATGATTTGATTTAGTGTCACACCCACCCCCTTACTAGTCACCCATCTATCTTGCTTTTCCTCTTCCGAGTCATGAGACCTTTTACCGCTCCAACAGGATGCCTGTTGTAACTCGTACTGGTACCTCTACCCAGCAGCCCGAAGCCGGAGCATCCTCTCAGCCAGAGGCAGACCACGACCAAACCAACGACCAAGCTCCACCACCACCTCCTCCAAGCATGGACATGGCTCAGCTTCTCCAAGCTTTCCGAGAGGAACGCCAAGCCAACACTGCAGCTCTTCAGCTGATTGCTCAAGCTGTCGCCAACAACCGCCAGCCGGCGGGGAATGGCAATGGACGTTCCACGTTGGCAGAGTTCAAGAAGCATGCACCGCCAACCTTCATCGAGACTGTTGAACCCCTGGATGCAGATGACTGGGTCCGTTCCATTGAGGAAATCCTGGAACTAGTCGGATGCACCGAAGATCGCGAGAAGGTGGCTTATGCAGCCCACTGCCTCGGGGGAACCACAAGAGCTTGGTGGGATGGATTCAAGGTCATGCATGCTGAACAAGACATCACTTGGGTTAACTTCAAGGCAGAATTCCGCAAGGCCCACATTCCCTCTGGAGTCATGGCTATCAAAAAGCGTGAGTTCCGAGCCCTGAAGCAAGGAAGTGGCACTGTCAAGGAGTACATGCAGAAGTTTAGTATTCTGTCAAGGTATGCCCCTGAGGATGTCAGCACTGATGCTGCCAAAAGGGAGTGCTTCATGGAAGGCCTTAATCAGACTCTGCAATATTCGCTTGTCGTGTGCGACTGCCCGTCTTTCCCTGACCTGGTGAACAAGGCACTCATGCTTGAAGACAAGCGGCGTGCTTTGGAAGACACTCGCAAGCGCAAGTTGATCAGTAAGGGAAGTTCCAGCAACCAGAAACCTCGTCCGTGGCAGTCAGCCCCGGCCAAGCCAACCTATCAGCAGCCAAGAGCTCCTGCACCTCGTGCCAATCCTCAGCCTCAGCAGTATGCCAACCCCAGGCCAGCTTTCAACCCCAATACTAGTGGTGGCAACAAGATCAACACTCCAAATCAAGTCACTTGTTTTGGGTGTGGTCAGCCCGGACACATCTCCAGGGTGTGCCCCAACAAGAAGCCTGATGCCCCGCGCCCCAATGCGCAGAATCAGGGACAAGGCCGTGGTATGCCACCAAGGAACCCAACTCCTCGCAATCCACCGAACTATGGGAAGGGGCGTGTGAATCACGTCACTGCTGAAGAAGCCCAGGAAGACCCGGACGTCGTGCTGGGTACGTTCCTTGTCAACTCAGCACCTGCAACTGTCTTGTTTGATTCTGGAGCAACGCATTCATTTGTCACTCAAAGATTTGCATTAAAAGGTGGCATGACCCCTACACCCCTGAATAACCCTATGGTGGTACAAACCCCCGGAGCCGAGATGAGGGCCAAGATAGGCTGTAAAGGAGTCAGTATTACCATTAACGGTGTAGACTTCCTAGCAGACCTTATCGTCCTGAGATCGCAAGGCTTGGATGTGATCCTAGGTATGAATTGGCTCAGCAAGCACCAAGGCTTGTTAGACTGTGCCAATCGGACAGTCACTGTGACCAATGACCAAGGAGTAGAAGTCAAGTTTGCCCCCAACTCCTCTTCCGCTCAAGCCACTAAAGTCAACTGTCTGTCTGAAGTTGGGCTAGATCAAGTACCGGTGGTATGTGAGTATCCTGATGTCTTTCCGGATGAACTACCGGGAATGCCCCCTGACCGTGACATTGAGTTCATCATCGAGCTCGTGCCCGGAGCAGGACCCATCTATAAGAAGCCTTATAGAATGGGGACGGAAGAACTAGCCGAATTGAAGAAGCAGCTAGAAGAGCAGCTAAGGAAGGGATTTATCCGCCCGAGTGCCTCCCCTTGGGGATCTCCTGTTCTGTTTGTGGCAAAGAGGGACGGTACCATCCGCTTATGCATTGACTATCGTTCCCTCAATGAAGTTACAATCAAGAACAAGTATCCACTTCCCAAGATCGAAGATCTGTTTGATCAGCTCAGCGGAGCCAAGGTATTCTCCAAGATCGACCTCAGATCTGGGTATTACCAGCTGAAGATCAGACCCCAAGATATTCCGAAGACGGCATTCATAACCAGATATGGCCTGTACGAGTGCACGGTCATGTCTTTTGGGTTAACCAATGCCCCAGCTTACTTCATGTATCTCATGAATAAAGTCTTCATGGAATATTTGGATAAGTTCGTTGTTGTCTTCATTGATGACATCCTTGTGTTCTCGAAGTCGGAGGAAGAGCATGAGCAACATCTGAGGATGGTCCTAGACAAGCTTCGTGAGCACCAACTGTATGCCAAATTCAGCAAGTGTGAGTTTTGGCTGCACAAAGTTGGATTCTTAGGTCATGTCTTGACCGAGGAAGGATTATCTGTTGATCCTGCAAAAATCGAAGCTGTGACCCAATGGCAATCTCCAACGACCGTCAAGGAAGTCAGAAGCTTCCTCGGATTAGCGGGCTATTACCGCAAGTTCGTGGAAGGATTCTCTAGCATTGCACGACCAATGACTCAGCTCCTCAAGAAGGACAAGAAGTTCGAATGGACGCCAAAATGCGAAGAGAGCTTCCAAGAGCTCAAGAAGAGATTGACCACCGCCCAGTTCTGGCAACACCTGATATTCACAAGGAGTTCGTGATATATTGTGATGCCTCCCGAACCGGATTGGGAAGCGTTCTGATGCAAGAAGGCCGCGTCATAGCATACCTCTCCAGGCAGCTACAACCTCATGAGGAGAACTACGCTACTCACGATCTTGAGCTAGCGGCAGTAGTTCATGCCTTGAAGACATGGCGGCATTACCTCCTAGGGAAACGGTGTGAGATTTACACAGACCACAAAAGTCTGAAGTATATTTTCACCCAAAAATAGTTGAACATGAGGCAGCGGAGATGGTTGGAACTCATCAAAGACTATGACCTCAGTGTTCAATATCACCCTGGGAAGGCTAACGTGGTGGCCGATGCCTTAAGCAGGAAGGCTTGCTCTTTGAATGTCATTATTCAAGAAAGGCAGCCTGCCTTGTTTAAGGAGATCGAACAATTCAGTTTGGAATTGGTCACCCCTGGATTTCTGGATCATTTGGAAGTCAGACCAACCCTGCTGGACGACGTCAAGAAGGCTCAAGATGGACACGCAAGCATCGAAGGTATCAAGAAAAAGATGAAGATGGGCAAGGCCCCAGGATTCTCCGAAGACGAGCACGGGATTGTTTGGTACAAAGGTCGTCTCTGCGTACCAAACAACACCGAGCTGAAGACGCTGATTCTGCAAGAAGCCCACGATACCCCATATTCCATCCACCCCGGAGGAACCAAGATGTACCAAGACTTGAAGGCACGATTCTGGTGGCACGGTATGAAGAGAGAGATTGCAACCTATGTTGCAAAGTGTGATGTGTGCCAAAGGGTCAAGGCTGAGTATCAGCGACCCGCTGGATTGCTTCAACCACTCAAGGTTCCTGAGTGGAAGTGGGATAAGGTCGGAATGGACTTCATCACTGGATTACCAAGGTCGAATAGAGGACATGACTCTATCTGGGTCATAGTCGATCATTTGACCAAGGTGGCTCATTTCATCCCTGTCAAGACCACTTATGATGGCAACCGGCTGGCAGCTCTCTACATCGACCGAATCGTAAGTCTTCACGGTGTTCCCAAAGAGATTGTGTCAGATCGAGGAACCCAGTTCACCTCAAGGTTCTGGAAGAAGTTCCAAGAAGCCTTGGGAACCAAGTTGTCTTTCAGCACAACTTTCCACCCACAGACCGGAGGTCAAACTGAGCGAGTCAATCAGATTCTCGAAGACATGCTCCGAGCCTGTGTCCTGGCATATGGAGCCAAGTGGGAAGACTGTCTCCCTTTTACCGAGTTCTCCTATAACAACAGTTACCAGTCAAGCCTTCAGATGGCACCATTTGAGGTGTTGTACGGACGCAGATGCCGCACACCCCTCAATTGGTCAGAGACTGGAGAAGGACTAGTCTTTGGACCGGATAATCTCCGCGCAGCAGAAGAGCAAGTCCAACTAGTCAGAGAGCGATTAAAGGCAGCCAAGTCAAGGCAGAAGAGCTATGCTGACACTCGACGCCGAGACATGAGTTTCCATGTTGGGGACCATGTGTACCTGCGGGTAACTCCTCTGAAGGGAACCAAGCGTTTCCATGTCAAGGGGAAGCTCGCACCAAGGTTGATTGGACCCTTTGAGATCACTGCACGACGAGGAGAAGTGGCTTATCAGTTGGAACTACCACCTGAGCTATCCGATCTGCACAATGTGTTCCATGTGTCACAACTCCGGAAATGTCTCCAGGTTCCAGACAAGCCCAGTCTCTACAAGGATGTGGATCACCAAGCCATTGATATGCAACCTGACTTGACCTACCGCGAGAAGCCCATTCGTATTCTGGACGAAGCAGAACGACGTACGCGGAGCCGTACCATCAGGTACTTCAAGGTCCAATGGAGCAACCACACCGAAGCAGAAGCAACCTGGGAATGAGAAGACTATCTTAGATCCGAGTTTCCCGACCTCTTTTAAGCCCTAGTTTAGGAATCTCGGGGACGAGATTCTTGTAAGGGGGGTAGGTCTGTCACACCCTGCATTTTATAACATGTTATTTGTAACTTTGAGGCATGAAAATTTGGACCAGCAAAATTTTTTTAGCATCATTTGGCTTTTATTTGGAATTGAGTTTTCTTCATTTGCTTTTTCATGTGCTCATTAAAGTCAACTATGATCTCTTGTAGATTTCATCTCCTTATCCAAAACTTCTGCCCAATGGTCATGCCAAGTGTTATATAGCAGTATAGTATTTTCTTACAAAATTAATTTGGCCAGAAAGTATTTTATAAATTTAGTTTTCCAAAAACCCCTGAATTGAGATTTGCACTGCAAGTACCTGATTAAGGGTGTGAAAATTATTTCAAAAGGTTTATTTGAGACCTAGTAGTCATAGACTCCCAGAAACCACAAAGGTATAATTTTAAAAGTTATTTTCCTATTTTATTTAAAAAGCTTTTTCTTAAGGCCAGAAATGGTCTTTAATAGGGGAAAATTATTTAACTATTTCAAAAAATATTTGCCAAAATTCAGAGAGACTCATAGGACATATATTGTCCATATATGAGAGTTTCAACACTTGGTCATGTTCAAAATAATGGGCTAAACCCTCTAAAACCCTTTCTGGATATTTCAAGCTTTTGAAATATTTACAAAGGAAACTTTCTCCAAAAATTCCAGGGAAATTCTATCATGTCATATATGACATATTTGATGATCTTGCCAAGTCCCATGCCTTGGGAAGCAAGAAAACCTCCTCAAACCCCTTCATAACCATTCTGTCCATATTTGAAGTTTGAGCAACTCTACATTGCCAAACTTGTCCAAATGCTCTCAAACTTGGTGCACATGCTAGAATGGCCTAATAAGGCACCTAGACCAAATGGCACAAGATTTGGAATAGAGCAACTTGATCAGATCACCTCAAAACCCTTTCTGTTCAAATGCAAATTTGAACAACTTTACATTACCAACTTTTTATCTGGAGCCTCAAACCTTGTGAGCATGATCAATACCCCAAATGATGATGCTACACCAAGTGGTGCATCAAGGGGAGATGATTAGCTTGACTCAATCAAGATGAAACTGTTTCTGTTGATTTCTAGGGTTCACCAAAGTTACATTGGCTAGTTTCTTCAAATGAGCCCAAATTTGGTGAAGCACCCTATTTTCTTATGTCTTTCAACCCTGTCTAGTGCCATGTCAAGTAGACTTCATTTACTTGATCAAACACAGATCAAACACCTTCTGCAGAAATTCTAAAACCTCCAACTTGACCACTTTCACCTTTCTCCATAGCCTCAACTTCTTACCACAGGCTCATTGAGTTACCAGCTACCCCCAGTAACTCCCCCAGCACCCCAGCTCCATGATTGAGGGGTGAAACCTCAGCTTTACCTTGCTGTACAGCCAACTTTCACCTTGTTACCAGCCCTCCCCTTCTCTCTCTGCAACCCCAGAGCATCCAAGGCCTCAGGGCAATTCTTTACTCCTTCCTCTACGCCCCAGACACTGTTGGACACGCTGGGACGGGCCAAACCGGCGAGAGCACGCTGATGCCGGTCATACGCACGCTCCAGAGCGCGTGAACAGTGCATCTCGCACGCTGGCTCCAACCAATCGTCGATCCCCGACAGCCTCGGGCCTCCCCCTCGCGCCAGTCGAGGCGCCTCGACGTCCGCGACCTCCCCGGCGCTGTCCCCCCCTCCTCCTGCGCCCTCCAGTAGCCGTCGTCGCACGCGCGCTGGCCGCCCGCGGCAGCCACTCCTCTGCCTCGCACGCGCGCACCTCTCTGTCGCTCCCTCGCTCCTCCTCTTACCTCAGCTGGATGTGGAACTCGTCCAGGAACTCCCCGGACCTATTCCCCTAGCCTCCCGTGCGCTGTAGCCTCACCGGTGAGCTCGCCGGTGCACTGGACCACGGGTCCCCGTCGAGCTCCTATATAAAGCCCCTCCCGAGCCTCTCCAACACCACCACCAGCCTCACACCTCTCCACTGATCCCTCCTGCATCACTAGTTCGACCCCAGGACGCCCCAGAGCTCGGGATCGACCGGAGCTCCGCCGCGTCGGGCCGCCGGCGATCTCGAGGTACAGGCCTCCCCTGCCTCTCCTTCCATTCGTTTCGGAACCGCCGCACCTCACTGACCCTTTCCCCTCTCTTTCCCCCTCCATTTGCAGTCGGAAACGACCCCGACCACCGTCCTCCGACGAACCTCCGCCGTCGCACCTCGCCGCCAGTGAACCAGGGCTCCCCGCCGTGCCGCGCTACCACCACTGCAACCGCAACACGCCACTGAGTCCGTCCCTGGCCTCCGTTGCCGTCGCCGTGGCCGGAATCGTCGCCGGTGAGCTCGCCGCCGCCGTGACCGAGGGGTTAGAGATGACAGGCGGGCCCCGCCTGTCATCCCCCCACCTCTCTCCCCTCCTCTGTGCCGCTGACCCACGGGCCCCGCCCGTCAGGTTTGAAACCTGACGTGCGCGCGCGCTGGCTCCGTGCGGCTGGGCCAGTCCGTCTGGGCCGTGCACTGTGGCCTCTTCCGGCCCAGTGCACAGGACCCTTTTTCTCTTTTTCTTTTCTGTTGATGTTTTAAACATTTATGCAGAAAATAATATTGATCCAAATTAAATATTTCCAACTCCTAAAATCTTGTAATATTCCAACCTATTTAATGGTACCACTTTCATTCAAATCCATGAAACTTTTCTGTACTGTTCAAATTTAAATTCTAAATTTGAGCAGTATAACTCCTGTTCAAAAATCAATATATCCTATTCTGTAACTCCAAAACTCCAACTAAGATTTTTCCCCATCTTAGAAAACCCTCTAGTATTTTACAAAAATGAGTTGACATTTTTCTGAGCACTTTGGTTTTTCTGTTTTGTTTGTATTCTTATTTTTCCGTGGTTATTATGCGACGTATAGATCCCGTATTTGACGAAGTTGCTGTGGAAGAAGAAGGAGAAGGACTAGAAGACTTTGAAGACCAAGCCAATCCAGGCAAGCAGCCCTTTGACCATGATACACTTGTTTTTCGGAACCCGTTTGTTTCCGATGCATGATGATTAGGGTTACGATGGTAACCTAGATGAACCACCACACGATGCATGCTTTATTGTTGATCTTGCTATATGCTAGATGACATGCAATGGTTGGTCTTGATGTTTATATGATGCATGTGTGTTATGAACCCTCGTAGTTGAAAACTTTGCATGAACGCATCGGGTGCCCCTAATGCCCGAGGGTGATGAAGTGTTAGGTCTTCACTTGAGAAAGAAGTGATGTGCCGGTAATATCATGTGCATGGTGGAATGATGGATTAGATTTATGTGTGACTACCATCCCAACCAAACATGTGCAACCACACTACCCCTTATGGGACGGGGCTTTATTGATTACTTAGGTCGATACTAGCATGGTGCCCGCATTACTAGTGACGGGAAGACTTGAGGTCTTTCCCGGGACGGGGTCGTGCTTGGATAGGCGGCCATGACTGTTTTTACAAGGCACCGGACACACCGTTGGTCCCTTCGGGTACGCGTGAACATTGAAATTAGGGCAAGTCCCGTGATCTATTGTTTGTACCCGAGGGCCGTGTGCCAACGAGTGGACTCTATGTTAGTATCGTCTAAGGAAAGGTAATGACCGGGTGCTTACCCCGGGTACTTGAGGTACCGCGGGTCGTGGATGACACGGAAGTTCCCCGGATCTTGTGGGTAAAGTGCGCAACCTCTGCAGAGTGTAAAACTATTCGAATAGCCGTGTCCACGGTCATGGACAGTTGGGTGGTGCTACTTAAACTATGTCCAGAATTTTACTTCTTTGGTGATACATTGTGTGTGATGAGTCAAGATGGTGACTTGACTCGGTGAGATGAATTATATTCATGTTGATATCGGTAACCTGTCTTCGAGGTTACGCGAGGTTATTGATGCATAAACTTGATGATAGCATATTGTCCTAGCCTCCTGCTAGATTGTTCATTATTATTCAAATTGCATTGTTACTTGAACCACATCATGGGTTGCTTGCGAGTACATTCAAAGTACTCATTGGCTTGCCACTGGTTATTTAATTGGCCAGGCATGGAAGAGCAGGATTATGAGGAAGAGTTCTTTGGAGACGATCATGCGAACTAGGACGCTATCCCAGTCAGAATGCCTGTAGGGTTAAGGCAGATGGCATGGGTTCTACCCGTTTATCGAAGACTTCCGCTACTTGAGTTATTTGCTATTCAGCCCGTGAGGCTCTATCTATGTAAGACTTGGCCATAATGGCCTTAATTCGTGTAAGACTATTTGTATGGATGTAAGACTCTTGTTATTTCAGCTTCTGTGTGTTCAGTGAGCATTGATCTCTGGGATCACTTTACACATGCATTCGGTGATCTCGACTTCCAAGTCGGGGTCCCCACACCCATTTAGGCCCATAGACCTCCCGGGGTGTCCGGAGCCCCTTCCGACGATCCGATGACTACCCGATGCACTCTGAAAATCGATGTCCAAATAGTATCGTCCTATATATATCAATCTTTACCTCCGTACCATTCTGGATCTCCTTGTCATGTGTGTGGTCTTATTGTTGGGAACGTAGTATGCAATTTCAAAAAAATTCCTACGCTCACGCAAGATCTATCTAGGAGATGCATAGCAAGGAGACGGGAAGAGTGTGTCCACGTACCCTCATAGACCGAAAGTGGAAGCGTTAGATCAACACGGTTGATGTATTCGAACGTCTTCGTGATTCAACCGATCAAGCACCGAACGTACGACACCTCCGAGTTCTGCACACGTTCAGCTCGATGACGTCCCTCGAACTCTTGATCCAGCAGAGGGTCGAGGGAGAGTTCCGTCAGCATGACGGCGTGTTGACGGTGATGGTGAAGTAGATCGCACATGGATTTGCCTAAGCACTACGACAATATGACCAGAGGTGTAAACTGTGCAGGGGCACCACACACGATTAAGAGAATAACTGTTGTGCCTTGGGGTGCCCCTGCCCCTGTATATAAAGGAGGAGGGGAGGAGGCGGCCGGCCTAGGGGCGCGCCATGGGGGGGAGTCCTACTAAGACTCCACTCCTAGTAGGATTCGGCCCCCCTTCTTTTTTCTTTTCTTTGGAGTTGGAAGGAAGGAAGGGAGATGGAAGAGGAGAAGGTAAGGGGGGCGCGCCCCTTCCCCTAGTCCAATTCGGACTCCCTATGGGAGGGGGCACGACCACCCCTTGTGGGCTACCTCCCCTCTCCCCTATGGCCCATGTAGGCCCAATAATTCCCCGGGGGAATCCGGTAGCCCCTCGGTACTCCGATAAATATCTGGAATGTCCCAAAACCATCTCGGTGTCCGAATACCATCCTCCAATATATCGATCTTTACCTCTCGACCATTTCGAGACTCCTTGTCATGTCCGTGATCTCATCCGGGACTCCGAACAATCTTAGGTCACCAAAAACACATAACTCTTAATACAAATCGTCATCGAACATTAAGCGTGCGGACCCTACGGGTTCGAGAACTATGTAGACATGACCGAGACACTTTTTCGGTCAATAACCAATAGCGGAACCTGGATGCTCATATTCGCTCCCACATATTCTAGGAAGATCTTTATCGGTCAAACCGTAATGACAACATACGTTATTCCCTCTGTCATCGGTATGTTACTTGCCCGAGATTCGATCATAGGTATCTTCATACCTAGTTCGATATCGTTACCGACAAGTCTCTTTACTCGTTTCGTAATGCATCTTCTCACAACTAACTCATTATTCACATTGCTTGTAAGGCTTCTTACGATGTGCATTACCGAGAGGGCCCAGAGATACCTCTCCGATACTCGGAGTGACAAATCCTATTCTCGATCTATGCCAACCCAACAAACACCTTCGGAGATAACTGTAGAGCATCTTTATAATCACCCAGTTACGTTGTGACGTTTGATAGCATGCAAGGCATTCCTCCGGTATCCGGGAGTTGCATAATCTCATAGTCGGAGGAATATGTATTTGACATGAAGAAAACAATGGCAGAAAAACTGAACGATCAATACGCTAAGCTAACGAATGGGTCTTGTCCATCACATCATTCTCCTAATGATGTGACCCCGTTAATCAAATGACAACACATGTCTATGGTTAGGAAATTCAACCATCTTTGATTAATGAGCTACTCTTGTAGAGGCTTACTAGGGACACTGTGTTTTGTCTATGTATCCACACATGTATCAAGTTTCCGTTTAATACAATTCTAGCACGAATAAAAGACATTTATCATGGTATAAGGAAATATGAATAACAACTTTATTATTTCCTCTAGGGCATATTTCCTTCACTTATCTGGGACTCCGAATAACATTTTGTCACCAAATCACATAAATCATATAACAATATATTGTCAACGAACGTTAAGCATACGGACCCTACGGGTTCGAGAACTATGTTGACATGATCGAGACACTTCTCCGGTTAATAACCAATAGCGAAAGTTGGATGCCCATATTGGTTCCTGCGTATTTCTACGAAGATCTTTGTCAGTCGACCGTTATGACAACATATGTAGTTCCTTTTTCCGTCGGTATGTTACTTGCCCGAGATTTGATCGTTGGTATCTCCATACCTAGTTCAATCTCGTTACCGGCAAGTCTCTTTACTCGTTCCGTAATACATCATCTGGCAACTAACTGCTTAGTTACTTTGCTTGCAAGCTTCTTGTGATGACGCATTACCGAGAGGGCCCAGAGATACCTCTCCCACACATGGAGTGACAAATCATAATCTCGATCCATGCCAACTCAACAAACACCTTCGGAAATACCTGTAGAGCATCTTTATGATCACCCAGTTACGTTGTGACGTTTGATAGCACACAAGGCATTCCTCTGGTATCCGGGAGTTGCATGATCTCATAGTCGAAGAAATATGTATTTGACATTAAGAAATCAATAGGAATAAACTAAATGTTCATATGCTAAGCTAACGAATGGGTCTTG
>LR738713.1:341634430-341647981 GCA_902687465.1 Secale cereale
CTCTTAAATTCTTTGAACTTTTCAAATGTTTTAGACTTGTGTTTCATCAAGTAGATATACCCATACCTACTTAAATCATCTATGAAGGTGAGAAAATAATGATACCCGCCGCGTGCTTCAACACTCATTGGACCGCATACATCGGTATGTATTATTTCCAATAAGTCATTAGCTCCATTGTTCCGTAGAACAGAGTTTTAGTCATCTTGCCCATGAGGCATGGTTCGCATGTATCAAATGATTCATAATCAACTGATTCCAAAAGTCATCTGCGTGGAGTTTCTTTATGCGCTTTACACCAATATGACCTAAACGGAGTGCCACAAGTATGTTGCACTATCATTATCAACTTTGCATATTTTGGCATCAATATTGTGAATATGTGTATCGCCACGATCGAGATTCAATAAAAATAGACCAATTCTCAAGGGTGCATGACCATAAAAGATATTACTCGTATAAATAGAACAACCATTATTCTGTGACTTAAATGAATAACCGTCTCGCATTAAACAAGATCTAGATATAATGTTCATGCTCAACGCAGGGGCCAATTAACAATTCTTTAGGTCTAAAACTAATCCCGAGGGTAGATGTAGAGGTAGTGTGCTGACGGAGATCACATCGACCTTGGAACCATTCCCGACGCGCATCGTCACCTCGTATTTAGCCAATCTTCGTTTATTCCGAAGCTCATGTTTCAAGTTACAAATATGAGCAACTGAACCACTATTCTCTTCCATCTTGCAGCTATAGTACTTGTTGGAGACTTCATATCTCTCAAACCGGGCATTAGCTTGAAATATCAACTTCAGCTCTTGGAACATCTCATATGCTCCATGGCGTTCGAAACGTCTTTGAAGTCCCGGTTCTAAGTTGTAAAGCATGGCACAATGAACTATCGAGTACTCATAAGATCGACCTTGCCAAATGTTCATAACATCTGCATCAGCTCCTGCAGCACATCTGTCACCTAGCGGTGCATCAAGGACATAATTCATCTCTGCAGCAATGAGGATAATCCTCAAGTTATGGACCGAGTCCGTGTAGTTGCTACCATCATTTTTCAACTTAGCTTTCTCTAGGAACGCATTAAAATTCAGGGGAACGGTAGCACGTGCCATTGAGCTACAACATAGATATGCATAACTATTAAGACTACGTTCATGATAAATTAAGTTCAGTTAATCAAATTACTAATGAACTCCCACTTAAATTAACATCCTCAAGTTCTCTAAGTGATACATGATCCAAATCAACTAACCCATGTCTGATCATCACGTGAGATGGGGGTAGTCATCAATGATGAACATCTCTATGTTGATCATATCTACTATATGAGTCATGTTCGACCTTTCGGTCTCCAGTGTTCCAAGACCATGTCTGTTCATGCTAGGATCGTCAAGTTTAACCCAAGTATTCCGCGTGTGTAAATCTGGCTTACACCCATTGTATGTGAAAGTGGAGTCTATCACATCTGATCATCACGAGGTGCTTTGAAACAATGAACTGTAGGTGCATACTTTACAGAGAACACTTTTATCTTGAAATTAAGTGAAGGGATCATCTTATAATGCTACCGCCGTTCTAAAAAAAATAAGATGCATAAAGGATAAACATCACATGCAATCAAAATATGTGACATGATATGTTCATCATCATCTTGTTCTTTCGATCTCCATCTCCAAAGCATCATCATGATCTCCATTGCCACCGGCTCGGCACCTTGATTTCCATCATTGTGTTGGGGTTGTCTCGCCAACTATTGCTTCTACAACTATTGCTAACTCATAGCGATAAAGTAAAGCAATTACATGGCGCTTGCATTTCATACAATAATTAAGAGACAACCCTAAGGCTCCTGCCGGTTGTCGATATTACAAAACACGATCATCTCATACAACAACGTATATCACATCACATCTTGACCATATCACATTACAACATATCCTGCAAACACAAGTTAGACGTCCTCTACTTTTTTGTTGCAAGTTTTACGTGGCTGCTACGGGCTTCTAGCAAGAACCGTTCTTACGTACGGCAAAAACCACAACGGTGATTTATAAAGTTTTTTGTATTAACCTTCTTCAAGGACCGACCGCAGTCAAATTCGATTCAACTAAAGTAGGAGAAACACACACCCGCCAGCCACCTTTATGCAAAACAAGTTGCATGTCTGTCGGTGGAACCAGTCTCATGTACGTGGACATGTAAGGATGGTCCGGGCCGCTTCATCCCACAATACCGCTGAATCAAAATAAGATGTTGGTGGTAAGTAGTATGACCATCACCGCCCACAACTCTTTGTGTTCTACTCGTGCATATCAGTTGGCGTTCTAGGATCGGAGGTGCCCAGATCTGCTTGTCTGCGGCCCACGGCGTGGCTCCCACGACTGCCCGGTATGGCCCGGCAACGAAGACCTCCATTACAAGACCCTCGCGAGGGGCCCTGGCCTCGCGAGGCGGACGACACCAAGACCTTCCAAGGGAGCGGCCTCCCCAAGCTACCTCTCGAGGAGCGGAGATTCCTATGCAGGTGCCCAGCCTCACGAGGCGGCGATGACGTGAGCCATGACAATCAAGGCCAGGCGGGTGTCAGCGGGCATAGAAGAGACAGTTTCCCCTTTGGAGCTAGGGAGGCAAGGACATACGCAGGTTCCCGAGGAATCCCCCAAAGGTTTCCATGCTGGTGCACCAAGACCAACATAATGGGCTCGGCAGGGCGGATGTCATCACCGAGCCCACCCCTGCGTCACGACCAAAAGCTTTGCAGGAGAAGACCACCTTTCGTGAGGATAAGATGTACTTCCTGTCCCCTTTCAAAATTGGCCATTGTGGAAGCCCTTCCCGCCTAAACGGCGATGGAAGAGGACCGTGGCCACTATAAATATAGGTTAGCCATCATCGTAGAGGGGATCATACCCATTCGAACCTCACCCCTTGAGCCCTCATGAGGTTGCTCATCCATTGTACTAGTTCATCCCCAACCTCCTCATGAGGCAAATCCACGCAAAAGCAGGAGTAGAGTTTTACACCGCGAGGTGGCCTGAACCTGGGTAAATCTCTGTGTTCTTCCATCCCCCTTCATCCATCTAGCATGGCGAACTTGAACCTTGAGCATGGTGGGCGGATTGTCTAGGTGAGGAGTAGCCCTTCATTCACGCCCCTGAGTTTGAAGCTCTTTAGGTCTGCGGAGCCCTGAATACGACATTTGGCGTGCCAAGTAGGGGCATGTCGAAGCTCCATCCCTTCATCAACCACGCTCCATCCTCGATCTGTTGCACCCATGGCTAAAGCCCGCCGGGCTCGCACCGAGCGGTGGGCAGCTCACGGTGCCACCAGCAGCGCAGCACCTCGGCGGCTAGGCCCGTCACTGCCACCCATCGTGCGGTGCGGTAGCTGCACCACGGTGCGTGCCACCAACCACGCCGCGGTGTCATCTCCTGGTGCGTACCAAGGGCTGACGGGTGCGCAAGCCGCGCTCTTCGTAGCACGCGATTTGTTACGTTATCGTCCGGTCAATGGTGGCCACGACGTCTTGCTTGGACGGGTCGCCGAGCTACTCGGTGCCGCCTGCGGGGGTGCGGAGCCTTTTTCCTGTCGCCCGTGTCACGGCCCCTGCCAAGGATCCAAGCCGGCCCCTATTGCGTCTGCTTGTCCTTCTGGAGAGGGCTAGGAGGGCCCCGCAGCAGTGATATGTCAAGTGGGATCCTGCCTCCGGCCCAAGGATTGCTTCCCCGGTTTTCGGCGTGAGGAGGCAGGCTCTGCGCCGGACCACCTCCAAGCTGACACGATCCAGTATCGGCCGCAGTGGCGCGCGGAACGGAGGACCCAAGGGATGGCTTCAGGATGGAACCCGCCGCTGCCTTTGTGCCACCGCCGGCAAGTTCATTCCTGAAGGAAATATGCCCTAGAGGCAATAAGAAAGTTGCTATTTTATATTTCCTTATATCATGATAAATGTTTATTATTCATGCTATAATTGTATTAACCGGAAACTTGATACATGTGTGGATACACAGACATAACACCGTGTCCCTAGTAAGCCTCTACTAAACTAGCTCATTAATCAAAGATGGTTAAGTTTCCTAACCACAGACATGTGTTGTCATTTGATGAACATGATCACATCATTAGGATAATGATGTGATGGACAAGACCCATCCGTTAGCTTAGCGCAGTAATCGTTAAGTTTTTATTGCTATGTCTTTCTTCATGTCAAATACATATTCCTCCGACTATGAGATTATGCAACTCCCGAATACCGAAGGAATGCCTTGTGTGCTATCAAACGTCACAACGTAACTAGGTGATTATAAAGATGCTCTACAGGTATCTCCAAACGTGTCTGTTGGGTTGGCATAGATGAAGATTAGGATTTGTCACTCCGAGTATTGGAGAGGTATCTCTGGGCCCTCTCGGTAATGCACATCATAAGAAGCCTTGCAAGTAGTGTGACTAATAAGTTAGTCACTGTATGATGTATTACGGAACGAGTAAAGAGACTTGCCGGTAACGAGATTGAACTAGGTATGAAGATACCGATGATAGAATCTCGGGCAAGTAACATACCGATGACAAAGGGAATAACGTAAGTTGTCATAACAGTTCAACCGATAAAGATCTTCGTAGAATATGTGGGAGACAATATGAGAATCCAGGCTCCTCTATTGGTTATTGATCGGAGAGGTGTCTCGGTCATGTCTACATAGTTCTCGAACCCGTAGGGTCCGCATGCTTAACGTTCGATGACGATTTTGTATTATTATGAGTTATATGATTTGGTGACCGAATGTTGTTCGGAGTCCCGAATGAGATCACGGACATGATGAGGAGTCTCAAAATGGTCGAGAGGTAAAGATTGATATATATGACGATGGTATTTGGACACAGGAAGTGTTTCGGGTGATACCGAGTCACTTGAAGGGGTTCCGGGCACCCCCCGGCAACTATATGGGCCTAATGGGCCAAGAGTGGGACAGACCAGCCCCGTCCCATGTAGGCCAAAAAAGGGGGAGGAAATAGGACAAGAGAAAGGAAGGGGAGGGATTCGTCCTCCCCCTTCCTTCTCTTCCCCCTCCTCGTTCCTTTCCCCTCCAAGCATTATGGAGGGGGGGGCGAATAGGATTAGGGCCCCAAGTAGGACTCCTCCGACTTAGGCGCCCCCTTGGCTGCCTCCTCTCCCTCCCACCTATATATACGCGAGGAGGGGGCGCCTAGAACACGGAACAACAATTGTTAGCCGTGTGCGGCGCCCCCCTCCATAGTTTACACCTCCGGTCATATTCTCGTAGTGCTTAGGCGAAGACCTGCGCGGATCACTTCACCATCACCGTCACCACACCGCCGTGCTGACGAAACTCATCTACTTCCTCGACACTTTGCTGGATCAAGAGTTCGAGGGACGCCATCGAGCTAAATGTGTGCAGAACTCGGAGGTGCCGTATGTTTGGTGCTTGGTCGATTAGAACGAGAAGAAGTTCGACTACATCAACCGCGTTGTAAAATGCTTCCGCTTTAGGTCTACGAGGGTGCGTAGACACACTCTCCCCCTCTCGTTGCTATGCATCTCCTAGATAGATCTTGCGTGAGCATAGGAATTTTATTGAAATTGCATGCTACGTTTACCATCAGTGGCATCATGAGCCAGGTCTATACGTAGATTATATACACGAGTAGAACACAAATAGTTGTGGGCGGTGATAGTCATACTGCTTACCACCAACATCTTATTTTGATTCTGCGGTATTGTTGGATGAAGCAGCCCGGACCAACCTTACATGACCGCATTCATGAGACTGGTTCCATCGACATGCATGCAACTAGTTTGGCATAAAGGTGGCTTGCGGGTGTCTGTTTCTCCTAATTTAGTTGAATCGAATTTGACTGCAGTCGGTCCTTATTGAAGGTTAACACAACAAACTTGATGAAACGTCGTTGTGATTTTGTGCCGTGTGTAAGAACGGTTCTTGCTAGAAGCCTGTAGCAGCCACGTAAAATTTGCAACAACAAAGTAGAGGATGTCTAACTTGTTTTTGCAGGGCATGTTGTGATGTGATATGGTCAAAACTCGATGAGTTATACGTTATTGTATGAGATGATCATGTTTTGTAAATTATCGACAACCGGCAGGAGCCTTATCACCACTGCAGGATGCTTCTAACGCGACACTACGATCAGAGGCCCTTCGATTAAACTGTGTACGATGTAATAATCACAAACGGTGGTGTAAAAACCCCGTCAAAAAAGGTGAAAACGTTTGCGATTACGGATGCATCAAACACTGTTCAGATTTTAGTTGCGTGTGTGATGCTGGGCATATGGTTCAGTTCAATTAACTGTTTGCGATGAGGAGGAATAAAAGAAACGGGCAGACATATGAAGCTGTGTGCGTTATACGGTATACGGTTGACTCAGATGAACTGATTGTGATTAGGCAACACAAAAGAAACGGTCAGCCAGATCAAGGTGTGTGCGATATACGACATGCGGTTCACTCGGATGAACTATTTGCGTTGAGAAAAGAGAACCGAAACAGTTCAATATAACAAGATGTGTGTGATACGCGTCAAACAGGTCTGTAAACAGAAATGTGTGCGAAGATCGATAATAACATAGACAATTGCTTCTAATAAGATGTATGTGATATGCTTTGTCTACACAATGTCTATTGATTAATGGTATTTTATGAAAACGCCAACGTTTCTCGCCATTTCCTCACCTGTTTCCCGCCACCTAGCGATATTGCGCATAAACCTAGGTGGCGCGACACATGGAGGCAACAAGCACAACCTATAGCACATCCACCTTTCCCCAAGCATGCCAACCCACCATAGCGCCGCCTCTGCCATCAACCACGTCGACGAGGAAAACGAAAAGGCGCGTCGAGGCGCTCCCCGGCAACGCGATGGACGACGCCATGATGCGCGTCATCGCCAGGGTTGAGTAGACCCTTGGCGCATGGCGCTTGAGTGCCGCAGATCAAGATAGGCATGACAGCGCCGAGAGGCTACATCTCACCACACAACATGATCGATGGTGCGCCGCAGAGCAAGCTAGGCGCGTCCGCGCCGATAGGGTGCAGCTCGTCGCACGGCGAGACCGTTGGAGCTCCACAGAGTGAGAGGCGCGGCGCGCCGTACAGCAAGAGCGGATCCATCAGCACTTGCCTGCTGTCGGCACGGCGTTGCAGCTGGGTACACGTCCCGTCAGTACCCCTATTCCTTGCTGGGAGTGGGCAGAGGCCCTCTGCACCGTACTTGCACCAGAGGCCAGCCGCGCCGTACTTGCACCGGACGCCTGCGGCGCCGTTCGCATGGGTCACGCCGTTCGCCTTGTCCGCGGACCGCTCGATGCCAACATGCTGGTCGGTAGGCTTGACCGCCTCCTTGGCCCAGGTGTCCACCTAGGCGTAGTAGAGGAACATGGCCGTCGCATCCTCGAGCTAGTGATCACCGATCAAATAGCCAACTTGGAGCTCGAAATCGTGCTCCAGATGTATCGCGAGCATGTTGATCGCTTGGACAAACGCCTGCACGAGTTCATGCACATCCAAGAGCTAACGTAGGCAAGTGATGCTGGTCATGGTCTCGTGGACGCGTTTTATTTTGTTGAGTCGTTTCGACGTGGATAGCTATGTATTAACAACAATCATAGTATTGCTCTGTTAATTGATCTATTTCAATGTGTGTACTCTGTTTTCCGTTCTTATATGTTTGGTTTCAATGTGTGTATATACGCTTTCCATTTTGTATATGTGGATGATAGCAGCTAGATTCAAATAGATTCAAATTAATTGTTCATTATTTCATCACATAATATATATAATATCATCACATATACGTGATGATACTTAACTACTAGGTATAATGCATAAAATTGAAAACGAACAGTACTAAAACTAATAATCAGTCCTGATGCGTGGAGTCTTCCCAGCGTGGCGGCAGTACTCCGCCTCCTCCCCTCGCAGCGCTTGACATACCGATCTGCCTCTCGCTGGCAAACGAGCGCGGACGATCTTGCCATTTCATTGGGCGCCCACAGGAGCTCCTTGTCGGTGGCACGCTGGAGCTTATCGGCCCACCTCCACACAACAATGAGGCGCCTAGCACCTTTGAACTTCCTCGCGAAGTACCCATCTTCGTACACATCCTCCACAAGACGACGCGCCCGCCCCCAAAGCTCCACCTTCTCCTTTTTCTAGGCAGCATCACGGTCTTCACAGGCCGCCTGGTACCTGGCTTCCTCCTCCGCCATCTCCTTCTTGAACACCACTTGCCTGGCTTTCTCAGCCGGTGATAGTGACTTCCGCAGACAAAGATTGTACTGGCCCCAAAAACAATCCAAAGTTGGGGGGTCCGGCACAACCTCATCCAGCGGCGCGTAGGGGTCCTACTCGTCGCTGCTCTTCGACTGAGTGTCCTCGGGGGGCGGCGACTCCTCATCGGCGCGTGGGCAGATCGGCGGCGCCATGGCAGAGCTTTGAGAGAGAGAGAGAGGGCGAGAGAGGGGAGGATGTAGATGAGAATACAGGTGGGACGACATAGCAAGGTAGTATTTATTGGCGGCCGGAATCTAAATCGACGGGAACCGTACACATGCCGGTCGCCGGAATTTACGAGTACTGTCGTTTGAATTACACACGGTTTCCAATACAGAACTGTGTCTGATTAATAACCCCCGCAATTCACCTTCCAACCCTCGTGGTGCGAAATAGAGTGCCAATGATGTGGGGCCCAGTTGTCTTGCCAGATCTTTATATTTTGTTTTTTGAACACCAGATATTTACATCATCTGAAGATTTTTTTAACTCGCATACAAGTACACAAAAATATGATTTTTCAAATCGTTATGGTTAGCCGTTGCATGTAGATGTAGTTCAAATTTGAATTACGGTCATTAAATGGGTAGAAAATCACTTAAATATCCTTAAAAGGTCAAATGACCCCTGAAAGTTTCCAAATTTTCACATGACAGTTGTATTAGTGCACGTTAAACATAGGGAAGCTATCTCCCGTTCCTCATCAAACATGCATTGTTCCCTCTCGGAACCACTAGCTTTCTAGTGAGTTGCTCCAGTTTGTGAGGGGTGTGTGTCCAAACTTTCGTCAAACAGGCCAATTTTTTTTACCACATCATCTTGGCATGACATTACATCAAGCAAGGTTTCATGTTTTTCCGATCATTTTTTAATTTTTTGGAATTTAAATGCCTTGTCACTCCATGCAGGTACATGTGTCCATGATGTGAGACCAATATGCTTGAAAATTCCTTCAAATTTACTGCACATGGAATTAACTCACACACAAGTACAGAAAAATATGATTTTTCGAACCGTTGTGGTTAGCCGTTGCATGTAGATGTAGTTCAAACTTGAATTACCGTCATTAAATGGCTATAAAATCCCTTAAATGTATTTAAAAGGTCAAATGACCCCTGAAATTTTCCAAATTTTCACATGACAGTTGTATTGGAGTATGTTAAATGTAGAAAAAAATTGAAGGCCCTTAGAGGAAGCTATCTCCCGTTCGTCATGAAACATGCATTGTTCCCTCTCAGAACCACGAGTCTTCTAGTGAGTTGCTCCGGTTTCTTAGGGGGTTATGTCAAAACTTTTGTCAAACAGGCCAATTTTTTTACCACATCATCTTGATGGCATGACATTACATCAAGCAAGGTTTCATCTTTTTCTGATCATTTTTTAACTTTTTGGAATCAAAATGCCATGGCACTCCATGCATGTGTCCATGCCGTGAGAGCAATATGTTTGAAAATTCTTTCTAATTTACTGCAGATGGAATTAACTCACAAACAAGTACACAAATATGATTTTTCAAACCGTTATGGTTAACCGTTGCATGTAGATGTAGTTCAAATTTGAATTACGGTCATTAAACGGCTAGAAAATCACTTAAATGTCTTCAAAAGGTCAAATGAACCCTGAAATTTTCCAAATTTTCACATGACAGTTGTATTAGTGTACATTACACGTAGATAAAAATTGAAGGCCGTAAGAGGAAGTTATCTCCCATTCGTCATCGAACATGCATTGTTCCCTCCCGGAACCACGAGCCTTCTAGTGAGTTGCTCCGGTTTGTGAGGGGTGTGTGTCCAAACTTTCGTCACACATGCCAAATTTTTACCACATCATCTTGGTGGCATGACATTACATCAGCCAAGGTTTCATGTGTTTCTGATTTTTTTTTTGATTTTTTGGAATTTAAATGCCATGGCACTCCATGCATACATATGCATGTGTCCATGTCGTGAGACCAATATGTTTGAAAATTCCTTCTAATTTACTATACATGGAATTAACTCGCACACAAGTACACAAATATGATTTTTCAAACCGTTATGGTTAGCCGTTGCATATAGATGTAGTTCAAATTTGAATTACGGTCATTAAATGACTAGAAAATCACTTAAATGTATTCAAAAGGTCAAATGACCCCTGAATTTTTCCAATTTTTCACATGACAGTTGTATTAGTGCATGTTATACGTAGGCAAAAATTGAAGGTGGCAAGAGGAAGCTATCTTCCGTTCATCATCAAACATGCATTGTGCCCTCTCGGAACCACGAGCCTTGTAGTGAGTTGCTCCGGTTTATGAGGGATGTGTGTCCAAATTTTCGTCAGACATGCCAATTTTTTTACCACATCATCTTAGTGGCATGACATTACATGAAGCAAGGGTTCATGTGTTTTTGATATTTTTGTAATTTTTTGTAATTTAAATGCCATGGCACTCCATGCTTAATTGTGTCATAGCCGTTAGACCAATATGTTTGAAAATTCCTTCCAATTTACTGCACATGGAATTAAATCGCACACAAGTACACAAAATATGACTTTTCAAACCGTTATGGTTAGCTGTTGCATGTACATGTAGTTCTAATTTCAATTACGGTCATTAAATGGCTAGAAAATCACTTAAATGTCTTAAAAGGTCAAATGACGCCTGAAATTTTCCAAAATTTGACATGAAAGTTGTATTAGCACTACAAATTTTCTTGTACATTTAAAACACCATCCACTGCCACTTTACTCCAAATTCATCTTTCACAGCTAATAAAAACTATCTACAACATCACAAATAGTTGTTTTTTAGGAACCGGTTACGGTGAAAATATCTGGATCTATTTAATTCTTCCTCCTTAAGCTTCGCCGGCTCGTCTGCTCCAGTGTCGGCAACCCCTGAATCCATGAATCCCGATCCCCATTCCCGCACCCCCTTCTTACAAAGATGACATCGTGGAAACGCTTCGTGATGGCCCGTACGATGCCCGCGTCCCCCCCGAGCGCCGCCGCCTGCGTCGAAAGCGTGGCCTCTTACGCCGAGAGTGTCGCCGCATCCACATTGAGCGCGGTCACTTCCGCCAAGAGGGCATCTGCGGCAGCCGACAAGGCAGCTGCAGCAGCCGAGCTGGCGGCAGCTGCTGCTACGACGGCGGCTGCAAACGCTGAGAGCGCTCGAGCGGCCATCCGTGCCGCCGATGTCGCCCTGGCCCGAGTCGAGGCCGTCCACGCCAAGATATTCCAGGGCACCTCGGAATCCTGCATGCAACCCACGTTCGAAAATGCGGTGATGGCCATGGAGCATCGGCTTCCTCATGAGGTCGCCGAGCGAGAGCTGGAGATGCAGGAGACGGCGAAGATCGAGGAGCTTCGGGAGGAGGATTTGCGTGTGGCCGAAGTCGAGGTAGAGAGAAGTCTGTCCGTCGAGGAATCAGCGGTGGAGTACCAACGCGAGCTCTGGCGTAGCCACTACTACGAGTACTACAACCTTGTGGGGCGGTGCTGAGGACGGGGACGAGGACAAGGATGCGGTCGACTTTAGCAGGGGGGATGCAGAGCCCACCAACGGCGGCATGTCGCCAAGACAAGTCATCGACGTCTCATCTCACACCGGTGATGCATAGGCCAGCGTGGCAGCGGATTTGTTAAAATTATGCATACTTAGGCTTTGTTTTTAATGCTGGTCTTTTGTTAGAGCAATGTTTAGGTCAACTGGCTCTGTTTACTAAAATTGCTCGATTCAGTAAGTGTGGTCTATCTGTTGTACGCTCTTTTGTTTGCCCAAATTAGCAAGCGATGTTAAATTATGCAATTACGTACCCGGGGAAATTTCCACCAAAATTTGAATTATCAAACTCATCCCATGCGCGTAAAGCAGAAGAATTGGTTGCGATGCACACAATCGTTCAAAGTGAATGGTCTGGCGGCACCACGCGCTAAGTTTCCCTCCACATTTCCAAAATTTTGGCTTATCGCCAAAATGTCTACCCTCGCCCCCTCCCCCCTTCCCCGCCCCCTTTTCTCCCAGACCACAAGTCACATTTCCCCTGTTTTGCTCCTTCCTTCGTAAGCTATAGCCACTTCCTTGCTCTCGCATCCTACCGTCGGGGTCGCCATGGTCTTATTCAAAGACCTCTCAAGCGGTTCCTCCTCCGGCAACGACTCCTTCACCACTCGGGTATGCCTCTCTTCCCTCTCTCGGGCTATGACTTGGAATGAAGGATTTTTACCCCGTGGTCGATTTGAGTCATTTCTTCCTCTTGTAGCTCCCTAGGATCATCAGTGGCAACGAATGGTGCAGGGTGGCTAAAGATCTATCTACTAATTGTCACCATCAATCTCCATGCCTGATGCTAGTTGCGTTTGAATCTCTGGACAGTGGGAGGAAGTTTCTGGCATGTGCAGAGAAGGTTAGACCCACTTTCGTTGTCACAAATCATTTGTTAGACGTTATTTAGACACTGTCAGGGTCCCAACCCATTCATACCACACCTTCAACCAAACGCATCCTAAGACAATGTCACAATTTGTACCTAGTATCTAAAATTGTTGCCATCTCATCAGCGGTGCCATTAGAAAATTATTTGGCACCCCTTCAGCAGTTTGTGCAGCCAACTCTGGTCCACACATCCGAGCAGACAAGCAGTAAAATACTAAGTCTTTATGGCATGAAGGAATTGGGCATCGGAGCAAATAGGTGCTCCGGAGTCTGGGTCCCTGATTTTTTTCCGCTGCATCGGCTCACTAGTGCAGGGCACCGGTGCGAGATGTAGCAACATTTGTCTTTACACCAGTTTTGTCATACATAGTGGACGGCCTTAGTGCTATTAGTTCTATGTTACTAAATTTGTGCATGTACACACATGTTAGTATCAATCTGATGTCATCCAAACATTGTCGCTATGCTGTTGCAGTTATATTTACCTTCCTCATAAAATGTTCAATTTGTTATTTATTGTACATGAGTAAGAACTTGTAGCGTTGTTGTAGTTAATTATAGCTTCCGATGTTTCAGAATTTGGTTGTTGTCTCAGTAGTAATTAATTCATTTACACATTGATATTTTTGAGAAGATATGTCATAATTAACATGTTTCTTGAGTTTTTCAAAATAAGCATTGGTGATTTTCTATGTTGCTATAAACCCATTTCCCCTACAATTGTTACTGATCTAGTTTTAAATATTATAGGATGAACGGAAGTGTTCTTACTTGGAGTGGATTGATCAAGAGTGGCCATAGTCTTTGAAGATGT
>LR738713.1:341647991-341658575 GCA_902687465.1 Secale cereale
ATCTCATCAGCGGTGCCATTAGAAAATTATTTGGCACCCCTTCAGCAGTTTGTGCAGCCAACTCTGGTCCACACATCCGAGCAGACAAGCAGTAAAATACTAAGTCTTTATGGCATGAAGGAATTGGGCATCGGAGCAAATAGGTGCTCCGGAGTCTGGGTCCCTGATTTTTTTCCGCTGCATCGGCTCACCAGTGCAGGGCACCGGTGCGAGATGTAGCAACATTTGTCTTTACACCAGTTTTGTCATACATAGTGGACGGCCTTAGTGCTATTAGTTCTATGTTACTAAATTTGTGCATGTACACACATGTTAGTATCAATCTGATGTCATCCAAACATTGTCGCTATGCTGTTGCAGTTATATTTACCTTCCTCATAAAATGTTCAATTTGTTATTTATTGTACATGAGTAAGAACTTGTAGCGTTGTTGTAGTTAATTATAGCTTCCGATGTTTCAGAATTTGGTTGTTGTCTCAGTAGTAATTAATTCATTTACACATTGATCTTTTTGAGAAGATATGTCATAATTAACATGTTTCTTGAGTTTTTCAAAATAAGCATTGGTGATTTTCTATGTTGCTATAAACCCATTTCCCCTACAATTGTTACTGATCTAGTTTTAAATATTATAGGATGAACGGAAGTGTTCTTACTTGGAGTGGATTGATCAAGAGTGGCCATAGTCTTTGAAGATGTGCCTAGCAAAGCTCTGGAGCATGTATGAGGAAGAGAACAGAGGTAGGCTTAGAGAAAGTGTTGTCAACGCTGAAGAATATTGGAAGATGCGTGATAAAAATAGAAAGGTGGACAATGAGCTCGGAATTTTTAAATCAGACTTTGCCAATATGGTGTTGGCGAAGGAGGAAGCACTTTCCCAGTTGGCCTGTGCAAAACAGGTTCTTACTTAACTGAAAGCATAGGTGGATAAGATGAGCCTGGATGATCTCGATTAGGGAATGAATATATTGTTATAATATTGTTCTTATGAAGTTAAACTAGCTATATGTTGTACTGTGTTGTTCTCATGTAGCTATCATACTGTGATGTTATAATATATTTATGTGCCTGATATGAAATTGGCAAACAGTTGTTCGATATAAAAAGTGGATTTGCGTAATACTGGAATTATTAATTGTAAACTAATAAACCTGCTAAATGTGCCATGGAACTTTACAAACAGTTCTAGCAGTAAAAGTGCTTGTGATGGATACCCAATGCCACACAGTTTTCTTCATCAAATCATGTGTGATGTAGTTGTCAAAAGCAAATAGTTAACCAAGGCAGAGCATGTGTGATAGTTACACCTTTCACACACGAGCCTACACATAAAACTGTGTGGGATGTACATAAGAAAGGAAACATTTTTCCTGGATTGACTTGATACATCTCCAACGTATCTACTTTTCCTAACGCTTTTCCTCTTGTTTTGGACTCTAATTTGCATGATTTGAATGAAACTAGCCCCGGACTCACGCTGTTTTCAAAAAAACTACCATGGTGTTGTTTTTGTGCAGAAACAAAAGTTCTCGGAATGGAACGAAACTTAACGAGGAATTTTATACAATAAAAGAAAAATATTGGAGCCAAAAACCACCAGAGGGGGGCACCTAGGAGGGCACAACCTGTGGTCGTCCTAGGAACGGGGGTACCCAGGCTTGCCTGCGTGCGACCCATGACATGGCTCCATCAGCGACCTGGTATGGCCCAACTTCAGCAACCGCAACTCAAGACCCTCACGAGGGGCCAAGCCTCGCGAGGCGGACAGTCGCAAGACCTTCTTGGGGGCAGTCTCTCTAGGCTGGCTCCCGAGGAGCGGAGATATCTATGCAAGGTGCACCTCGCCAGGTCACGTGATGTGAGCCATGACGTCCAAGGCCAGGCGGGCGCCAGCGGGCGTAGTGTACCAGTTTCCTCTTTGGTGTTAATAGGGCAAGCGCAGGCGCGGAGTCCCGGGGGATCAGGCAAAGGTTTCCATATCGGTGCAACAAGACCAAGGACCGCCAGGGCGGCAAAATGGAGGTCATTGTGGAGCCCGGCGCGATGTCACCACCAGAGCCTTTGGCAGGCGAAGACCACTTTTGTCACGATAACTTGTACTAATTGTTCCCCTTCAAATTTGGCCGTTGTGGGATCCCTTCCCGTCGATATTTGGGAAGAGCACCAAGGCCAATATAAATAGGACCTAGCCACCACCATAGAAGGGATCAGATTCATTCCACCCTGACCATACCACAAGCTCATCCGAGCCCAAGAACACATATCCCCCAGAGGCTATTCATCCCTTGTACTAGTTCATCCTCAGCCATACAAGGCAATCCACCACACACACTCGAGTAGGGTATTACACCACAAGGTGGCCCGAACTAGTATAATCATCTGTGTCCCTTGTTCTTTGAGTTTGTCGAGCTAGGCTGTGGAATCATAGGGCGAGCGCGCTGGGGAGAGAGTGTTCTCTGTGCGCACCCCGGAGTTCGAACCTCTCAAGGGTTTGCGGAACCCGAAATCCGACATTTGGCGTGCCAGGTAGGGGTGCACTCAAGCCTCTCCTCCATCTCAACTCACCGCCGCCCAACGACCCTGATGGCCGACAATGCGAGGGCTCAAGCCAACCGCTCGGCTGCCTGGCCCGTCCAGGCCCCGACCGCCCAGGAGGATCTGAACACCACACTTCAGGCAGCCCGCACGCCGCCCAGCATCGCAGGACGCAGGCGGCGTGGACCGGCGCCTCCCGCTCCCACGCCATGGCGCGCGTGCGCTGCCGCACGCTCGTCGAACTACACTGCAGCAACGGCGCCTTATACGAGGCGAGAGCAGGCGAACACGCGGGCCACACTCATCGTGGCCCAGGAGCTTCTACAGTGCAGGCTGGCTGAGGGCGGCCACGATGTGCTGCTAGAGTGCGTCGCCGAACTACTGGACGCGGCTTGCAGAGGTACGCCACCTTTCTGCACTATGCCCACGCATCAGGTTGTGGCGGAAGCGCGCGTGAGGACCCGACGAGCACGCGTGTCCCCTGGAGCGCTAGGGGGGTCTGAGGGCACCAACATGGACCCCGCCGCAGCCGGCCCATCCTCGGCAGCGCTGTCACCAGTAGCAGCAGCAACAGTCAGTCTGCCGTGAGGGCACATCGGGATGTCACCCAACTGCTACCAGGGCCAGGGGCCACGGTTAGTGGCTCAAGGCGCGAGGCACCCAGGCGATGGTTCTGGTGGAGCAACCTCGGAGGCCCACATACCTCGCATGGTGAACCTGGAGAACGCGCCGGGGGAAGGCCTTGAGTCATTTCTCGAGCCAGGATGGAACGGTTGTACGCTCGAGGCGGAGGCCTCCCGTGAGTGGCCCGAAGGCTTCACCGACCCCTTCGTCAATGATGACGGCAGGGTACAACCAGTAACTCGGGACCAGGCGTATACTAACCATGGGCTGCAAGAGAACCAGCCTGCGGCGGTAGTCGGAGAACCCAGAGCGGCAGCTCCGCCCCCAGCGAGAGTGGCGCACTGGGGCTGCAGGGGGGGAGCTAGGAGCGAGAGCCTTCCCCGGGTCGCATGGAGCAAGGCACAACATGGAGGTAGGTCCTCTGCCAGGGGAGGCACCGTAGGGCCCTACCCCCTGGGAGAGGGCCCGTGGTCGCTGAGGGTGCCACTAGCGTCCTCCTTGCCCCTTGGTCTCGTCCTGGTTTCCGAACGCCCCAACGGTGGTCAGGAGCGGCGCAAGGCGGGGCCCTCACCTGTCAATATGAAGCAAGGCTCACGCCTGTGAAGGTCTTCGCCCGTGACACTCTCACGTAATAATGAGTGGGGCTGTACATGACCCGGAGTCTCCGGAGAGCCGCCCTCGGGCCTCGGGGGCTCCCGTCCACGTACTAGTGGAAGCACCATGCTCCGCGCTGGCCGTCGACACTGTCCCCCAATGACTATGCTCACAGCCAGTGAATGCACTCAGCTCCGCGCTGGTGGAAGACAAGAAGACTAGCTAGGTGCCGGACACGGCCATTTGCTTTCGCCTCCTTTTTTGTAACTCGATTCGCTGCGCTTTTTGAATTGGACTTGGAGTCTATTTCTCTGTCAAGCGTGGGGGGGGATCTTCTTGTGTCCGTGTTGATTTCTTGCGTTTTGGTTGCGTGCTTTGTTTCGGGGCTCATGTCCGCCACCCCTCCCCTAGGGAGCGGCTCGCAGGCGGAACTGGGTGTATTATAGGCACGACATCCCCGCTCGGGCTAGCCCGCCGGCGGCGAGTGCCCCAGGATCAGGAGTACCATTGCCACGGCGTTGCCGCACGCACACCCTGCCTTGACCTGGCATTCGCTTCTTGCGAGGCCCCCTCGGGCGAATCGACCGGCCCCTCAGGAGGCCTAAAATCCGGTGGGCCACCAAGAGGCTCCCCTCGGGAGGAAGACACACCGGCCAACTCGGGATGCATTCAAGACTGTTGGGATCATGATGTGTCTCAGCCGCAACCCAGCTCAGGAACTCACGGGCCCGGAAGGCAAGTTTCCAAATCTAGCTTAAAGGAAGAATATTAATTTACATACGCAAAAGGGAGGGGGTGGCACCCCCTCCAAAATACTCTCACACCCTGCGGGGCCATGTCCAAGTCCTTGTATACAGGTTCTAGCGGACGAACGCGGGCTCAACTGGATGTGCAACTCACAGTGGCGCCCTAGTCCCTCTCGTACGCGCTGCTAGCGCTATCGCTGGCGTCGCCTTCACCATTGTCGACCACGCCGTCTTCGTCCACCGCGACCACCGCCTCGTTGTCTTCAGTGGAGAATGCCCTGACCAAGGCATCCACGTGGTCATCCACCGAGTGCGCCAGATTCTCCCGGACAGCCGCGGGCACGGGGGCTATGGCGGCGTCGAAATCGAAGTGATGGTCGATGTTCTGAAGATGATTGAACACGCACGAGAACGCACGCCCAAGGAGGCCCCAACTCTTCTCCTTGATGATCTCGTGAGCCCTCGCGGCCTGGCTCTCCAGGCGCATCATGATCTCGGTGAAGAAGCCAAGATGGCCAGCGTAATCCTCTACGTGGGGGTGAGGGACACTCTCTTCGCAGATGGCCCCCAGCACCCGGTTAGCCTTCACCCGGAGAGCCTGGAGCATGGGGGCATGCTCGTGCTGTAATAACTATCGACGACAAGCCTCATCTCTGTTCTGCTGCGCAAGAACCACATATTCATCAACTTGCGGCTGGAGCAAGGCCAGGTTGGCCCACGCGGAGGTCAGCTCGGCCTGAGCAGAGGACTGGGCCGTCGCGACAGCCCTCTCGCACTGCTCTTCCTCTTCTAGCCTCGTCCTGAGGGCATCGGTTGTCCCATCAACTTTTGCCTGCAGGAGCTTCACCTTCAGGTTGTACTCGCGGGCAAGATCTGAGTGAGCCTTTGCCACCCTCTGGTCGACCTTCTCCTGAACCTCGGCCTCGCGAGTAGAAACGGTGTCCTCGGCCAGGGTCAAGTGGCACTCCCTCGTCTCCAGTCGCTCATACTCAAGGCTGCGCTCCAAGGCTTCCAACATCAGTGCCTCCTTGCGCCTCTGGTTCTCCCTCTGATCAGAAGGCGCCCCCTCATCGACGCCAGGACTGCCCTGCGTGCTTCGACCTGCTACTCGAGGGAGTCATTCAAGGCTTGAAGCTTCCGCTGGTGCTCCTCGGCGACCTCGCGGCGACGGTCTGCCTGCCTGGCCTCATCCAAGGCCTTGGCGCTAGCTTCGCGTGAGCCGGCGAGGAAAACCTCGGCCTTCGCACTGGCACGCTCATGCTTGAGGCGCCCGAAGTTGATGGCCACCTTCAACCGACGCCATTTGTCCGCCAGCCGAAACTCCTCCGCGTCTAGACAGGCTTCCACGTCGACGAGCTCTTCCCCGAGCCGACTTAGCGCGCCCATCGCATCCCGGAGAAGCTCATGGCGGACCGCGCCACATCGACGTAGGAACTCAAATGCGCGGTCGGGCCCGTCCTCCACGTTGTCAATCGTCGGGGAAGCTGGAGATGACCTGCCCTCCTCCAGCAGGGGGCTGGAAGCTAGCGCCTTACCCACTGCCGCCCGGGCCTCGGCGGAGGTGCTGCGAGACGAGGCCGGGCAGCTCGAAGACGAAGTCGGGGCTGGAGCCGCCCAGCTGCGGTAGACGATCAATGGAGGGGCTCTCGGCACGCCTCCAATGCTCCAGGCGGGGCCGCGAAGGAGGGACAATAGGAACGCCAAGTATAGACCCCGAGGCGGCATGTTCACCTCCTCCACAAGCCTCGCACCACGGACGGCGCCCCGGTGGGGCGAACTCAAGGCCAACGAGAAGCCCTGAAGGGGCGGGGGTCGCTCCTCAGGAGATTCTGCTGCTCCGGTTGATAGGTACCTGAAGAATCGGATTCAGGAAGGAATGCGTCACTCAGGGAATCACGAAGATAAGGTACTTACTCGTCTTTGGCTATGTACTTCCTCTGTTTCAGCGGCCGGTAGGCGTTACTATTACAGCTCAGAGGCGCCTTCCTCCTACGGAGAGCCCCGAAGTTCAAACAGAGCTGCCCGAACCCCTGGGCGGGACCACCATTGCCTGGAGCATCATCCGGGGCTCCTGAGAGGGCGACCTCGGGAGCCTCGATCCGCAGCGGCTCACCAGGCGCGGCTCAGGACAGCTCGCCCCCGCCCCAGGGGCCGGCGTCTTAGGAGCTGCAGCGCACACCACTTCTTCAGCAGCAGCCCCGCTGGCATCCGACGACGCCTGCCTCCCTGCATCCGCTTCCGAGGTGGGCGCTGAGGGGACCGCATGCGAGAGGATCAAGGGGATAGGACCCTACCGGGGTCCCTCAAGGCCAGCCAGACGCAGCCCCCATGCGTCAAAAAGGGGCATCTGCCTCACGAACTCAGCCGTGTTGGAGCAGCAGTACAAGAGACAACCCTCCTCCAGCAGATTGGCCGGCGCCGAGTTGCCCGTCTAGAGCTTGAACACCGTCTGCCGCATCTCAGGAGGAATCGCGGACGCATGGAGTCTGATGGAGTCATCGCAGCCGTAGAACGTCCACAGTGGGCGGGAGTAACACTGGAGCGGAGCAATGCGAGACTTGATGAACTTCTTCACCACCATGGGCGTCGTCACCCCGAGGTCCCTTAGGCTAGCCATCCAATACCAGACATGGGCGAGCCACGGGTCGTCAAGCTTTGCGTGCGCCGAGCTAGAACTTGGGATAGCTGGAGCTCGAGGAAGCAAAAGTAGAGGATTGCACACACCAACATCAACAAACACCCACCGCTTCCAAAATCCATCCGTGGTCGGCAAGAGCTCGAAGTCGATCCCCGAGCCAGACGTCGCCGCTACAACATGGAAGGTCACACAAACCGAGCGCTGGCGAGCGTCTATTAGGTGAGGCGAGAAGAAACGACGAAACAAGGCCACAGAAGGAGCAATGTCCACCATGGCTGATATGTCCATTTTGCATCATGCTTATAAGTTGATATTTATTGCATCATGGGATGTTCTTACACGTTTTGTCACAATACTTATGCCTTTTCTCTCTTATTTTACAAGCTTTACATGAAGAGGGAGAATGCCGGCAGCTGGAATTCTGGGCTGCAAAAGGAGCAAACTCTGGAAACCTATTCTGCACAACTCCAAAAGCCCTGAAACTCAACAGAACATCGTTTCGGAAAATATAAAAAATATATGGCGAGAGAAACCCATGGGAGGGGCCACCGGCTGTCCTTGAGGGTGGGGGGCGCGCCCCCCTTCCCCAGGGCGCGCCCGCCTACCTCGTTGGCCAGCTGGCAGGCCCTCGATGCCCATCTTCTCCTATATGAGGTGTTTTGACCTGGAAAAAATCATAAGGAGGTTTTCGGGACCAGACGCCGCCGTCTCGAGGCGGAACCTAGGCGGAAACCAATCTAGGGCTCCGGCAGAGCTGTTCTGCTGGGGATACTTCCCTCCGGGAGGGGGAAATCGTCACCGCCGTCATCACCAACAACTCTCCCATCTTGGGGAGGGCTATCTTCATCAACATCTTCACCAGCACCATCTCCTCTCAAACCCTAGTTCATCTCTTGTATCCAATCTTTGTACCCAAACCTCAGATTGGTACCTGTGGGTTGCTAGTAGTGTTGATCAGTCCTTGTAGTTGATGCTAGTTGGTTTATTTAGTGGAAGATTATATGTTCAGATCCATTATGCATATTAATACCCCTCTGATCATGAACAATATTATGTCTTGTGAGTAGTTACTTTTGTTCCCGAGGACATGGGAGAAGTCTTGCTATTAGTAGTCATGTGAGTTCGGTCTTCGTTCGATATTTCGATGAGATGTATGTTGTCTCTCCTCTAGTGGTGTCATGTGCACGTCGACTACATGACACTTCACCATTATTTGGGCTTAAAGGAAGGCATTGGGAAGTAATAAGTAGATGATGGTTTGCTAGAGTGACAGAAGCTTAAACCCTAGTTTATGCGTTGCTTCGTAAGGGGCTGATTTTGATTCATATGATTCAGGATATGGTTAGGTTTACCTTAATACTTCTTTTGTAGTTGCGGATGCTTGCATTAGAGGTTAATCGTAAGTGGGAGGCTTATCCAAGTAAGGTAAGCACCCAAGCACCGGTCCACCCACGTACCAAATTATCAAAGTACCGAACGCGAATCAGACGATCGTGATGAAAACTAGCTTGACGATAATTCCCATGTGTCCTCGGGAGCGCTTTCCTTTATATAAGAGTTTGTCCAGGCTTGTCCTTTGCTACAAAAAGGATTGGGCCACCTTGCTGCACCTTATTTACTTTTACCGTTTGTCACTTGCTATCAATTACCTTATCACAAAACTATCTGTTACCTATAATTTCAGTGCTTGCAGAAAATACCTTATCGAAAACTGCCTATCATGTCCTTCTGCTCCTCGTTGGGTTCGACACTCTTACTTATCGAAAGGACTACGATAGATCCCCTACACTTGTCGGTCATCATGACTCTTTTCTGGCGCCGTTGCCGGGGAGTGAAGCGCCGTTGGTAAGTGGAATTTGGTAAGGAAAAATTTATATAGTGTGCTGAAATTTATTGTCACTTGTTACTATGGCTCAAAATCCTTCGAAGGGCTTGTTCGGGGTGTCTTCACCCCGACCATAAGAGCATAGAGTTGCTCCTGAACCTACTGCACCTATTGAAAATGTTTGCTTTGAGATTCCTTCGGGTATGATAGAGAAACTGTTTGAAAATCCCTTTGCAGGAGACGGAACATTGCATCCCGACTTACAACTAATCTATGTGGATGAAGTTTGTGGATTGTTTAAGCTTGCAGGTATGCCCGAGGATGTTATCAAGAAGAAGGTCTTCCCTTTATCTTTGAAGGGAGATGCATTGAGATGGTTTAGGCTATGCGATGATATGGGATCATGGAACCATAATCGTCTGAAGTTGGAATTTAATCCGAAGTTCTACCCTATGCACTAGGTTCATCGTGATCGTAATTATATTTATAATTTCTGGCCCCGTGAAGGAGAAAGCATCGCTCAAGCAGGGAGGCTTAAGTCAATGTTATATTCATGCCCCAATCATGAGCTCTCAAGAGAAATGATCATTCAATTTTTTTTGCTCGGCTTTCTCATAGTAATCGCTCCATGCTCGATACTTCTTGTTCTGGCTCTTATATGATGAAGACTATTGACTTCAAATGGGATTTATTGGAAAGAATTAAACGCAACTCTGAAGATTGGGATCTCGACGAAGGTAAGGAGTTAGGTATGACCCCTAAGTTTGATTGTGTCAAAGCTTTTATGGATACCGATGTTTTCCGTGAGTTTAGCACTAAATATGGACTTGACTCTGAGATAGTAGCTTCTTTCTGTGAATCTTTTGCTACTCATGTTGATCTCCCCAAGGAGAAGTGGTTTAAATACCACCCCCTATTGAAGAAAAAGTAGTTGAACCCATTAAAGTTGAAGAAAAGGTTATCACTTACAATGTTGATCCTGTTATACCTACCGCTTATATTGAGAAACCCCCTTTCCCTGTTAGGATAAAGGATCATGCTCAAGCTTCAACTGTAGTTCATAAGAGTAATACTAGAACACCTACACCCTCTGAGCAAATTAAAGTTGAACCTAGTGTTGCTATGGTTAAAGATCTCTTGGTAGAAGATTTAGATGGACATGTTATTTACGTACAAGAAGAGTCTGCTAGAATAGCCAAACCCAATGCTAGGAATAGACATAAACCGGTTGTAGGCTTGCATGCCATCTCTGTTAAGATAGGAGATCATTGCTATCATTGTTTACGTGACGTAGGTGCTAGTGCGAGTATTATCCCTCTTGATTTATATAACGAAATTATGCACGATATTGCACCTGTTGAGTTAGAAGGGATTGATGTTACTATTAAGCTTGCCAATAGAGATACTATTTCACCAGTTGGGATTGTTAGTGATATTGAAGTCTTGTGTGGGAAGGTTAAATACCCTGCTGATTTTCTTGTTCTTAGTTCCCCACAAGATGCATTCTGTCCCATTATATTTGGTAGACCCTTCTTGAATACTGTTAATGCCAAGATAGACTGCATGAAAGATATTGTTACTGTTCGGTTAGGGGATATGTCTCATGATTTTAACTTTGCTAA
>LR738713.1:341658585-341703278 GCA_902687465.1 Secale cereale
CATGCCATCTCTGTTAAGATAGGAGATCATTGCTATCATTGTTTACGTGACGTAGGTGCTAGTGCGAGTATTATCCCTCTTGATTTATATAACGAAATTATGCACGATATTGCACCTGTTGAGTTAGAAGGGATTGATGTTACTATTAAGCTTGCCAATAGAGATACTATTTCACCAGTTGGGATTGTTAGAGATATTGAAGTCTTGTGTGGGAAGGTTAAATACCCTGCTGATTTTCTTGTTCTTAGTTCCCCACAAGATGCATTCTGTCCCATTATATTTGGTAGACCCTTCTTGAATACTGTTAATGCCAAGATAGACTGCATGAAAGATATTGTTACTGTTCGGTTAGGGGATATGTCTCATGATTTTAACTTTGCTAAATTTCGTAGACAACCCCTTGAAAAGGCACCACCCAGTAAAGATGAGATTATTGGTCTTGCTTCTATTGCCGTGCCACCTAATGATCCTTTAGAACAATACCCGCTAGACCACGAAAATGATATGTATATGAATGAGAGAAGGGAAATAGACGAAATATTCCTTACACAGGGACCTGTATTGAAAAACAACTTGCCTGTTAAAATCCTAGGGGATCCTCCTCCACCCAAGGGTGATCCCATGTTTGAACTTAAACCTTTGCCTGATAATCTTAAGTATGTTTATCTTGATGAAAAGAAGATATATCATGTTATTATTAGTGCTAACCTTTCAGAGCAGGAAGAAGAAAAATTATTGAAAACTCTGAAGGAGCACCGTGCTGCTATTGGATATACGCTGGATGATCTTAAGGGCATTAGTCCCACTATATGCCAACACAAGATAAAATTGGAAGAAAATGCTAAACCAGTTATTGATCATCACCGACGGTTAAATCCTAAGATGAAAGAAGTGGTAAGGAAGGAAATACTAAAGCTCCTAGAAGCAGGTATTATCTATCCAGTTGTTGATAGCCAGTGGGTAAGTACTGTCCATTGTGTTCCTAAGAAAGGAGGTATGACTGTTGTCCCTAATGATAAAGATGAATTGATCCCGCAAAGAATAGTTACAGGTTATAGGATGGTAATTGATTTCCGTAAGTTAAATAAAGCTACAAAGAAAGATCATTACCGCTTGCCATTTATTGATCAAATGCTAGAAAGGTTATCCAAACATACTCATTTCTGCTTTCTAGATGGTTATTCTGGTTTCTCTCAAATACCTGTGTCAAAAGGGGATCAAGAAAAGACCACTTTTACTTATCCTTTCGGTACCTTTGCTTATAGACGTATGCCTTTTGTAGGATCGAAAGTATGTCTAGAGGGGGGGTGATTAGACTACTTGTAAATATAAAAATTCTGCCTTTTGACAAAGAACAGTTTTTGGCAGATTCACAATTATGATCAAGTCAAGTATCACCCTACACATGCAATTCTAGAGTATAGGCAGCGGAAAGTAAATTGCACATGTAGTAAAGAGAGGTGGAGAAGAGCAAACGCAATTTTGGAGACGCGGTGATTTTTCCCGTGGTTCCGATAGGTGGTGCTATCGTACATCCACGTTGATGGAGACTTCAACCCACGGAGGGTAACGGCTGCGCGAGTCCACGGAGGGCTCCACCCACGAAGGGTCCACGAAGAAGCAACCTTGTCTATTCCATCATGGCCTACGCCCACGGAGGGCTAGCCTTACTCGGGGTAGATCTTCACGAAGTAGGCGATCTCCTTGCCCTTACAAACTTCTTGGTTCAACTCCACATCTCGATGACGGAGGCTCCCAAGCGACACCTAACCAATCTAGGAGGCACCACCCTCCAAAAGGTAATAGATGTTGTAGATGATGATGAACTCCTTGCTCCTGTGCTTCAAATGATAATCTCCCCAACACTCAACTCTCCTCACTGATTTGGCTGTGGTGGAAGAAAGGATTGAGTGGAAAGCAACTTGGGAAGGTTAGAGATCAAGCTTCATATGGTGGGAGTGGAGCAACTTGATCTCAACACAAGGGTAGGTAGTTCTCTTCTCAGAAATGTAAGGTAGGAGTGGTAGTTCTTTATGATGGCTCTCTCCACGAATGAAGAGGGGGTGGAGGGGGTATAAATAGCCTCCACACAAAATCCAACCGTTACACACATATTTGAGCAATCTCGGTGGGACCGAAGTGGACAACTCGGTGAGACCGAAAGTTCAAATAATGTGAACGTTGGGGTTTTCGGTGGGACCGAAAATACCATCTCGGTTAGTACGATTTGAGCAAAGACAAGAGCATGCCAGTTTCAGTGGGACCGACTTCATCATCTCGGTGACACCAATTTGATGACAGAAGGTTACAGAAGCTTGGCAGCCCATGTTTCGGTGAAACCGATTTCAGAATCGGAATATCCGATTTTGCTAGGGTTTGGCTTATGGCTGAGGTGGTTCATCTCGGTGTGACTGAGTTTGGAATATCGGTGGGACCGAGATTACTTATGAGTGTATATGGCAGTGAAAGTTGCTGATAGTTTAGGAGATGTATCACTAAGCAGTTGAGCAACCAGATCATCAACATAACCTCATCCCCTTTTAATAGTATTGGCTTTTCCTATGGACTCAATGTGATCTTGGATCACTAAACCAAAAATGGAGTCTTGAGCTTTTGCCAATGCTTGCCTTAGCATTTTGAGGGGTCCACTTCTTCAGTCATTTCCATACCCATATCACTGAACTTCTCTGAAATGATTCTCAAGTAACTATTAGTTCAATGATATATATGTTGTTATTAATTGCCAAAACCACCCGGGGATTAGTTGCACTTTCAATCTCCCCCTTTTTGGTAATTGATGACAACATATAGATCAAAGCTTCGACACAAGATATAATCAATGAATAATATCGTCGCTTTGAGAAGTATGTGATAAGCAAGAGCTCCCCCTAAATTTGTGCATTATTTAAGATTTGCGTTTGAATGCAAATGCACAATCGATTAGGATCATGGGTCACTCTTCCATGTCACATACATCTTGGTGGAGCGCACAAAATGATAAGAATGAACAACATGCACCCAATCACCAAGACAAGAGTAAATAGTCATACAAGATAGGAATAGCATATGATAAGCATTAAGCACACATTAAAGCATAGTATGACCAAGCACTCATTAAGGTAGCATCAAACGGAGTATCAAACACACTGAATGTCTCGAAAACCAAAAGTATCTCAAAGAAACCGCAAAAGAACGAAAGAGCAAAAGCGCAAAGACAACAACACTCTCTCTCTCTCGAAGCCCTATGATCTATACAATTTCTCCCCCTTTGGCAACAAGTTACCAAAAAGTTCGAAAAAGCATAGAGCTAAACGTCACTGTGGGCTCTGCTGGCGGCTCCCGTCTGGGTTGATGTCGGAGTGGATATGACGGCATCGGCGAAGACTTCAGCTGAAGTCTGTGCTGGAGGAGTGGACACTGGAGCTGTGGGAGGTGCTGAAGCTATAGTCCTGGTGTCAGTCACTGGAATAGCAGCTGATCGGGATCCTTTGGGAACCGGAGCAGTCTGTCAATGAGAATCCTGGACTAAGTCATCCTGCAACTCTGCCTTGTCCTGCTTTGCTTCCTCAATGTCTGCCTCAAGCTTGTTGACGGTCACTTGAATTTCAGTCAGCTTCACGTCCAGAGCGTGGATCTTCTCGTCAACAATCCTTTCTAAGCTCTCGTGAGACTGTTCAATGCTGGCCAGGCGTTGTTCAATCCTTTGAGTAGCTTCAAGAATCTGCTCTCCGAAACTCTTTGGTTTAGCTGCTGCTGCTGCTGCTTCTTTGTCAGCTTTGGCTTTCTTAGTAGCTTCGATCTTGGCTTGACCCTCAACAGATGTCGGATCCTCCTCGTCCATCACAACAACATTGTCTTCATGCTCTGGCTGCAGGGGTAAATGTTTTCTATCCAACAAGAATTTGCCCGTGCCAAACTTGGCATTGATAAGCATCTGAATCTGTGGGGCAAATCCACATGACCTTTTCTGGTCAGCTGCAGTCCTCTTAATGGTTTCTACCATTAAGTCCATTACCTTGAAAGGTGCTTTCTCATCAAGTATATGCAGCATGTTGATAGAATATCCTCTGATCATGCGATGATCTCCAGACTTGGGCATCAAGGTATGCGTCAAAATAGTATTAGTGGTAGGTAAGCCTGCCTGGAGATGGTAGACTGAGCCGAGCTTCCATACTTCCAAATCCGTTGCTGGGATCTCTTTGTACATGTTCTTCATGGAATCATGATTCTTCTTTGGAATCCCATAGACATCAATATCATCTTCTCGTTGCACTGGAGCATTCAGAATTTCTGCCCATTCTTCAACAGAAGAAGAATACCTTTGACCTTCAGTCATCCACGTGATCTTTCCATCAGGATAGAAGTGAGCTGTGGCATAGAATTGCATAATCATCCCATCGTTCCAACTGGTCAACTTCTGATCCACAAACTCTGCAACTCCACATGCAGTGAAACTTTCATGCACATGTGGAAAGAAATCTCTGTGCTCTTCGCTGTCAATGTATTCCCAGTCAACATATCTGGTGTCTGCGACTATGGGCTTCTTGTCCATCAACACGGTCTCATAGAAGTCCTGCTGCTCTCTGGTGTGAAATCTGGGATCTACAGCAGTTCTTCTCCTCACGGCATATGGGTCAGCTTGTCTCCATAGCCTGAGACCTCTATCTTTCCTTGCCTTCATATCCTCGGCTTGAGGATGAGCATCATTGTGAAGTGGCAGTTTTGGACGAAGTTTCAGCAACACTTGTCCTTCCTCATCAGACTCAGCTGGTGGCACATCATCCTTGTTCTTTTCAGACGCTGGAATGTTTATGGTAGTCCTCTTGGGCTTGGCAGCAGGCTTTGCTGGAGCTGCCTTAGCTGGAGCAGATTTCTTGGACTTTGAAGTGGCTCCGGCCTTAATGGCATCACCCATGAGCTTCTGCTTCTGAGGTGGAGGCTGGGGTGCTTCCTCATCCTCATCCTCTGCTGCATCTGCATGAGAATCTGACACATGCACTACCCTCTTTCTCTTGGTGGTTTTCTTCACTTTGCTTGGAGCTGGCTCTCCCAAATTTAGCTTCTTGGCAACAGTTGACTGCTTGACTTTGCTGGTGCCCTTCTTAGACTGCTGACCTTGTTGCTCTTTGGCAACAACCTTCCTTTTAGGCTTTGAGGTCACCTCTTCCTCAACAACGAAATCAGAATCCTCATCATCGGAATTCTTCTCCTTTCTAGCTCTGGTGGCTGCAGGAGGCATGCCACTTGGTGTACTCCTCTCACCATCATCAAATGGGCTACTAGGAGGACTAGTGTGTGCCTCTGGAATGTCTGCAATGGGTGTCTCTGACCTGTTCTGACTGTCACTGGTATCTGACATGGCTGACAACCTGTGAATAGATAAGGTATAGGCAGAGAAGAAGAGTTATCACAAACTGCAGAAGTTTTTGCAAGAAAAATGAGTTCAAATTCTAGTTTTAAGTTTTCACAAAAGACATTTCGGTCAAACCGAGTTTGAGTTTCGGTGAATCCGAAGTGTTAAACAGAAGCTTGACACACCACTTTCGGTTTGACCGAAGTGGGTTTCGGTCCTGCCGAAAACACTAGGGTTTCACAAAAACTACATTTCGGTCACACCGATTTGCACAACTCGGTTGGACCGAAGGGTGTAGTGCAATGGCCAGAGGCCAAATCGGTCACACCGAAATTATAAAATCGGTTTTACCGAGATGTGTTCCGTGGAAACCTAACCCTAAAATTTTTACTCGAATCTAGTTCAAACGAACCAATCTGGTGTAAAGGAAGATTTCAATCGTGGCAAGATATTGGGCAAACCAAACGTGCATTGAATTGGAGATGGGAGCACGAGTGGGATCAAAACTCACCCTAACTTGGTGGAGTTTCTCTACGGCGGCAACGACACGGAGGAGAAGACCGTTGACGGCGACGGAGACCTGCGGCGAGGGCGCACAGGCGACGACGGCGACGATCCGGAGATCAAGGCGACGGCAGCAAGGGATGTGGGGCGAAAACGTTTGAAGGAGGAATCAACGCGCGCGGCCCTTGGTATATATATCCCTTTGCTGTCGGTGGGACCGAGTTGTAAAACTCGGTGGCACCGAGATGGATAACTGCTAGGCAGTTATGCACTTCGGTCACGCCGAAAATTACAACTCGGTTTCACCGAGATGAAACCTAGATCAGTCTAAATGCTTTCGGTTTGACCGAGTTTGAGTGAGTTGGTCTGACCGAAATCAATTAAAAGGTTTTGGAGATTAGCCCTAGACGGATCGGTGGCTCCGAGTGCTCCTCACCCGGAGGGTCCGAAAATGACTTGTTCAAAGTTTGTGATTTAAGCATGAATAGAATTTGAGACAAGAAAGCATAGATAGCTAGGGGAGGTACTTAGGCATTCTTGTCCATCCATTTGGTCAGAAAAATCAAAACAACCAAAACAACAAATGGATGTCCTCGAATGGATAAAATCATGCATTCAACATGCTCACACAATAAGATAGCAAATGAAATATGTGTCAAACATGCACAACCAAAACTCTAGCTACTAACACATAATTTGTCGATGACTAGGTCATCTTTATATGAGTATTTTGACTTAGGAGCCAAATGAGAACATTTGATCATAGGTCATACTCATCGTTTAAGCACAAGTGGGGTTACCACATTTACATAAAGCATTGATGTGTTCACATCATTAGAAGATGCTTTAGCTCAATTTTTAGAGCAAAGCTCCCCCTAGATGTGAGAACCCCTTTTAAAGGGTCAAACTAACCTTGGGTTGTCGTAGAAGACTTCATGTAGATGTTGAAGATGTGGATGCTCAATGTTGATGGAGATCATCAAGAGTTGGGAGCTGTCCTTTGGATTCGGGCACTTTCAATACCTACATGGGTTAGTCCCACAAGGAACAAACAAGGATATCCTTGGACATAGATTGAAGTTCACAATAGATGATGTCCATGAAAGCAATGATTACCTTGTCCCTTGACTTACCAACAAGAGGGTTTGTGACTCCGTGAACTAGTGCACGATATGGAAGTTGATTGCACAAGTTTTTGCCAAAATGAATGTGAGTGAAGTATGTTGGCGGAGTCACCCTCAAGAACTTTCTAGTTCTTCTTCTTCGGGATCCACATCATCTTGATGGGAATCCTTGGGGTTGTAGTTGAGCTTGACGAAGTGGAACTTGACGTTTCCTTGGGAACCCACTTGACCATGTCTTGAGGTGCTTCAATGAATGCATCAATCTCCTCTTGAAGCTTGTCCTTGGCTTTTAGCTTGTGGTCTTGTGGTGGAAGGTCATCTTGAGCTTGTTCCACATTGGAAGAAGTAGGATCATACTTCTCCTTTTGAGAAACAAACTGTGGAGTAGGATATTGACCTTCTTCCCACTCAACACCTTCGGCGTTGAACTTTCGCTCAAAACCAATTCCTTGATTCTTCCGGTGCCTTCCTTGCTTGCGAACAATTTCCTCAAAGTTCTTGCTTCCGGCAAGACTCTTGTAGACACATTTCTCTATGATCCCTTTCAATAAACTATTCTCTTGCTCAAGTGTAACTTGGCTTGAAACATTGTTAGTGGAATCAAGAGAACTACTAGAAGCAACAATATTGGATTTAGCATGGTTATTGTTACTGCTAGAGGAAGAATTTTTCTTATGCTTGTCATGCTTAGTCTTAATGGGTGGCAAGAAATTAGACAAGAGAAGTCGTTTGGCAAGATATGAAGAACTCTTCTTTCGAAGATCGTCATTGATCGCTTTTAGAAACTCATGTTCTTGCTCTAGAGTGAGCTTCTCGAAGCGTAGCTTCTCATGAGATCTTAGGAGCTCTCTATGATCTTCTTGAGTTGTTTCATGAGCTAACTTAAGAGTGTTTAGTTCTTTAGTTAGACGCTCAATCTCCTTCATAGCATTGTCATTCGACTCTTCTCGACTATAAAGACTACTAGCATGTTCATCGTTACTAGGCTCACTGGATTTATCATGCAAGAGCTCATCTTCACCAAGCAAGTCATCCTCATCACTATTGAAGTCAATGAATTCAGGGTGTGATACCTTGGGGCCTTTAGCCATGAAGCATCTTCCAATTCCCTCATTTGGTGAATCAAATAAGTCGTAGGAGTTGGAGTTGGAGGATACGAGAGCAAGACCGGCAACACCTTCATCTTGACTGTAGTCGGAGTCGGAGTGATAGCTTCCATCGGATTGATTGTCGGAGTCGGAGCCGGAGACCCATTCACCTACATGAGATTGATGTTTTCTTCTTGTGTAGCTCCTTGATGACTTGTCTTTCCTCTCCGAATCCTTGCTTCTCCGAGAGGGTCTTCGTTCATAACGATCATCTCTACTCCTTCTCACTTTCCGAGGTGACTCATCTCTTGAACTTCTTCTTCTTGGAGATTCTTCTCTTCTCTTGTGGGGAGCCGTACACTCATTTGAGTAGTGTCCGGGTCTTCCACAATTGTAGCAGTTTCGATCACGACTAGAAGATCTCTTTTCATCATATGATCTAGACTTTGAGCTTCTCTCTTTGCCTCTATTCTTGTAGAATTTGTTGAAGTTCTTAACCATTAGGCTTATCTCTTCATTGGAAACTAACTTGTCACTTGAGGTTGTGGGAGCATCACTTGTAGCTTTGTAAGCACCACTCGACTTGTTGTGAAGCTCTTCCTTATCCTTAAGTGTCATCTCATGAGCAACAATTCTTCCAATGACTTCGGTTGGCTTGAGAGTCTTGTAGTTTGGCATCATTTGGATCAAAGTGCACACGGTGTCATACTTTCCATCCAAAGCTCTGAGAATCTTCTTGATGATGAATCGGTCGGTCATTTCTTCGCTTCCTAAGCCGGCAATCTCATTTGTGATGAGAGCAAGCCTAGAGTACATTTCAGCGACTCCTTCACCATCCTTCATCTTGAACTTGTCAAGTTGACCTTGAAGAATATCTAGCTTTGATTCCTCCACAGACTCGGTACCTTCGTGCATTTCAACCAAAGTATCCCAAATCTCTTTTGCATTTTCAAGACGGCTGATTTTGTTGAACTCCTCAGGACACAAGGCATTGAAGAGAATGTCACAAGCTTGAGCATTGTTTTGCAACATCCGTAATTCTTCAGGTGTAGCTTCGCGATCCGGAACTTTTCCTTCCTCGAAGAATTCACCTTGCATACCAACACAAATAATGCCCCATGCGGCTGGGTTATGACCAAGAATATGCATTTTCATTTTATGCTTCCAACTAGCAAAATTTGTACCATCAAAGTAAGGACCTCTACGAAAATAACCCTCACTAGACGCCATACTCTCCTAGGTTGTGAAACCAAGCTTATGGAGTCCAATGCAATGGAAACCAATACAATGGAGACCAAAATTCTGATACCACTTGTAGGATCGAAAGTATGTCTAGAGGGGGGTGATTAGACTACTTGTAAATATAAAAATTCTGCCTTTTGACAAAGAACAGTTTTTGGCAGATTCACAATTATGATCAAGTCAAGTATCACCCTACACATGCAATTCTAGAGTATAGGCAGCGGAAAGTAAATTGCACATGTAGTAAAGAGAGGTGGAGAAGAGCAAACGCAATTTTGGAGACGCGGTGATTTTTCCCGTGGTTCCGATAGGTGGTGCTATCGTACATCCACGTTGATGGAGACTTCAACCCACGGAGGGTAACGGCTGCGCGAGTCCACGGAGGGCTCCACCCACGAAGGGTCCACGAAGAAGCAACCTTGTCTATTCCATCATGGCCTACGCCCACGGAGGGCTAGCCTTACTCGGGGTAGATCTTCACGAAGTATGCGATCTCCTTGCCCTTACAAACTTCTTGGTTCAACACCACATCTCGATGACGGAGGCTCCCAAGCGACACCTAACAAATCTAGGAGGCACCACCCTCCAAAAGGTAATAGATGTTGTAGATGATGATGAACTCCTTGCTCCTGTGCTTCAAATGATAATCTCCCCAACACTCAACTCTCCTCACTGATTTGGCTGTGGTGGAAGAAAGGATTGAGTGGAAAGCAACTTGGGAAGGTTAGAGATCAAGCTTCATATGGTGGGAGTGGAGCAACTTGATCTCAACACAAGGGTAGGTAGTTCTCTTCTCAGAATTGTAAGGTAGGAGTGGTAGTTCTTTCTGATGGCTCTCTCCACGAATGAAGAGGGGGTGGAGGGGTATAAATAGCCTCCACACAAAATCCAACCGTTACACACATATTTGAGCAATCTCGGTGGGACCGAAGTGGACAACTCGGTGAGACCGAAAGTTCAAATAATGTGAACGTTGGGGTTTTCGGTGGGACCGAAAATACCATCTCGGTTAGTCCGATTTGAGCAAAGACAAGAGCATACCAGTTTCGGTGGGACCGACTTCATCATCTCGGTGACACCGATTTGATGACAGAAGGTTACAGAAGCTTGGCAGCCCATGTTTCGGCGAAACCGATTTCAGAATCGGAATATCCGATTTTGCTAGGGTTTGGCTTATGGCTGAGGTGGTTCATCTCGGTGTGACTGAGTTTGGAATATCGGTGGGACCGAGATTACTTATGAGTGTATATGGCAGTGAAAGTTGCTGATAGTTTAGGAGATGTATCACTAAGCACTTGAGCAACCAGATCATCAACATAACCTCATCCCCTTTTAATAGTATTGGCTTTTCCTATGGACTCAATGTGATCTTGGATCACTAAACCAAAAATGGAGTCTTGAGCTTTTGCCAATGCTTGCCTTAGCATTTTGAGGGGTCCACTTCTTCAGTCATTGCCATACCCATATCACTGAACTTCTCTGAAATGATTCTCAAGTAACTATTAGTTCAATGATATATATGTTGTTATTAATTGCCAAAACCACCCGGGGATTAGTTGCACTTTCACCTTTTGCTTTATGTAATGCACCTACTACCTTTCAAGGATGCATGATGGCTATATTATCTGATTTTTGTGAAAAGTTTGTTGAGGTTTTCATGGATGATTTCTCCGCTTACGGAACTTCTTTTGATGATTGCTTAAGCAACCTTGATCGAGTTTTGCAGAGATGTGAAGAGACTAATCTTGTCTTGAATTGGGAGAAGTGCCACTTTATGGTTAATGAAGGCATTGTCTTGGGACATAAAATTTCTGAAAGAGGTATTGAAGTTGACAAAGCTAAAGTTGATGCTATTGAAAAGATGCCATGCCCTAAGGATATCAAAGGTATACAAAGTTTCCTTGGTCATGACAGGTTTTATAGGAGGTTCATTAAGGACTTCTCCAAAATCTCCAGGCCTCTGACTAATCTTTTACAAAAAGATATTCCTTTTGTGTTTGATGATGATTGTCTAGAAGCATTTGAAATACTTAAGAAAGCATTAATCTCTACACCTATTGTCCAGCCTCCTGACTGGAATTTACCCTTTGAGATTATGTGCGTTGCTAGTGATTATGTTGTAGGAGCTGTTTTAGGCCAAAGAGTTGATAAGAAATTGAATGTTATCCAGTATGCTAGTAAAACTCTAGATAGTGCCCAAAGAAATTATGGTACTACTGAGAAAGAATTTTTAGCAGTCGTATTTGCTTGTGATAAGTTTAGACCCTATATCGTTGATTCTAAAGTAACTATTCACACTGGTCATGCTACTATCAAATACCTTATGGAAAAGAAAGATGCTAAACCTAGACTTATTAGATGGGTTCTCTTGCTGCAAGAATTTGACTTGCATATTATTGATAGAAAGGGAGCTGAGAACCCTATAGCAGATAACTTGTCTAGGTTAGAAAATATACTTGATGACCCAAAACCTATTGATGATAGCTTTCCTGATGAACAATTAGCTGTCATAAATACTTCTCGTACTGCTCCATGGTATGCTGAGTATGCTAATTATATTGTTGCTAAATTTACACCTCTTAGCTTCACATACCAGCAAAAGAAAAAGTTCTTCTATGATTTGAGACATTACTTCTGGGATGACCCACATCTTTATAAATAAGGAATAGATGGTATTATTAGACGTTGTGTACTTGAGCATGAACAGGAACAAATCCTACGCAAGTGCCACTCCGAAGCTTATGGAGGACACCATGCGGGAGATAGAACTGCACACAAGGTATTACAATCCGGTTTTATTGGCCTACTCTCTTCAAGGATGCCCGTAAGTTTGTCTTATCTTGTGATGAATGACAAAGAATTGGTAATATTAGTAGACGTCAAGAAATGCCCATTAATTATTCACTCGTTATTTAACCATTTGATGTTTGGGGCTTTGATTATTTGGGACCTTTCCCTGCCTCTAATGGGTACACACATATTTTAGTTACTGTTGATTACGTTACTAAGTGGGTAGAAGCTATTCCAACTAGTAGTGCTGATCATAACACCTCTATTAAGATGCTTAAAGAAGTTATTTTTCCGAGGTTTGGAGTCCCTAGATACCTAATGACTGATGGTGGTTCACACTTTATTCATGGTGCTTTCCGTAAGATGCTTGCTAAGTGCTACCTCTTGAGCTTGCGTTGTATTCCCTCGAAGAGGAAAGGGAGATGCAGCACAGTAGCGTAAGTATTTCCCTCAGTTTTTGAGAACCAAGGTATCAATCCAATAGGAGACCACGCGCGAGTCCCTCGCACCTGCACAAACAAATAAGAACTTCGCAGCCAACGCGATAAGGGGTTGTCAATCCCTTTACGGTTACTTACGAAAGTGAGATCTGATAGAGATGATAGTTTATATTTTTGGTATTTTTTGTTTATTAAAATAGCAAATAAAAGTGGTAAAAGTAAAGTAGATGTAGATTGATATGTTGAGAATAGACCCGGGGGCCATAGTTTTCTCTAGTGGCTTCTCTCATGATAGCGATATTCTACGGCGGGTAAACAAATTACTGTCGAGCAATTGATAGAAAATCGAATAATTATGAGACTATCTAGGCATGATCATTGTATATCGGCATCACATCCGAGACAAGTAGACCGACTCCTGCCTGCAACTACTACTATTACTCCACACATCGACCGCTATCTAGCATGCATCTAGTGTATTGAGTTCATCAGAACAGAGTAACGCCTTAAGCAAGATGACATGATGTAGAGGGATAAACTCAAGCAATATGATATAAACACCATCTTTTTATCCTCGATGGCAACAATACAATACGTGCCTTGCTGCCCCTACTGTCACTGGGAAAGGACACCGCAAGATTGAACCCAAAGCCAGGCACTTCTCCCATTGCAAGAACTATAGATGTAGTAGGCCAAACCAAACCAATAATTCGAAGAGACTTGTAAGGATATTGTGGGCACACATAAAATTTCAGAGAAGAACCAAATATCTTTCATAGATAACCTTGATCATAAACTCACAATTCATCGGATCTCGACAAACACACCACAAAAAGAGATTACATCGAATAGATCTCCTCGAAGACCGAGGAGAACTTTGTATTGAGATCCGGAGAGAGAGAAGAAGCCATCTAGATACTTGCTATGGACCCGAAGGTCTGTGGTAAACTACTCACAACTCATGGTGAGGGCGATGATGATGATGATGAAGGCCTTCGTGATGGATCCCCTTCCGGTGGAGCTCCGGAACAGGCTCCAAGATGGGATCTCCACGGGAACAGAAGCTACGGCGGTGGAATTAGGGTGTTCTCTCTGTTCACGGAGTTTCTGGGGTACGTGGACTTATATAGGAAGAAGGAGGGCACTAGGGGCCACTCGAGGAGGCCTCGAGGCAGGGGGGCGCGCCCTGGGAAGGGGGGCACGCCCCCACCCTCGAGGGCGGCTCCTCGACCCTCTGACATGGTTCTCAAGCTTCCTGGCCGTGATTTTCTTCAAAAATATCTCTTGCGAAGGTTTCATTCCGTTTGGACTGCGTTTGATACTCTTTTTCCGCGAAACCCTGAAATAGGCAAAATCCAGCAATCTGGACTAGGCCTTTGGGTTAGTAGGTTAGTCCCAAAAATGATATAAAAGTGAATGATAAAGCCCATTAAACATCCAAGACTTCATAAATAATAGCATGGAACAATCAAAAATTATAGATACGGTGGAGACGTATCACTAAGTATGATGTCAACCATAGAATTGCATCACCTTATCACCCACAGACTAGTGGTCAAGTAGAACTAAGTAATAGGGAGTTGAAATTAATCTTGCAAAAGACAGTTAATAGGTCTAGGAAGAATTGGTCCAAGAAACTAGATGATGCATAATGGGCCTATAGAACTGTATACAAAAATCCTATGGGTATGTCTCCATATAAGATGGTATATGGAAAAGCTTGTCACTTACCTCTTGCGCTAGAATATAAGGCATATTGGGCTATTAAAGAGCTCAACTACGATTTCAAACTTGCTGGTGAGAAGAGATTATTTGATATTAGCTGTCTCGATGAGTGGAGAACCCAGGCCTATGAGAATGCTGAGTTATTTAAAGAAAAAGTTAAAAGATGGCATGACAAAAGAATGCAAAAGCGTGAGTTTAACGTAGGTGATTATGTCTTGCTATTCAACTCTCGTTTAAGATTTTTTGCAGGAAAGTGGGAAGGACCTTACGTTATCGAGGAGGTCTATCGTTCCGGTGCCATAAAAATCAACAACTTCGAAGGCACAAATCCGAAGGTGGTGAATGGTCAAAGAATCAAACATTATATCTCAGGTAACCCTATAAATGTTGAAACTAATGTTATTGAAACCATAACCCCGGAGGAATACATAAGGGACACTTTCCAGAACGATTCAGCCTCCAAAAAGTAAGAGGTATGTGATATGGTAAGTAAACCGACTCCAAAACAGTTCTAAAGGCAATTTTTCTCTGTTTTGGAATATTTTGAAAAATAGAAACATAAATCGCAGTCCGGAAGAGACACGGGCTGTCCACGAGGGTGGAGGGCGTGCTCCCCTGCCTCGTGGACACCCCGTGTGTCCCCTGGACTCCGCTTTCTTGTGGCTTACTCCTTTTGGTCAGTAAAAATTCATTAAATATACTCCCGAAGGTTTTGACCTCTGTATCACGCAAAAATCCTCTGTTCTTGTTTCGAGCTGTTTTCTGCTAGGGTTTGAGAAGCAAGGCATCATGTCATCTCCCTCCTCCAACAACGAAGGCAACGATGCTTGGCTAATGAAGATATATCTGAAGAGGGAAGGACCCGAGGAGATCCACAAGGAGAAGAAGATCAAGATGGAGGTGGAAGATCCGGCTCCGGCAGCGGGAGAAGAAGACACCTCCAAACACCTTCCTAACCTCTTTACCTCAACTGAGCTAGAAGCTTTCAGGATGATTGAGTTAGCTCAGATCCGTAACAAGCATCTCACAAGTGAAAATATTTTGTTGAAGGATTACATTGCTCCTCTCAAGGGTATTATGCGCAAGCTAGAAGATCTCCTACGCTCAATATATGAGGATCCTCCATCACCACCCCCGAAGAAGGAGACATAATCATATGGGTATGGGCACTCCCGTTGGCAACTGCCAAGCTTGGGGGAGTGACACCGGTATAGTATCACCATCACTCCTATCTTTACCGTTTTACTTAGTTCGATCCTTTTGGTAGTATCTTGATCTATTAGAATAAAGTTAGCATGATCTAGTTGCGAGCTTTTGCCTTGTGAGCTTTACCCTTTGTAATTGAGTCTGTGAGCTATATAATAAAGATTAGTGTTGAGTCAAGGGCTTGATTTCCTCACTTGGGTCATGATAAAAAGAAAGAAACCATAAAGAGTATCAAGGAGATCATATCGATATTATGGGAAGTAATGACTTCACATACAAGAGTATGATAAATAAAAGTTGTTGGGAGGTGACAAACATAGTTTTGGTCATCGTTGCAATTAATAGGAAGTAATAAAAGAAGAGAGGCTTCACATACAAATATACTATCTTGGACATCTTTTATGAATGTGAGCACTCGTTAAAGTATGACATGCTAAAGAGTTGATGTTGGACAAGGAAGACAACATAATGGGTTATGTCTTCTTATATCCGAAATAAAGTATATTGTCATGGATCATCCAACATGTTGAGCTTGCCTTTCCCCCTCATGCAAGCCAAAACTCCTCGCACTAAGTAGAGACACTACTTGTGCTTCCATATATCCTTAAACCCAGTTTTGCCATGAGAGTCCACCATACCTACCTATGGATTGAGAAAGATCCTTCCAAGTAAGTTGTCATGTTGCAAACTCGCTAAAATATGTATGATTTATTAGTGTGGGAGAAATTAGCTTTATACGATCTTGTAATATGGAAGTAATAAAAGCGACGGACTGCATAATAAAGGTCCTTATCACAAGTGGCAATATAAAGCGAAGTTCTTCTATGCTAAGACTTCGTGCATCCATCCATAAAAACACATGACAACCTCTGCTTCCCTCTGGAAAGGGCTTATCTATTATTCCTGTCTTATAAGTGTCGAGGTGAAATTAACCTTTCCTTTTTTACATTTTATCCTTTGGCAAGCACATTGTGTTGGAAAGATCCTGACATATATACCCACGTGGATGTAAGTTTTCATGATCTATTACTGTTGACATTACCCTTGAGGTAAAAGGTTGGGAGGCAACACTATAAGCCCCTATCTTTCTCTGTGTCCGATTAAAACTCCATAACCATAAGTATTGCGTGAGTGTGAGCAATTGTGAAAGACTATATGATAGTTGAGTATGTAGGCTTGCTGAAAAGCTCTTATATTGACTCTTTCCGATGTTACGATAAATTGCAATTGCTTCAATGACCGAGATCAAAGTTTGTGAGTTCCCAATAAAGTTTATGATTCATACTTGATATTGTGGATGATTTGTTACTTTAGCATAAGAATCATCTGACTATATTTATATAAGTTGCTCTTATGAGAATGATCATGATGCCCTCATGTCCGTATTTTGTTTTTATCGACACCTCTATCTCTAAACATGTGGACATATTTTTCGATATCGGCTTTCGCTTGAGGACAAGCGAGGTCTAAGCTTGGGGGAGTTGATACGTCCATTTTGCATCATGCTTATAAGTTGATATTTATTGCATCATGGGCTGTTCTTACATGTTTTGTTTCAATACTTATGCCTTTTATCTCTTACTTTACAAGGTTTACATAAAGAGGGAGAATGCCGGCAGCTGGAATTCTGGTCTGGAAAAGGAGCAAACTTTGGAAACCTATTCTGCACAACTCGAAAAGCCCTGAAACTCAACAGAACATTGTTTCGGAAAATGTAAAAAATATCTAGCGAAAGAAACCCACAAGAGGGGCCACCGGCTGTCCTCGAGGGTGGGGGCTCGCCCCCTTCCCAGGGTGCGCCCCGCTACCTCGTGGGCCAGCCGGCAGGCCCCCGATGCCCATCTTCTGCTATATGAGGTGTTTTGACCTGGAAAAAATCATAAGGAGGTTTTCGGGCCCAGACGCCGCCGTCTCGAGGCGGAAACCAATCTAGAGCTCCGGCAGAGCTGTTCTGCTGGGGATACTTCCCTCCAGGAGGGGGAAATCGTCACCGCCATCATCACCAACAACTCTCCCATATTAGGGAGGGATATCTTCATCAACATCTTCACCAGCACCATCTCCTCTCAAACCCTAGTTCATCTCTTGTATCCAATCTTTGTACCCAAACCTCAGATTGGTACCTGTGGGTTGCTAGTAGTGTTGATTACTCCTTGTAGTTGATGCTAGTTGGTTTATTTGGTGGAAGATTATATGTTCAGATCCATTATGCATATTAATACCCCTCTGATCATGAACAATATTATGTCTTGTGAGTAGTTACTTTTGTTCCTGACGACATAGGAGAAGTCTTGCTATTAGTAGTCATGTGAGTTTGGTCTTCGTTCGATATTTTGATGAGATGTATGTTGTCTCTCCTCTAGTGGTGTCATGTGAACATTGACTACATGACACTTCACCATTATTTGGGCCTAGAGGAAGGCATTGGGAAGTAATAAGTAGATGATGGGTTGCTAGAGTGACAGAAGCTTAAACCCTAGTTTATGCGTTGCTTCGTAAGGGGCTGATTTGGATGCTAGTTTATGTTTCAAGCTATGGTTAGGTTTACCTTAATACTTATTTTGTAGTTGCGGATACTTGCATTAGAGGTTAATCATATGTGGGAGGCTTGTCCAAGTAAGGGAAACACCCAAGCACCGGTCCACCCACATACCAAATTATCAAAGTACCGAACGTGAATCAGACGATCGTGATGAAAACTAGCTTGACGATAATTCCCATGTGTCCTCGGGAGCGCTTTCCTTTACATAAGAGTTTGTCCAGGCTTGTCCTTTGCTACAAAAACGATTGGGCCACCTTGCTGCACCTTTTTTATCAATTACCTTATCACAAAACTATCTGTTACCTATAATTTCAGTGCTTGCAGAAAATACCTTATCGAAAACTGCCTATCATTTCCTTCTGCTCCTCGTTGGGTTCGACACTCTTACTTATTGAAAGGACTATGATAGATCCCCTACACTTGTGGGTCATCAATGGCCTCGCAGACAAATGCGAAAAATGTGAGGAGGACGATGGACTGGGGATCCAAGTGCACCGCATGAACTTGGTAGTGCGAGAGCATGACGTTGAAGAAATCGGAGAAGGGATGTATTAGGCCAGCCCAGAGGGCATAAAGATGGATTGGGATCTCGGTGGCCATCATATCAATGGCGAAGCCAGAAGCCGGCCACGCCACGGTCGCCCCCATTCATGGGAATCAACAACGAGCGTGGGGCGAACCTTGCTCAACCCTTCCTGGTTAGCCATGACCGACCGCTCAAGGGCGAGACCAAGGACCAGAGGCACGGGGCCTGAGGCACGGGTTTCCCCTTTCCCTTTTTATTCTGGCTTGGTGCCATGGCGGCAGGGAGGATTGGCACCGAGTCAGGCAGGGGGAGGAGGCTGTTGTTTTCTGGAAGACAGAGGAGCTGTGGGAGCGCGCTACAAGCGAGGGAGGCGGAGCTATGCAAGCGGCGGCGGCCACTGGGTCGGGTGGATTTCAAGGCGGCGTGGGGAAGTGGAGACGCCCACGTCCAATCAAGTCGCCACATGTCGACCGGGGCCGCAGGCGCTTGGGGCCCGTGGCGCTTCGCCTTTGCCCCTTTGGCTTCGCTTCGAAGCCAAGTCCATGTGTGCCTTGGGCCCGGGGCTACAGTCGGCATCTTGGGAACGAGGGTACCCAGGCTTGCCTGCATGCGGCCCGTGAAATGGCTCCATCAGCAGCCTGGTACGGCCCAACTTCAGCAACCGCAACTCAAGACCCTTGCGAGGGGCCAATCCTCGCGAGGCGGACGACCGCAAGACCTTCTTGGGGGCAGTCTTTGTAGGCTGGCTCCCAAGGAGCAGAGATATCTACGCAAGGTGCACCTCGTGAGGTTCACGTGACATGAACCATGACGTCCAAGGCCACGCGGGCGCCAGCGGGCGCAGTGTACCAGTTTCCTCTTTGGTGCTTAGAGGGAAAGCGCAGGCGCGGAGTCCCAAGGGATCAGGCAAAGGTTTCCATATCGGTGCAACAAGACCAAGGACCGTCAGGGCAGAAGAATGGAGGTCATTGTGGAGCCCGGTGCGGCATCACCACTAGAGCCTTTGGCAGGCGAAGACCACTTTTGTCAGCATAACTTGTACTAGATGTTCCCCTTCAAATTTGGCCATTGTGACATCCCTTCCCGCCGATATTTGGCAAGAGGACCAAGGCAACTATAAATAGGACCTAGCCACCACCATAGAAGGGAATTGATTCATTCCACCCTGACCGTACCACAAGCTCATCGGAGCCCAAGAACACCTCTCCTCCGGAGGCTGTTCATCCCTTGTACTAGTTCATCCTCAGCCATACAAGGCAATGCACCACACACACTGGAGTAGGGTATTACACCACCAGGTGGCCCGAACCAGTATAATCCCTTGTTTCCCTTGTTCTTTGAGTTCATCGAGCTAGGCTATGGAATCATAGGGCGAGCGCGCCGGGGAGAGAGTGTTCTTCGTGCGCACCCCAAAGTTCGAACCTCTCAAGGGTTTGCTGAACCCGAAATCCGACACAACTGCTACTTCTCGAGCTTGCGTTGTATTCCCTCGAAGAGGAAAGGGAGATGCAGCACAGTAGCGTAAGTATTTCCCTCGGTTTTTGAGAACCAAGGTATCAATCTAGTAGGAGACCACGCGCGAGTCCCTCGCACGTGCACAAACAAATAAGAACTTCGCAGCCAACACGATAAGGGGTTGTCAATCCCTTTACGGTCACTTACGAAAGTGACATCTCATAGTGATGATAGTTTATATTTTTGGTATTTTTGGTTTATAAGAGCAGCAAATAAAACGATAAAAGTAAAGTAGATGAAGATTGTTATGTTCAGAATAGACCCGGGGGCCATAGTGTTCTCTAGAGGCTTCTCTCATGATAGCGATATTCTACGGCGGGTAAACAAATTACTGTCGAGCAATTGATAGAAAAGCGAATAATTATGAGACTATCTAGGCATGATCATTGTATATAGGCATCACGTCCGAGACAAGTAGACTGAAACGATTCTGCATCTACTACTATTACTCCACACATCGACCGCTATCCAGCATGCATATAGTGTATTGAGTTCATAAGAACAGAGTAACGCCTTAAGCAAGATGACATGATGTAGAGGGATAAACTCAAGCAATATGATATAAACCCCATCTTTTTATCCTCGATGGCAACAATACAATACGTGCCTTGCTGCCCCTATTGTCACTGGGAAAGGACACCGCAAGATTGAACCCAAAGCCAAGCACTTCTCCCATTGCAAGAACTGTAGATCTAGTAGGCCAAACCAAACCAATAATTCGAAGAGACTTGCAAGGATATTATGAGCACACATAAAAAGTTCAGAGAAGAACCAAATATCTTTCATAGATAACCTTGATCATAAACTCACAATTCATCGGATCTCGACAAACACACCACAAAAAGAGATTACATCGAATAGATCTCCTCGAAGACCGAGGAGAACTTTCTATTGAGATCCAGAGAGAGAGAAGAAGCCATCTAGATACTAGCTATGGACCCGAAGGTCTGTGGTAAATTACTCACAACTCATGGTGAGGGCGATGATGATGATGATGAAGAACTCCATGATGGATCCCCCTCCGGTGGAGCTCCGGAACAGGCTCCAAGATGGGATCTCACGGGAACAGAAGGTACGACGGTGGAATTAGGGTTTTCTCTCTGTTCACGGAGGTTCTGGGGTACGTAGAATTATATAGGAAGAAGGAGGGCACCGGGGGACGCTCGATGGGGCCACGAGACAGGGGGCGCGCCCTGGGAAGGGGGGACGCGCCCCCACCCTCGTGGGCCACCTCTTGATCCCCTGACGTGGTTCTCAAGCTCCGTGTGCGTGATTTTATCCAAAACATCTCTCACGAAGGTTTCATTCCGTTTGGACTCCGTTTGATATTCTTTTTCTGCAAAACCCTGAAACAGGCAAAAAAAGCAATATGGACCGGGCCTTTGGGTTAGTAGGTTAGTCCCAAAAATGATATAAAAGTGAATGATAAAGCCCATTAAACATCCAAGACTTCATAAATAATAGCATGGAACAATAAAAAATTATAGATACGTTGGAGACGTATCAAGCATCCCAAGCTTAATTCCTGCTCGTCCTCGAGTAGGTAAATGATAAAGAAAGAATTTTTGATGTGGAATGCTAACCAATATAGTTTTTCAATGTAATTCACTTAATTGTGGCATGAATGTTCAGATCTGAAAGATTCAAGATAAAAGTCTATATTGACATAAGAAATAACAATACTTAAAGCATACTAACAAAGCTATCGTGTCTTCTCAAAATACTATGGCTAACGAAAGTTATCCCTACAAAATCATATAGATTGGCTATGCTCCCTCTTCATCACACAAAATATTCATATCATGCACAACCCCGATTTCAGCCAAGCACTTGTTTTCATACTCTATCTTTTCAAACCTTTCAACTTTCACGCAATACATGAGCGTGTGCCATGGACATAGCACTATGGGTGGGATAGAGGTGGTTGTGGAGAAGATAAAAAAGAGGGAGATAGTCTCACATCAACTAGGCGTATCAACGGGCTATGGGGATGCCCATCAATAGATATCAATGTGAGTGAGTAGGGATTGCCATGCAACGGATGCACTAGAGCAAAATATGAATGAAAGCTCAACAAAAGAAACTAGTGGGTGTGCATCCAACTTGCTTGCTCACGAATACCTAGGGCATTTGAGGAAACCCATCATTGGAATATACAATCCAAGTTCTATAATGAAAATTCCCACTAGTATATGAAAGTGACTAAACATGAGACTCCCTACAATGAAGAACATGGTGCTACTTTGAAGCACAAGTGTGGAAAAAAGATAGTAGCAATTCTCCCTTTTTATTTTCTTTTTCCTTTTCTTTTTTCCCTTTTTTTGGGCCTTTCTTTTTTTCTTTGGCCTTTCTTTTTTTTGCGGAGGGTTTTTATAGATTTAGCCTTTCCTCCCATGGGACAATGCTCTAATAATGATGATCATCACACTTTCATTACAACTCGATATTACAAATCGGTACTACAACAACAAAATATGACTCTATATGAATGCCTCCGGCGGTGTACCGGTATTTGCAATGAAACAAGAGTGACATGTATAAAAATTATGCAAGGTGGCTTTCACACAAATACGATGTCAACTACATGATCATGCAATGGCAATATGACAATATGATGCGTGTCATATGAACGGAACGGTGGAAAGTTGTATGGCAATATATCTCGGAATGGCTATGAAAATGCCATGATAGGTAGGTATGGTGGCTGTTTTGAGGAATAATATGGTGGCTGTTTTGAGGAAGGATATATAGTGGGTTTATGGTACCGGCGAAAGTTGCGCGGTACAAGAGAGGCTAGCAATGGTGGAAGGGTGAGAGTGCGTATAATCCATGGACTCAACATTAGTCATAAGAACTCATATACTTATTGCAAAAATGTACGAGTCATCAAAACAAAGCAATCAACGCATGCTCCTAGGGGGGAGGTCGGTAGGAGTTAACCATCACGCGCCCCCGACCTCCACACAAAGGTTGGCACTCTACAAATACCTCATGCTCTAACTTCGTCACATAGCGGTTCACCATACGTGCATGCTACGGGAATCACTAACCTTAACACAAGTATTTCTCAATTTCATAATAACTCCACTAGCATGACTCTAATATCACTATCCTCATATCTCAAAACTATTATCAAGCATCCAACATCTCATCATATTCAATGCACTTGGTGTGAATTTTTTTACTACATTGACATTGGATGTCTATCATGTGAAGACTAGTTTATTAGCCTAAACACATTACCATGATGTTTTAATAGACTCTCAAATAGATATAAGTGAATCATGAGAGTTCAACAATTTATACAAAATATTACCACCACCGTGCTCTAAAAGATGTAAGTGAAGCAGTAGAGCAAAAACTATTCAACTCAAAAGATATAAGTGAAGCACATAGAGTGTTATAACAATTTCTAGGCCGTATTTAACTCTCTCAAATAGGTGTGTCCAGCAAGGATGATTGTGAAAAAATAACAAGCAAAGACTCAAATTATACAAGACATTCCAAGCAAAGCACATATCATGTTGCGAATAAAAATATAGCTCCAAGTATAGTTACCGATGGATGAAGACGAAAGAGGGGATGCCTTCCCGGGACATCCCCTAGCTTAGGCTTCTGATTATCTTGAATTTACTTGGGGTGCCATGGGCATCCCCAATCTTAGGCCTTTGCTACTCCCTGTTCCATAGTCCATCAACGCAATACTCAAAACTTGAAAACTTCACAACACAAAACTTAGACAAAAATTCTCGTGTGCTCCGTTAGTATAAGAAAGCAAACCACTACTCAAATGTGCAGCAATGAATTCATTCTTTGTTTATATTGGTGTTAAACCTACTGTATTCCAACTTCTCTATGGTTCATATCATCCAATACTACTCATAGATGCATCGGAATAAGCAAACAACACACGAAAAACAGAATCTGTCAAAAACAGAACAGTCTGTCGTAATCTGCAGGTTTCTCCTACTTCTGGAACTCCAAAAAATTGAAAATAAATTGATAAATTTTAGGAATTTGTCTACCAATCATCTGCAAAAAGAATCAACTAAAAATCACGCTCCAGTAAAATCCGAAGACCACTTTAGGCAGCGCTAACGATTCTGTTTTTCACAGCAAGATCACATAAACTTCACACAAGTCTTCCCAAAGGTTCTACTTGGCACAAACACTAAACAAAACATGAAACCACATCTAATCAGAGTCTAGATGCAATACTTATTCCCTAACAGCAACAAAGACAAAAATATAAAGTTGGGTTGCCTCCCAACAAGCGCTATCATTTTACACCCCTAGCTAGGCATGATACAAGATAAATCTAGGTATTGACATTCTTGGAAGGCAATTCGTTGATTAAGCACTTATGATTCTTGGGCACTTCATTGTCCCTATTAATAATCAAACTCTTTGGCAATAAATCAAGAAATTCTAAAGTGTCAAAATGGTCTCTTGCAAAAGTAAGAAAATTAGGGTGAACACTTGGATTTGAGATCCACAATTCTAAATGTTTCACCCTTGTCTTTAGGGACATACATGAACTTAGATAATTTAGTAGAGGTATTTGGAGTAGTTTTTATAGCGGAAAGAGCAGAACCCACATTACTGATAACATCCTCAAGCTTATTGATTCTAGTAGAATCCTAATCTAGCTTTTCTTTAACTATGGGCTCCTTTTCCTTAAGATTTTTCAAAACAACTCCTACCTTGGATCCATATTGGGTGATTTCATTATGAATTTTTCTATCCAAGTTCTCTATCAGTTCTACCGTAGCAACTTTGTTTTCAATGATTTCTAACCTCTGCATAACATGCTCCAAAGTTAAAACGGTCACATTAACCATAAGAGGTGGTGAGCCAAATAATTCAGTCATAGCATTATAAGAATCAACGGTGTGGCTACCCAAGAAATTCCCTCCGATAAAGGTATCTAAGATAAATCTACTCCACGAAGTTATGCCTACATAAAAATTGCGAAGAAGCACATAAGTGGAAAGCTTCTGATTAGATCTATTTTGAGCATTGCAAATTCTATACCAGGCATCTTTTAAGTTTTCTTCCTCCCTTTGTTTAAAGTTGAGGACCTCACTCTCGGGAGTGGTGATAATTATAGGTGTGCTAGACATGATGACAAGCATGCAAGCAGCGCACGCAAGCAAACAAGAAGCAAGCGAACGAGTAAACAAATGTAACGGCAAGGGTGAAGTGTGGGAGAGGAAAACGAGAGGCAAATAAATATAATGCGAAGGATAAGGGTTTGTGATAGGTACTTGGTATATGACCTTTCCGTAAGCCTCCCCGACAACGACGCCAGAAATTCTTCTTGCTACTTCTCGAGCTTGCGTTGTATTCCCTCGAAGAGGAAAGGGAGATGCATCACAGTAGCGTAAGTGTTTCCCTCAGTTTTTGTGAACCAAGGTATCAATCCAGTAGGTGACCACCCGCGAGTCCCTCGCACCTGCACAAACAAATAAGAACTTCGCAACCAACGTGATAAGGGCTTGTCAATCCCTTTACGGCCACTTACGAAAGTGAGATCTGATAGAGATGAGAGTTAATATTTTTGGTATTTTTGGTTTATAAGAGTAGCAAATAAAAGTGATAAAAGTAAAGTACATGAAGATTGATATGTTGAGAATAGACCTGGGGGCCATATTGCTCTCTAGTGGCTTCTCTCATGATAGCGATATTCTACGGCGGGTAAACAAATTACTATCGAGCAATTGATAGAAAAGCGAATAATTATGAGACTATCTAGGCATGATCATTGTATATAGGCATCACGTCCGAGACAAGTAGACCGAAATGATTCTGCATCTACTACTATTACTCGACACATCGACCGCTATCCAGCATGCATCTAGTGTATTGAGTTCATAAGAACAGAGTAACGCCTTAAGGAAGAAGACATGATGTAGAGGGATAAACTCAAGCAATATGATATAAACCCTATAGTTTTATCCTCGATGGCAACAATACAATACGTGCCTTGCTGCCCCTACTGTCACTGGGAAAGGACACCGCAAGATTGAACCCAAAGCAAAGCACTTCTCCCATTGCAAGAACTATAGATCTAGTAGGCCAAACCAAACCAATAATTCGAAGAGACTTGCAAGGATATTATGAGCACACATAAAAAGTTTAGAGAAGAACCAAATATCTTTCATAGATAACCTTGATCATAAATTCACAATTCATCGGATCTCGACAAACACACCGCCAAAAGAGATTTCATCGAATAGATCTCCTCGAAGACCGAGGAGAACTTTGTATTGAGATCCAGAGAGAGAGAAGAAGCCATCTAGATACTAGCTATGGCCCCGAAGGTCAGTGTTAAACTACTCACAACTCATGGTGAGGGCGATGATGACGATGATGAAGAACTCCCTGATAAATCCCCCTCAAGTGGAGCTCCGGAACAGGCTCCAAGATGGGATCTCACGGGAACAGAAGGTACGGCGGTGGAATTAGGGTTTTCTCTCTGTTCATGGAGGTTCTGGGGTACATAGACTTATATAGGAAGAAGGAGGGCACCGGGGGATGCTCGAGGGGGCCATGAGGCAGGGGGCGCGCCCTGGGAAGGGGGACGCACCCCCACCCTCGTGGGCCACCTCTTGATCCCCTGACGTGGTTCTCAAGCTCCGTGTGCGTGATTTTCTCCAAAAATATCTCTCGTGAAGGTTTCATTCCGTTTGGACTCCGTTTGATATTCTTTTTCTTCAAAACGCTGAAACAGGCAAAAAACAGCAATTTGGACTGGGGCTTTGGGTTAGTAGGTTAGTCCCAAAAATGTTATAAAAGTGAATGATAAAGCCCATTAAACATCCAAGACTTCATAAATAATAGCATGGAACAATAAAAAATTATAGATGCGTTGGAGACGTATCAACAACCCACCAGGGTGCGCCCCCCTCCAGGCGTGCCCAGGTGGGTTGTCCCCACCTGGTGGCTCCGCTGACCCTGATACTGCGCTATAAAATCCTATATTTCCCGGAAAAAAATCAGGGAGAAAGAATTACCGCGATCCACGAGACGGAGCCGCCATCACCTCCTGTTCTTCACCGGGAGGCCAGATCTGGAGTCCGTTTGGAGCTCCGGAGAGGGGGATATTCGTTCTTCATCATCAGCAACCCTTCTCCATCCCCAATTTCATGATGCTCCCCACCAGGAGTGAGTAATTTCTTCGTAGGCTCGCTAGTCGGTGAGGAGTTGGATGAGATTCATCATGTAATCTTGTTAGGTTTGTTAGGGCCAATCCCTAGTATCCACTATGTTTTGAGATTGATGTTGCTATGACATTGCCAGGCTTAATGCTTGTCACTTTGGGCCTGGGTGCCATGATTTCAGATCTGAACTGTTTATGTTATCACCATTATATTCATGTTCTAATATGATCTTGCAAGCTATAGTCACCTATTCGTGTTATGATCCGGCAACCCCGGAGTGACAATAGCCGGGACCACTCCCGGTGATCACCGTAGTTTGAGAAGTTCGTGTATTCACCGTGTGTTAATGCTTTGTTCTGATTCTCTATTAAAAGGAGGCCTTAATATCCCTTAGTTTCCAATATGGACCCCGCTGCCACGGGAGGGTAGGACAAAAGATGTCATGCAAGTTCTTTCCATAAGCACGTATGACTATTTACAAAATATATGCCTACATTATATTTATGAACTAGAGCTATTGTCCTATCATCCAAGGTTATGACTGTCACATGATGATATCATCCAACAAATTACCGATCCAATGCCTACAAATTTATCCTACATTGTTCTTGCTAAGTTAGTACTGCTATTGTTACAGCTGCACTTGCTACAAAACTATTGCTATCACTATTACCTTTACTATTGCTGCTACCTCTACTATCAAAACTATCATATTATTGTGCTACCGATCACTTTGCTGCACATAATTAATCTCCAGGCGTGGTTGAATCGACAAGTCAGCTGCCAATACTTACAAATATTCTTTGGCTCCCCTTGTGTCAAATCTATAAATTTGGGTTGAATACTCTACCCTCGAAAACTATTGCGATCGCCTATACTTGTGGGTTATCAAGACCTTTTCCTGGCGCCGTTGTCGGGGAGCATAGCTATATTTGTTGAGTCAGTTAGAATTATTATCAATTTATCACTATGAAGAATCTGAAGGATGCTAAGACTATGATTTTTCCCTCTAAGACGAGGGGAGGTAAGTAACTGCCATCCAGTTCTGCTCATCCAGTTCTACTTTAGATTCACCTTCTGTTATAAGTAAACTTGCAACACCAGCACATGCTATTAATCCTGATATGTCGCAAGTTATTGATGATGCTATTTCTGCTATGAATGATACTTATGATGATGCTAGTACCTTGCATAATGATGATGTGCCACTTGGTGAATTTGTTGATGAACAAATTACTAGAGTAAGACAACATGATGTTGTTGAATCTGATGATGAGCTTGAAACTGAAAATTTGGAAACACCTTATAGAACTAGCCTTCCTGGATATGAATTGCCTAAGGTACCTGAATGTTATGTTATGAATGAGGAAACAACTAGAGATACTCTTGCTTGTAAGCATAGAGATGATCTGGAGAAATTAGCATGCAAGTATAAAGAGAAGTCTCTGAATGCTAGAATGAAATGTGATCCTAAGTTTGCCACATCATCTATCTTTATTGATGATAAGGATTATGAATTCTTCGTCGACCCAAAGTTAATCACTTTGGTTGAATCTGATCCTTTCCATGGTTATGAAACTGAAACTATTGTGGCACATCTCACTAAGTTGAATGACATAGCCACCCTTTTTACTCATGAGGAGAAAAATTGTTACTACTATATTCCAAAATTATTTCCTTTCTCATTTAAGGGTGATGCTAAAGCTTGGTACAATACTCTTGCTCCTGGTTGTGTGTGTAGTCCCCAAAATATGATTTATTACTTATCTAAAAAATATTTTCATGCTCTTAAGAAACAAGCTTCCTTACATGAAATATTGAACTTTTTGCAAACTGAAGAAGAGAGTCTCCCACAAGCTTGGGGGAGGCTTTGCCAGTTACTTAATGCTTTTCCAAATCATCCTCTTAAGAAAAATGAAATACTTGATATCTTCTATAATGGACTAACCGATGCTACCAGTGACTTCCTAGGTCGTTGTGCTTGTTGTGTTTATAGGGAACGAACTATTGGACAAGCTGAAGAATTATTGAATAACATATTGAAAAATTATGATGATTGGACTCTTCTTGAACCACCGCCTAAGCCCACTCCGAAGAAGAGGGGTATATTATATCTCAACCCTGAAGATATGCAAGAGGCAAAGAAATCCATGAAGGAAAAAGGTATTAAAGCCGAGGATGTTAAAAATTTACCTCCTATTGAAGAAATACATGGGCTTAATGCACCACCACTGCCCAAGGTGGTAGAGGTAAATTCTCTAAAGAAATTCAATGATAATGACAATCTTCACAATATGCACCCTAGGCAATGCCTTCATGAGTTTGAAAATTATATTAGGACACAAGATCACTTCAATGCAAATGTTATGAAACAATTGAAATACAATTTTGATATGATTGCTCGCTTGAGTGATTTGTTATTTAGAATTTCAAATGATGTTAGAGGTGTAGGAAAGCATGCTTCTATGGTCCCAACTCGGTTAGAACAAGTTGCTAAATCACAAAGAGAATTTCTTGATGAAATGAACAACAACATACATGACTTTGCTGTTGGAGTTGCAAACTAGAGGAGGAAAAATGACTCAGGAACCACTTTATCCCGAGGGACACCCAAAAATAATTGAACAAGACTCACAAAGAAACAACACCACTGCACCTAGTCCTTCTAAAAAGAAAAGGAAAAAGAAAATGATAGGACTTTGCATGCTACTAGTGAACCTGAAGTAGAAAAACCTCCTGATAATGATAATGATGTTTCTATCTCTGACGCTGAAACTCAATATGGTAATGAACATTCACCTAGTGATAATGAAAAAGATAATGCTGAGGTTCATGAAGATATTCAACCAAACAATGAAAAAGAACCGGATAATTATGTTGAAATAGAACCACCAGTTGATCTTGACAACCCACAACCTAAGAATAAAAGATATGATAAAAGACACTTTGTTGCAAGGAAACACGATAAAGAAAGAGAACTGAGGGTTCAAAAACCTAAGTTTTTTCCACCCAAGTCAACTAAAAAGAAAGATGATAAAAAATTTGAGTGCTTTGCTGAAATGCTGAGGCCGGTCTTTTTGCATACTCGCCTGGCAGATATCTTGAAAATGTCTCCTTATGCGAAGTACATGAAAGATATCATCACCAATAAGAGAAAAATACCGAAAGCTGAAATCTCCACCATGCTTGCTAATTATACTTTTAAGGATGGAGTACCTAAAAAACTTGGAGACTCAAGAGTACCAACTATACCTTGCTCCATCAAAAAGAATTATGTGAAAACTGCTTTATGTGATTTAGGAGTTGGTGTTAGTGTTATGCCTTTCTCTTTATATAAAAGGCTTGATTTGAATAAGCTCACACCTACTGAAATATCTTTGCAATTGGCTGACAAATCAACTACCATACCTATCGGTATTTGTGAGGATGTGCCCGTTGTTGTTGCTAATGTTACTATTTTAATTGACTTTGTTATACTTGAGATGCCCAAGGACCACAAGATGTCGATTATGCTTGGTAGACCCTTCTTGAATACTGCGGAGGCTGTTACTGATTGCAATAAAAGCAAGATAACTTTTCATATCAATGGTAATGAGCATACGATGCACTTTCCGAAGAAACTATTCCAAGTGAATGGTATTAATATTATTGAAAAATCTTTGGTAGTCACTATTGGATGTTTTCAACTACCTCTACCTACTGTTAAAGAGAAATATGAAATGCTTATTGTTGGGGACATTCATATCTCCGTTGAGGTAACTTAGTGATTTAAGAAAATTCTTCGGTTTCATGCTAATCGAAAGTTTCTGTTAATAAGACTTGCTCAACCTTATTAATAAATCATTTTTGAGAGATATGAAGTTGATGAATTTAGTGAGCACTATCTTCTGCCCCTACCTTTTATTTTCTGTTCCTACTAGTCAGATAAAATAAATGCCATGTTTCTCATGTTTTCTGAGTTTCCCGTGCAATAAATAAAAAAATGACCCAAAAATAAAAGTTCTTAGAATGCTCTAAAAATTTAATATGATTTCTTCTTAATATTTAAGAATTTCTGGTGCAAACAACATCAGAGGGAGGTGCGCCAGGTGAGCACAACCCACCTGGGCGTGCCAGGATCCCCATGCGCACCCTAGTGGGTTGTGGTCCCCACGTGGGCCCCTCACTTATCTCATTACACCACATCATCGCCCATCTCGAGAAAAAAATTCACCATTGCTCTCTCTCTCTCTCTCTCGCATGTTCTTACTCCCAAATCCGCAGATTTCGATCTCTTTGCTCGAAGCTCCATTTCTGAAACTGTTTCCGGGGATTGTTGCTTGGTATGTGACTCCTCCGTTTGTCCAATTAGTTTTTGTTTTAGTGGTTTATATTTTGAATAATTGGCTACTCTTGGTGCCACTGTAGATGAGCTTGCATGTCAAATTCTTAGAGTTCTAAGTAGTTTGAATGCTTGCTATGGCCTCTAGGCATCCCTATGAGTAGTTTCTATCACTCTTGTAAAGTTTTGTTGAGAAAATTTTTGTGGACTAAAATTTTCAGAATTTTGTTCATAGGAAAAACATGAGTATCTTTAGGAAGTTTGCTTCCAAGAAAAACTCCAAGGGAGTGATTGGGGAGTCATCTGATAGTGATCTCCACATTCGGAGATTGGCGGAGCTACAACCATGCAAATGGCCGCATACCCCGGTCATGGAAGATGCTGGAATCCTTCAAGAGTTTACACAATATGCTGCTAACGCTGGCCTCACTGATTTCATTATGACTGAATGTGAACAGTATCATCTCCTCATAAACACCTTTGTGCAAAGTTTTATATTTTCTTCCTAGGAATAATCCCCCCGAGGTGCAATTTAATTTATATGTTGAACCCCATCAGATACTGCTTATTGATTTTTGTGAAATATGCTTGCTTCCTACTAATGGTAGTTTGGCGAGCCTAGGCCCGCAGAGTTCGAAAGCTTTTATCGTACTCTGACAGTGGGTGATGAGAGATGGGTGTCGGGTATCACTGCTGTTGGCTTGCATTTTCCTGCTGATCATTATATTTCTCTTTTCATTACAAAATGCTTGCTTGCTAGAGAGAAGGTGGGTGCACTCAGTTCACCAGATGTTGCTGTTTTGTGTCGTGCACTAGAGGGCGATGACACTTATAGCTTGGGAGCTATTGTGGCACGTCACCTCCACATTAATAAGTCCAAGGGTAAAATACATGGAGGTATTTACGCAACTTGTTTGGCGGCTCGCTTTAATGTTCGTATACACCTGCATGATTTCCTTTACCCAAGGCTTACCTAGATCGCCCTACCATGGATCACCACCAGTTTACTGCTGTTGATTATCCTAACATTCCTATTCCTTATAACCTGGTTTTTAGTGCGACAACTCATGATATTATGCCACTGCCCGCACCTGCTTTGTTTGATCCTATTGCCAGGGGCGGATATAGGATTATGCCCATGGATATCATCGCCTATCGGAACGACCAGGCTGCAGCAGAGAAGGAGCCTCAGCAGTGGGATGCGTGGATGCCCGCTCCTCAGTACCCCGACTACTATCCAGGCTATTGACTGCTTACCAAGTTAGTCCAAAAGCCTAAGCTTGGGGGAGTACATGTTTCCCACCGACTTTACATTCATGTTCACACATTTCAGTTGTCGGTGTTCACACTTTTTCATTGTATTATCCATGCTTAATTTATTTTCTCACTTTCTTCTTGTGTGTTTGAAAAACCTTTGAAAAACCCAAAAAACTTAGCTAAAGTTAGTTTACTCTCTATGCTTGCTTAGTTGCATTATTAAGAAGAAAACCAAAAATATTTACTTGTTCTTCTTTTGCTTGTCGGGAGCTTTCCTGTGTAAATAGTCTTTCTCGTTTTTGCTTTACCCTTTTATTAGCTTGTTCTGGAAAACCAAAAACTCCAAAAATATTTCAGTGTGTTTATCTGAATTTCTTTTCTTTTTATTGGAGTCATACCAAGGAGAAGACCGCGATGAAAATGTTGAGTGGCTCTCATATACATAATTGTTGATCTAATAAAGAGCCTATTTTACCTTGTCTTCTCCTGTTGAATAAAATGTTTGCAGATTCCAGCTTAGTCCATGGCACTCTTGCACTATTATTATTTTCACATCGTTCAGTCGTGCAAATGAAAGGCAATAATGACGATATTTGATGAACTCGATGTGGCAGAGAGAAACTGGTATGAACTCGACTTGTTCTATTTTTGTAAATATGTTTAACCTAGTATCCATGATTCAGCCCATTATGATTAAACATGTTTGCAATGACAATTAGAGATTATAGTTTCTCATGTCATGCATAAGTAGCTAGGAGTGGATAATGATTTATCGCGGATATCAACATTGCGTTAAAATGACTGTGATGTAGTATGATGATATGGTATCCTCCTATGAATGTTCGAGTGGCTTGACTTGGCACATGTTCATACATGTAGTTGAATCAAATCCAACATAGCCTCTATGATATTTATGTTCATGATGTCCATATCCTACTCATGCTGGTGTGCAATGTTTATTATGCATAATGTATGTTCATGACCGTTGTTGCTCTCTAGCTGGTCGCTTACCAACCTATTTGCTAGCCTTCACCTGTACTAAGTGGGAATTTTGCTTGTACATCAAGAACCTTAAACCCAAGTTATTCCAGATGAGTCCACCATACCTACCTATATGCGGTATTACCCTACCGTCCTATGTAAATTTGCATGTGCGATCTCTGAAAACTTCAAATAAATATCCTTTTTGTGTGCTTGGATCGTTCATGTAGGAGGTAGTCGGTATCTTCCATGCTATGCAGTTATTCTCAGGTCGAGTGTTTATTCACTCACCATCGCATGAGAAAAGGGCGGTAAAAGGGATTCCTAGTCCCAAATTGCAAAATGAAAAAGATCTTATAAATGAACAAACAAAAACTCCCAATGGAGTCCAAAACTTTACTTTTCTGCTTGGGAACCGCCACTAGCGGGATTAGCATGGGAGATATTGATAAATGATAGTCGTGAAGTAAATGAGAAGGGTGCATGTCTCAAAATATCATTTACCTTTGCTTTAAAAAGTTGAGCCCTCGCACCTCTGCAAATTACTGCTTCCCTCTGCGAAGGGACTATCTATTTACTTTTATCTCGTGTCATCACCTTCTAAAATAAGCGCCAGATGTGAGAGCACTGTTGGCATCCCTATGCATTGTGCGTAATGAATGTTGGGTGTTAGCACTACTGGATCTTTTATACCATGAATTACAATGATTAGTCGCTGCTTGAACTTTAGAGGCGCTCTACATTTATGTTTTGCGGTCTCAGAAAGGGTTAGCGATATTGTCATATTATATCATGGTTATTTTGACAACATGTTGCTATTTGAGATGTCTTATTATCGCTCACTAGCTGATTATGTCATTGATATGAGTTAATATAATTTATAAGAGTTATTGTTGACATGGTTAGTCATGATCTTTGTTGAAAACCTGGATGTTGTTTAAGCTTATTTATGTAAACAAGAGCAAAAGAGTTCGTAAAAGTTTTTCTTTCTCACTTTCATTTTATCAACCGATTTGCTTGAGGACAAGCAAAAGTTTAAGCTTGGGGGAGTTGATATGTCTCCAACGTTTCTACTTTTCCTAATGCTTTTCCTCTTGTTTTGGACTCTAATTTGCATGATTTGAATGAAACTAACCCCAGACTGACGCTGTTTTCTGCAGAACTACCATGGTATTGTTTTTGTGCGGAATTAAAAGTTCTTGGAATGGAATGAAACTTTGCGAGGAATTTTTATACAATAAAAGAAAAATACTAGAGCCAAGAATCACCGAAGGGGGCACCTAGGTGGGCATAACCCACCAGGGTGCGCCCCCCTCCAAGCGTGCCCAGGTGGGTAGTCCCCGCCTGGTGGCCAGGCTGACCCTGATACCGACGCTATAAAATCCTATATTTCCAGACAAAAATCGGGAGAAAGAATTATCGTGATCCACGAGACGAAGCCGCCGTCACCTCCCGTTCTCCATCGGGAGGCCAGATCTGGAGTCCGTTTGGGGCTCCGGGGAGGGGGATCTTCGTTCTTTGTCATCACCAACCCTTCTCCATCTCCAATTCCATGATGCTCCCCACCGGGAGTGAGTAATTTCTTCGTAGGTTCGCTGGTCGGTGAGGAGTTGGATGAGATTCATCATGTAATCTAGTTAGTTTTGTTAGGGCCGATCCCTAGTATCCACTATGTTCCAAGATTGACGTTGCTATGACTTTGCCATGCTTAATGCTTGTCACTTTGGGCCTGGGTGCCATGATTTCAGATCTAAACCGTTTATGTTATCACCATTATATTCATGTTCTAGATCAGATCTTGCAAGTTATAGACACCTACTACGTGTTATGATCTGGCAACTCCGGAGTGACAATAGCCGGGACCACTCCCGGTGATGACCGTAGTTTGAGGAGTTCATGTATTCATCGTGTGTTGCTTGGTTCCGGTTCTCTATTAAAAGGAGGCCTTAATATCCCTTAGTTTCCAATATGGAACCCGCTACCATGGGAGGGTAGGACAAAAGATGTCATGCAAGTTCTCTCCATAAGCACATATGACTATTTACGAAATACATGTCTACATTATATTTATGAACTAGAGCTAGTGCCGCATCGCCCTAGGTTATGACTATCACATGATGAATATCATCCAACAAATTACCGATCCAATGCCTACGAATTTATCGTATATTGTTCTTGCTAAGTTACTACTGCTATCGTTACTGCTGCACTTGCTACAAAACTATTGCTATCACTGTTAGCGTTACTATTGCTGCGACCACTTCTATCAAAACTATCATATTACTATGCTACCTATCACTTTGCTGCAGATAATTAATCTCCAGGTGTGGTCGAATTGACAACTCAGCTGCCAATACTTACAAATATTCTTTGGCTCCCCTTGTGTCGAATCTATAAATTTGGGTTGAATACTCTACCCAAAAAAACTGTTGCGATCCCCTATACTTGTGGGTTACCATGACTGTGTGGGATGTACATAAAAACGGAAACGTATACCTTGGATTGACTGTGTGTGATATACATACAAACGAAAACGTTTTCTCTGGGATGATTGTGTGGGATGTACATAAGAACGGAAACGTATTCCTTGGATTGACTGTGTGTGATATACATACGAATGAAAATGTTTTTCTGGGATTCACCATGTGGGATGTACATACGAACGGAAATGATTGGGTTTCGATGCATCGCCCCATCACACACGAGCTCATTATGCCCGAGCCTGGGCCTATCCCCGACGGTTTCTGGGTCGTGTGGGAAGGACCCCCTATCGCCCACACTCACTTGGTGACGGATCCAAATGCCGTCGCGGAAAGGGGTTAAAAACCGTTTGTATAGCACCGACGCGTACCAGTGTATGGTTGTCTCTTTATTGTATGAAATGCAAGCGCCATGTAATCACTACAAAAAAAGACACATCCGTGACATTTTGGCCTGGATGAATTTTGTTTCTGTCATGTTTATGACACTTCTATGACGATAATTGTGACAATAACCCGTATCATCATAGATGTGGTGGGATCCTACTTCTATGACAAAAAATCATGATAGAAAATGGGTTTTTCGTCCTGGACGGGCCGAAGACGCGGCTGCATGACATTCTTTGGGCCGTCCATGACTGAGAAAACTGTGGTAGAAGCGAGGGCGAGGAAAATATCGGGGAGTTCCCGGTTACGCTGGGTGGTCGAGGTTGAGCGACACATGGAGGGATTGCGCATTTCTCTCGTACACGTACGCGCGTGTGTGCGAGGCATTGGGCTCTAACTGAACCCAAGCAAGGCGTTCGCCTACTGAACCCGAGCAATTGCACTGCAGGACGCGCGTTATTGAACCCGAGCGATCGATCGATCTAGCTGTTAACTGAACCCAATCATGCGATTTCTTCGCTACTGCTGCTAACTGAAGCCGATCGAACCTGCAGCCTCTTGATGAACAATGAGCATTGCTGGCTGGGGGTTGGATGAACATGACCCTGTGGTAGTAGCTAGAGGCCGTTGCCGCTGGATGAATAGGATCCCGATCAAGCCGGTTGGGGGTGGATGAACAGGACCCTATGGAAGGCTGGTTGAATAGTAGCCAGTGGAGGTGTGGTTGAATAGTAGCCGGTGGAGGGGTGGTTGAACAGTAGCTGGTGGAGGGGTGGTGGAGGCTGGATGAACAGGAGCCCGTCGAGGCAGGAGGGAGACGACGTGGATGAACAGTCGCAGGTGGAGGCCGGAGGAGGTCGACGGTGGATGAATAGTACCCATAGAGGCTGGAGCGAGGTAGTAGACGATGGATGAACAGTAGTTCGTGGAGTCCTGTTTGGCGGTACGCCACATCCCTCCCGATGAAAAGGACCCGCATTTCAACCGTAGGAGGTCGAAAAGAAGTCCGTTTCTCTATTTTGCGATACGCCACACCCCTCCCGATCAAAAGGACCCCATTTCGACCGTAGGAGCTCGAACACAAGTCTGTTTCGTCCGTTCTGCGGTACGCCAGACCCTTCTTGATGAACATGACCTGTTTTCGACCGTACGCACTCAAACAGAAGGCCGTTTTCCTCCGTTTTGCAGTACGCCAGACCCCGTTCTGGCTGTTCCTTCCAAGCCGGTTTGCTCCCATTGAGCACAACACGTTCCGACCCAGTGGCTTCTCCCGATGAAGCAGGACGTTGTTTATCCGTTCTGACCTAGCCGCTTTGCTGCCGATGAATAGGACGCCGTTGCTGCCGTCCGTTGCCTCTCCATGTACACGTGCCATGGCTGTACGTATGCGCGCGTATCTAGGCGTTCGAGACCCCGCCTGTATGTACGTATGGGGCTGTATTTGTTGGCATCTGGTTGTATGTATGTGTACTCGGTTTTGACTGGACTGCCTGACCTACTACTACACATGCCGCTGTTTGCTCGGCCATGGTTCATCGTAGCAGAGAGACTGATCGACCAGTATGTACGTACACATTCGCGACCAGATTGACAACGCTACGTATGCTTCGACCAGGTGGGTACTGACTGTCAAGGAGGATAAGGAGGCACTTCCTTACATGCGAAGTTATTGATGGTGGGTCCCAGCGGTTAGGGGGAGAATCATTTTTTTGCCCGTAATATGGACGCACTTCCTTGCCTGCGAAGATGTAGCTGGTGGGTCCAAGCCATCAGAGGGGAAACTTTTTTTCGAGGCCCCTCCGGTAGGTCCCGCTGCCAGGTGGAGGAATCATTATTTTGCGCGTAATAAGGAGGCACTTCCTTGTTGCGGCCGTGGACCCAGCTGTCAGCCTCTCCATTTACAGTCCTCTTGCGATGGAAGTCATTCCTTGACCACATTGACCACGCCAAGCCGAGAGCACCAAGGCGATGGATGCCGGTGAGGCCTAAGATGGGAACGATCTGGAGTCGTGGAACAAGGGGCACTGGAGTCCCTGGCAGAGGGGAGTACGAGGGACTGGTTCGACTGCCTTCGCCGGAGAATAACAGAAGGTCTGGGTCAGTACAAGTATGATCTGGCCACCGCTGGGAGTAGGGTGGGGCGGCGAGGCCTGCGCGGCAGCACAGCCGGCCACAGGAGGCAGGAGCAGGTGACACGACCATCGCTGGTCTGGGCGGCTGGAGCAAGAAAACCATAGGTTGAGGAAGCACTATGGCCGTTCGATGGACATCGTATGGTCGCTACTGCTAGAATCGTTCATATTGACTAAGTTGACAAAGCCCTCCATCCGCATCAGTAGGCCCGCAAGTCAGCCTCCAACTATGGTGGGTTCCAGATAGTAGGGGAGTATTCATTTTTTGTGCGTAATAAGGAGGCACTTCCTTCCGTGCGAAGATATAGCTCGTGGGTCCGAGCTGTCAGCGGGACGAACGTTTTTTCGTGAAATACAGAGGCACTTTCGATGGGTCCCTGCTGTCGGGTGGAGGAATCATTATTTTGCGCGTAATTAGGAGGCATTTCCCTACGTGCGGCCGTGGACCCAGCTATCAGCCTCTCCATGTACAACCATCTTCTGATGGATGTCGTTCATTGACTCGTTGACCACGCCGCGTCGAGAGCACCAGGGCGATGGACGACGGCGAGGCCTAGGAAGGGAACAACCTGAAGCCGGGGAAGACTCGACAGTGGTTGCCCACGCGGTGGGGAGTACGAGGGTTTACTGGTTTGGCTACCATCGCTGGAAAATAACAGGAGGTGTGGGTGATTAGAAGAATGGCCTGGCCAGTGATGGAGTAGGGTGGGGCGGTGCAGCCTGTGTGGTAGCATAGCCGGCCACGGGAGGCGGGAGCAGGCAGTCCCTCCGACGCTGGTTTGTCTGGCTGGAGCAAGAAGATCAGATATTGAAGAAGCACCACAGCCGTTAGATGGACATCCAACGGCCACTGCTAATAGAATCGTGTGTTTACTATAAGTTGACAAAGCCTTGCGTACGCGTCAACCTAGTAGACCCACAAGTCAGCCTCCAAATCTGTCCCAAACAGCATACAACCCGAAATTTTTAGCCAGATTCAAATTAATTTAAAAACTAAACATACCTTAATTTAAATCCAATGAAATTTTATCCGCACAAAACCATTTTAATTTAAAATATCAAAATCCGAAAGAAAAAAGTATCTTGGAACTAATTGCCTGTTTGCTATATTTTTCCATTTTACAGCTCATTTATTATTACTTATGGCCCATTCCTTATTACTTATAGCTCATTTCTAGGCAAGCCCGAATGCATCCCTCCTCGTCTTGAAAGATTTGCAACCCAGCAATGCGTAGTAGAGCAAGTAGGCCTACGTTGGTTATTCTGCAAAAAACAAAATAGCTGGGCTAGCCATTTTCAGAAAGGAAGAAAAACACTTGGCTGGTCATGTGGTAAACATATGAAATAAAAGCCTGGGCTAGACGGGCCATAGCTCCCGCACAACCCAGTTGATACCCTTCTCCGTCCCGAAAAAATACTACGTGCGCTGCTTGGTCCCGGGTGTCTGCCCCTCCTTGTGCAGTTATCTCGCTTATTGACTACGTTGACAATGGCGTACGAGCCAGATGTCAGGAAACCAGCAGGAGGAACCCTTTTTTTCTTGTAAAAAAGGAGGCACTTTCTTGCCTACTGCCATGATCCTGGTGGGTCCCTAGTGTTATCCTCACCATGTACATTAATCTCCTTATTCCTCTCAGTTGTTGACCATGTTGACAACACCGGAGGGCAGCACCACGATGAGCGAACCAAGGCGGAGGACGATGGTGAGGCCTTAGACGGGAACGAACAGGAGCTGGGAAAGATGCACAGAGTTTTAGGGTGCGATTTGTCCATGATGCGTACGCGACAGCACATCCAACCAAGGGAGGCGGGAGTAGGCGGTCCCGCCGACGCTGGTTTGGCTTTCGCGGCTGGAGGAAGAAGAGACTGAAGAAACACGACAAACGTTGAATGTCAATCCAAAGGTCAATGTTGGCACAATCGTTTATTGACTAAGCCGACACCTAGCATACTTTTTTATATATAGGATGAAAAAAACTAGGCTCCTTCGCATCCCGAAACTGCCACCGTTCGATCTTGCGATGCAACTAAAATTGCAAGGAAAATGCGTTTGTGTGCCATCCTCCTCCTAGGGAACGTTTGCCACATAAGTGACTAGCTCCCTTGGTTTTCAACCGAGAGGTCTTGGGTTTGAGTCCCAGGAACCCTCAATTTTGTCCTCCTTCATTCCTCGCAAAAAAGAGAGAAAGAAAATCAAAGACTTGAGAAGGCATAGAGAACAAGCTAGTGTATCAGTAAAGAGACGTTGTTGAGTTTTAGAAAAAAGAGAAACATGCTCCTGTAGAGAATCCAAACCTAGACTATGCCTATATATGGTGCTATGCTACTCTGCAAGTAATGAAACTGACATATCCAACGTTCGCTTCTCCTCTTCTCTACTTACTCTGCCTAGCATCAGAAGCTCTGGCCGCGGCAACCATGTCCGCTGGCGGCTCGTCCACCTGCTCGTCAGCAGGCAACAACCAGATATGCGGCAAGTCGCCACCTGTACCACCACCTGTGGGTCTCATCACACCCCCGCCGGCACACGCACCGCAGCCGGTTGCTCATCGCAATCCGCTGCCTTTGGTGCGGTGCCACTACTGCAAATCACGCAGAGTCATCTGTCGCGTCTCAACCATAATCCTCAACCCTGACGGAGTCTTCAAAAAATTCGAATCATGGGGTAATAATATGTTTAAGTGTTGTTCCGCTTCTTTCTGTTGCTAATTTTTTAATAGTTTGGTTGATGATCTTCCAATTTGATTTGTGCAGAAAAGGGAAGATTCGTGTGATTTGTATTTCTGGGAAGTTCCTGATGTGGGGGAATGCAACTACGTTGATTACTTGGTTAGCCGAGGAATCCCAATATGAGCAGGTTGGGGTGTTGGACAAGTAACTGAAGGAACGACAGAAGAGGAAGATGCAGAGCAGAAGGTTAAAGATGCAGTTCCTCTGATCATGGCCAAGCAACAGCTACTGAACGAGCTTGACATCAATGAGGAGATGAAAGAGTTTGTGAAGATAATGGGAAAATCGATGTGGTCTGTAGGATGATTGTCTCTGACATGAGCACTTTGCTGGAACTAGTAACGAATGAAACCTGTTTAGCAGGCTGGGTGTAGTGTTGTGATCATCTAATGATTTCTATTAACGGAAATCGGGGGTATCCCATTTTGCTTATAAATAAATAAATAGCATAGGTCATTTTGCTAATAAATAAATAAATTAGCAGGGGCCCTGCCAGGTCACCTTTGTTCCCATTCGAAGACATCGAGCAAATTGCAGTCCAACAACAAACTATGTCATCAAATACAAGTTTCACAGCCAAATATGAGTACAACTAAACAACAATCTCATCATGATTTAGTCGTCATACAATCACCACACAAATCAACATACATAATAAGTGATGTTCTCACAGCAAAATAATAAACAACAACTTCATCAGGTTTCACTTGTCATAGCAAACACAATTTCACATAGTAGATAAAAAACATCTTCTGACAGGAAAATACGACAAAAGCAATCTAATCATCATCCGGAGCAGCAGCGTCAACATCTTAGCCATGTGTATCAGTATGAATCGTAATTCCCCCCAGTGTCATCTTCTTCTTCATCTTCAATGTCCTCGAACATTGGCTTCTTGTTGATTAACTCTTATATGTCCACAGCCGGACATGCAATCTTTTCACCAGCGTCATTCATGTGATGGTTCTCAAAGATATTAGGAACATCCGTGGAATCTTCTACATCAGGAGCAGTGTAAGCATCATCTTGTTATGCAACTTCATTAAACGAATTCCTCTGCTCAAACCTTTGCACTACTCTCTAGTCACTGCTACGTGCAAATGTGTCTTCCAAGAAAAATATCTGTGTTGCTTGATTTGCCAAAATAAAAGGCTCGTCGGTCTTGTACGCCGCCTTGACATTGATTGATTTGAAATAATCATCAGCTCTGGGTTTTGCAATCCTGGAAAACAGGTTATACCAACGACAACACAACAGAACGACACCGATGAACCTCGAAACTGGAGATATACTGCAACTGAACAATGTCTGTTATGTTCGCATACATTTCATTTGTCTCTTCGCCGTACGTATCCGTGCTCGTGATGGCACTGTTTTGTGTCTTCCTGCCTTCGTAGCGTGCAAGGGTGTTGTAGCGCATATCTCCAACAATGCAACATTCATAATGTCTTAACCGAGTATCAGGACCCATTGCTAGTGCGTAAAGGGAATCATTAACTGCCTGCCCATCCTCCCACGTCTTCTTAACCTATGGTTAGAAAATAGACAAGTTGATCATCTTATGTACTCAATATATAAAAAAAAACTGATAGTGAAATCCAAATGCTTACATGGCTCTTGAACCATTTCGCAAATCCTGCCATAACCAGTTTTTCAATGTTTCTTGAATTTTGCGGTAGTAACTCCTTTTTGTAGATGCTGCACAACATAGTGATCGCGTCAAACATCTAAATATATAAGAATGTTCTGCAAGTTTAGTATATTATGATGTATAAGTTGCAGTACTTAGCACTTACTCGGTATAAGGTAGAATCGCATGACAGTTATTCAACACATACGAAACCATTTTGTCCAAATCTTTAGGTTTGTTGCCTTGTTGACTCTTCCCTGTAACTCGAACAGAACAATCGAAAACATTGAGCTCGGGACTATCTTCACCCACCTCTTTGCTAAGCTGATCAGCTGTTTCAATGTAGTTTGAGCAGAATGTCAATGCTTCTGTAGCAATGTAGGCCTCTACAATGGAATTCATAACATAGCCCTTGAATGTCCCTAGCCGTTTATCAATAGGGTACATCCAGCCATACTGTACTGGACCTCTAAGTAGTGCCTCATCAGGTAGATGAACATCCAAATGCACCATCATATCAAAGAAGGCTGGAGGATATATCTTCTCAAGGTCACATAGGATAGTTGGTATCTTGTCTCTAAGACTCTCCAAAGCATCTATCATAATATTTCTATTGCAGAGTTCCCTGAAGAATTGTCCCAACTCTGCAACTGCTATATATAAGTCAGGGCGGCCCAATCCTCTAAAGATAACAGGTAAAACCCTTGGAAGTAGGTCGTGGAAGTCATGAGTTTTCAACCCTTGTACCTTGTTTCCATCTGCACCGACTCTCCTTTCAGGGTTGGAAGCAAATCCATGTGGGAATCTCACACATGACAGGATGTCGCATAATTCTTTTCTTTTTACGTTGTCAAAGACGTACACAGCTGGTGCCATATCCAGTGGTTTACCTTCATCTTCCACCTGCAAATCCTTATGATACCCAAGTGTGTCAAATCAATCCTAGATTTTAAGGTATCTTTCATCTTGCCTTCAATATTAAGAAGTGTGCCGATAATGATGTCACATATATTTTTTCTCGATGTGCAACACATCAAGATTATGTCGCAGATTCAAATCTTTCCAATACTCCAAGTCCCCACAAACTGGACCTGCGGGTAAACAATAATATCTCTTTTGCCTTTCCAAGCTTCCTTTTCCCCTACCATTATCAGGGTGGTTTCCTGGTGTAATATGCCCGACCTTCTCTAATTCCACTTGCAACTCATCGGCGGTGAGCTTCTTAGGCGCATCACGGTTTTCATGCTTTGCATTGAACACATATCTTTGGTATTTTATAGGACACGACTTGTCCTTGGTGAGGAAACGACGGTGTCCAATGTAACAGATCTTGCTATGGGACACCCCGAGACCGATGCGCTAGGTATCTTCCAGATATTCGCCGTCGTTGCCATGTCATTTCCTTGCGTGTTGCATTTTGCCATGTCATCATGTGTATTTCATCTGCATCGTTTTCAAAAGTTGTATCCGTTCGTAGTTTCCCGTCTCCCCGTTCTCTCCGTTCTCCATTTTGAGCCCAGCCACACTTGCACGCTCCCGCGGCACCGCCGAAATATT
>LR738713.1:341712909-341756688 GCA_902687465.1 Secale cereale
ACAGGCGTGCTATGAGTGTACCGCCTATTTTTCCTTTTAGACTTGGTGCTTCGCCTCCTCAGAAAAAACTTGGTTCTTCGCGCAATCCATTGATACTACTACTAGTAATCCGGTAATCCCGACTAAAACGGCGCGGCCGGGGCTTTTCCCGTGCGATATGCTGGGAGGTTGGCTTAGTTGGTTTTTTAGGACGAGTAATGCTACACCTACGTAATCCTAGTTACATAATTAACGTAATGTGAAACCTGTGAGTTGTTGATTGGAGATTGGGGGGAGGGAGGGGCCCACCACCATGAAAATCAGGGGGGAGAGAGAGAGGCAATATACGTTAACCCTTTTGTAGGTTTTCGTAGATGTAGAAAGATGTGAAATGCGTGAATGTGTAGTGCACGTATTATTGGAGTGCCTAAGATAAATTGTGTATGTAGACCCTATGTGTTTACTTACTTCGCATGTTAGCTTTGTCTCGGGTCAAATTTTCTAAGTTTATACACACAAAAACGAATCATCATTCCATATATTTGCATACTCCTACAATATATCTTACTAATATTACGAAAGTTCATATACACCGGACGAGATTCATGCAAACACGACAAATTTTCATTACATTTCGAACTTTTACTGGACAGAAAAATAAAAGAAACCCGACCCTAAACCTATTCCACGGCGGCGACTGACGTCCTCCATCTACGATCTCCATGTGTGGGGGCGGGGTTCAAGACCCGTGAAGTGAAGGTGCGGTCTCCAACGAGGAATAGTAGAACACTGGAGACCGACCGACCAGTTGGCATAGCATGCCCTGCCACCTCCCATGCCCTATTCATCCTCGGAGGAGTCCCCGACCTCGGCGGTGCCGATGGACGTGAGGTCGATGGTGATGGACGTGGACGGTCCGTCACTGCACCTACCACATGCGCCATCGAACGTTGGACGACAACAAGTAGGACGCGTGTCTGACGGTGCTCCCGTCGTCAGCCACCAGTGTGGCCACCGCTTGTGTGGTCGCGTCCGCGTCCGGCTACGCCGCTATAGCGTTGTGAGCGGCGACTTGAGCAAGGGCGGCGACCTCGAGCTTCATCCCCGAAGGCAAGCTCCCCCGCAGAGCGTTTGCGCTCGCGGTCATGGCGGATGTGCACTAGCAGGACAATGTGCTATGGACTAGAGTATAGCTAGGCGTTGTCACTTTAAGTAGCACATTCTGGTGAGGCCAAGCATCCGGGTGTGTCATTAAGTTGCCGGAGTTGGTTCGTCGAGCACCGAGCCTCTTAATGACGGCATTCGGACGGGTGGCATGATTGCGGGCAGCTGGCGCCGGCTGGGAACGCACCGCGCGACGACACGTGGGACAAGGGTTTTTGGTGTGCCAGGGTAGTCAGTTGCAGTCTTGGTAACATAGGAAATGCCCTTTGCTCACATATGATCCCCACATGTTTTTGAAAAAGCAAAGACCACCCGGCAAAAAATGTCCTGGGGATGCAGTTGGTCGTGCTAGAACACTCCGCGAACGCTCATGACGCGCGCGCACTCGGAAGCCCCGTGCATCCTTGACGAGTTGGGTGTGGATCTGCTTGTCGTGTCACAGCGGTAGCACCATCCTCGGCACCCTGAAGCCGAGTGTGTCCAGCGATGATGAGTGTGTCGCTCACTGCGGTCACCGTGTCCAGAGGCGGTGCGGGAGCTGCCCCACGTTGCTGGCCCCCACGACTCACATGAATGGTTGCTGGTGGCGAGGAGGTCGTGGGCCAGCTCCCCCATTGGACTAGTCTGCGCCACATCGTCCCGACAGGTGTGCCCCACATGCCGGTTTCCCTGTTTTCCCGGCCAAATTTAATGCATGGTAGAGTGACCTAGGCGTGTGTCGAAGAGCGACCTGACGACGAGCGAGATACAATCCCGATACCTCGAGAGATCAATTAGGTTTGACAAGAACAAAGAGGAAGAGAGGTGGTGTGTGTGTGTGTGTGTGCGAGAGAGAGAGGGGGGAGGGAGGGAGAGAGGGAGAGACCCCGAGATGAAACCGAGAGAGAGAACGAGTGGGTGCATGTGTGATACCCAAGGCGGATTCAAAATTTTGAACCGGTGACCATACCATCAACAAATCATATATAAAGGGTATTCAATGTTTGTTTTGCTTTTGAACGTAGTAGAATATATTCCCTCCAATTCTTTCTAGTTTACATATAAGTTTTATGTGTAGTCAAAGTATCTCTACTTTGGTCAAACTTATAGAAAAAGTATCAACATTCAAGAACGCACAATCAATATTGTTAGATTCGTACATACTCCTAGACTTGTATTCAAACAGAATGGTTTCCAATTTGTTTTCAAACACGTGAATGCTTGTTCTCGCGCATGCTCTTCCTACTAGGAATTCACCACATATAGCGAGTACAACGGTAATTTTTTTAAGCTCCCTGTCCAATAGTAGTAGAAGTAGAAGTAGTAGTAAAACATCTGCAGTAGAGTATGCAATGCTCATGGTACTAGTAGTATACTACTAGTAACACACGCATAGGCTTCTTGCTAGTATAGATAAATGACGCGGGTGGGGGAGGGGCAGGGGTCGGTTTGCTCTCAACTGCGGTCCCACAAGCGAGGGGAAACACAAGACGAAGCTGTAAGTGCATCTAGCGCCTCCTAGTTGGTTTTGGAGAATTGCAGGATAACACAGGTAATAGTTCCTCACAGATTCGGTTTAACTTCCAAAGATGACCCCTAAAAATGTGTGAAGGCATTGAAGTCGTGAAGACATTCACGTGAAAATAATGGCCTATGAAGACATTCACTGAAGACTATAGAATGCAAAGACATAGTTCCTTTCATAGTTCTTTTTATTCCTTCTTGAGTCATAGGATCCACCGTACTGTGAAGTGGGGTCCAAGTGAACACAGTTGAATAACTGAAGTGATGCTCAACCAAAACACCTATGTCTTCAAGCGAAGACAAATGAGAGCAAATCTTATCCAGAGCTGGATAAGTCAGCTTTACTTGGAGCTCATGTAAAGTTGTCGCGTGCGTTCAAAATCCGACCGTTAGACACGTGTTAGTTCCTTAGTGACCAAGGGTCATTTCGGACATATCCTGTCGGGTTGCCTCATGGATATAAATAGCCCACCCCCTACACTATAAATTGGTGGCTGCTCAGAGTTAGTGCACGGCTTTTGTCGTTTAAGAGCAACCCACCTCCGAAGCCTTTGAGAGAAAATATCCTTTTTGAGGACAAAACCCAAAACACCCAAAGCCAAAGAGAGTTAAGCATCACTGAAGTCATTCTATCTGTGTGACCTGAAGACTTGTTACACTTGAGGACTGTGCTTCCTCTAGCTGGTTAGGCGTCACGTTCAGAGCGTCCTAGAGCGACTGTGGACTGCCAGTGAACGAAGTCTGTGAAGGTTTAGAAGTCTACCTTGAAGACTTACCCGAGTGATTGGGCGAGGACTGTGTGTCCTTAGCTCAAGGGGAATACGGTGAGGACTGTGTGTCCGGGACTGTGTGTCCTTAGGTTTGAATTCCTAGCGGCCCTAACCAGATGTACAGTTGAGACAGCAACTGGAACTGGTCTACCAAATCCCTGTCTCCATCAAGCAACTGGTTCTATCCCTATTCTCTTTTACATTTCAGTTTGTCTTTGTGAATCCATTACTCATCTGCCTGCTCTGTTTGTCTTCACTGTGTGAAGACCACTATCTTTTTAGCTTTAGTTATATCTTCCATCTCGATCCATGTTACTTTTGTCTTCCGCTGTGTAACATATAGGTTCATTTCTATCGTTTGTATTCAAATCCCTCAAGCTTTGAAGACTTTCGTAAAAATCGCCTATTCAGCCCCCCTCTAGTCGATAACTTGCACTTTCAATTGGTATCAGAGCAAGGTTCTCCCTTGTTCTGTGTGATTCCGTTTAACCACCTGGAGTTTTAGCTATGTGACTACAGGGATAATCAAAGTCTCCGTTGCGTGTCCTGTCTTCGATGTCACTGATTACCCCTACTAGAAGAATAATATGTGCATGCATCTTGAAGCTATTGATGTCGACCTTTGGTATGTCGTCAAGAATGGTGTTCCCAATGCCGGTGAAGGTGTCACTCCTGCTGATGTCAAGAAGTTCATTCAGCTGGATTCAATTGCTAAGAATATCATCTACGGTCATCTGACCAAAGGACAGTATGGCCGTATGAGTGCTCTGCAAATGTCGAAGCTAGTCTGGGACTGGCTCTCCAAGGTCAATGAATCTGTTTCAACCCAAAAAGACTCAAGGATCAGTGTTCTTGTCAACCTCTTCAACCGCTTCAAGAGAAACGACAATGAGAAATTCCAGCTCACCTTTGATCGCCTTACTGACATTACCAATGAGCTTCGTGCACTCGGCACCACTGAGATCACAAAGCATGAAATCGTGAAGTCACTCCTGAGATCACTTGACAGCTCATTTGACACCCTAGCCTTAATGATTCAAGAACATCCTGACTACAAGACTCTTGATTCGTCTGACATACTTGAGAGGCTCAACACACATGAGTTTCAGCTATTCGAGAAAAGAGACATCTATGGACCAAACTATGGCCGAACTCGCGCCTTAAAGGCAAATGTTGTTTCCTCATCTGAAGAAGACTCTGAATGCAGTTCTGACGATCCTGAAGACATTGGCAGAGAACTAGGGATGCTTGTGAAGAAGTTTCAAAGGTTCTCAAGGAAGAAAAGCTTTGGAAAGTCTTCAAGATCCAGCTCAAGAAACGATGAAGCTTCCTCTCATGACTACAAGAAGAGAACTTGCCACAAGTGAAAGAAACCTGGTCACTACATCTCTGAGTGTCCACTATGGGACAACAAAAATAACAAGAAGAAGAAGAGCAAGGAATATGATTCTAATGACAAGAAGAAAAAGAAGTTCTCAAAGTCTTCTTCCAAGTCTTCGTCAAAGTCTTAATCACACAAGAAGAGCTCGTCTGGCAAGGCTCGTGCTTTTGTTGGCAAAGAGATGGATTCTGAGGAGGAGTCTTCTTCTGAGGAGGCAGAGGTGGAGTCCGATTCAAGCGTGGCGAGCCTAGCTCTGGCTACAACATATGTTGCCAAGTCTATCTTCAACGCTGAAGACTACGGCCTCGTCACCAACACAAATGCCACGGATGAAGATGACTCTACTCCCACTTTGTGCTTTATGGTATGTGGTGCCAAGGTAAACTCACGCGATGCTTACTTTCAAACCTCAAGTGAAGATGACTCTGACTGTGAATCCAAACCTAGCTACAAAACACTTGCTAAAATTGTAGCTGAAAAACAGAAAGCTATGGAACATATTCAAAAACTGTTAGACAAAAGCAATGATCTGTTGGACGCGGAAATGACCCGATCTCAGTCCTTAATTGAAGACATTAAAAATCTTCATGTTAAGTACAAAGAACTTGAAAGTTGTCATGAAACGCTCTCAACTACTCATGAAAAGCTTTCCTATGATTATCTTCAAAGGAAGCAAGAACTTGAGAAATTGAGAGTGGCTCATGAAGATCTTCAAAAAGAGAGCGAGCCACTTCGTGCTCAATAGATCAGTCTCGCTCAGGAAGGATTTGTACCACCATGTCTAAGATGCCTTGAGCGTGATAACGCTAACTCTGTTGCTGAATGTTCTACTGCTGCTACTGTCGTAATATCTTCAACTGCTGATGTGGTAACGAACCCCTCTAAGGAGGATACCACTACTATTGCTGATGAGAATGCCAGGTTGAAGACATTGGTTGAAACAGGAATGTTCAAAAGTCTTGAAGGGCATCAGACACTCTGTGATGTCCTAAAGAAACAGATTCTGAACGGAAACCCTAGGAAAGAGGGTGTTGGGTTCGAAAGGAAAATGAATGTTGATGGTTCCTACTGGAAGCCTGAGCAGTATCCCAATACCAGATGGGCTGCTGCAAAAGGTCCACCAGTAGATCCATCCACTTTATCCGGCTTCACGTGTGCTAACCCAATCATTATTGATGAATCATTTAATGCAAACTATAAACTGTTTAAGAATCAGAATGGTGAAGTGTTTGCCAGGATATTGGTACAAATTGCAGGAATGGGCCACCAATGAAGAAGATCTGGGTGCCCAAAGGTTGTCTTGAGAATCTTCCTGTGAATGTCATCATGACACCACTTGGGAAGAAGACAAACCCTAGACCAATGGCTTCATATAGTCCAAAGGCTTCATACAGACTGAAGACTCAACAGAGTCACCCAAACGCCTATGTTCTGCAGGGAAATCATACTCAGACCTATAAATATGAGCATCTTTTATCAAACCGATATGTTCATAAAACCAAGAACTTTTTTGCTTACTCATATGAGTATTATTTACCTCCTGCAAGGCTATTTGCTAGGGATCCTAAGACAAAATTCTCAGATGTTGCACTTAGACTTATTGCTTCGAAGCCACCCCTAAAGATGTGGGTGGTTAAGAAAAATTAACTTCTCTTGCAGGGAAGGGTCTCCAGCCGAAAATCATCTTTCGACGCCAATGCTGGGGACCTTAAACATCTTTTGGGACGCAGGATCAAATGTCCAAATGGTTTATCCATGTATTTTGTCCCATGGTTTCTTGACAAGATTCCTATCGTGACTGACCAAGATCTAAACTTCCATAACCCACTTGTTCGTCAAATGTTTATGCTTCACACTTCTCTTTGTGAAGACTATGTCGTTAACTAATCTATAGGGCACTGCTTCGGAAGCCACCGAATGGATAATTGACAGTGGATGTACCAACCACATGACTGGTGACCGACGTCTTCTCATGGACTCAACTCTACGCCCTTCTCCCAAAAGTCACATCACATTTGCTAACACTTGTAAAAGCAAGGTACTGGGACGTGGCAGAGTTGCTATCTCAAAGGATCAACACATGGACAAAGTAATGCTTGTTGAATCACTTGGATACAACTTAATGTCAGTCTCCATGTTGTGTGATCTAAATATGATTGTGATATTTGGAAAATATCGTTGCCTTTTCCTTATGGAAGCTGACAAATCTCTAGTCTTCGAAGGACATCGAAAAGGTGATCTGTATATGGTAGATTTCTCTGCAGGACCAGAACTCGTGGTATGTCTTCTTGCAAAAGCTTCAGAATGTTGGCTTTGGCATCAAAGGCTTGGTCACGCTGGCATGGGGAACCTACACACTCTCATCAAGAAGAAGCATGTCATAGGCATTGAGGGCGTCAAGTTCAAGAAATATCATCTATATGGTGCCTGTGAAGCTGGAAAGATGACTAGGGCCAAGCATCCCTCAAAGACAATCATGACCACAACCCATCCCTTCGAGCTACTTCACATGGACCTATTTGGCCCCACTCACTACTCTACTCTCACTACTACTGCTTGCTTATATGGTTTCATGATCGTTGATGACTACTCTAGATACACTTGGGTGCACATAATCCTGTTTAAGACTGAAGTGCAGGATGTCTTCAGACGCTTCGCAAATAGGGCCATGAACAACTATGGCATCAAGATCAAGCACATCAGAAGTGACAATGGAACTGAATTCCAGAACACTTGGCTCGACACCTATCTTGATACATTGGGCATTACACATGAGTTCTCAACCCCATACACGCCTCAACAGAATGGCATCGTCGAGCGCAAGAACAAAACTCTCATTGAGATGGCATGCACTATGCTTGATGAATACAAGACACCAAGAAGATTCTGGCTTGAAGCCATTGATACTGCATGTCATATCATCAACAGAGTTCATCTTCACAAGTTCTTCAAGAAAACATCATATGAACTACTGACTGGTAAGAAGCCAAACGTAAGCTATTTCAGAGTCTTCGGTGCTAAGTGTTGGATCAAGGATCCGCATCACACTTCCAAATTTGCACCGAAAGCACATGAAGGTTTTATGCTTGGTTACGGAAAGGACTCGCACACCTATCAGGTCTTCAATCTCTTTCACTCTAAAGTGGTTGAAACCGTAGATGTGCGGTTCGATGAAGCTAACGGCTCACAAAGAGAGCACCTATCAAATGTGCTAGATGAAGCCTCTCCAAGTGAATCTATCAAACAAATGGGTACAGGTGAAATCATACCCACCGAGGAACCAACTGAAGATGAAATCATCATCTCTCCACCCAACAACTCTGAAGACTATGCTCAGCCTGAAGCCAACACTGAACATGAAGACAATCAACAGAATGAGCGAAGTCTTCGCCTAGCTCATCCACGAGTCGCAAATGAAGTTCAAATTAAAAAGATTCTTGATGGCATCAATGCAACTAGTCCACTCACTTGCTCAAAAGCAACTCGACTAGCAAACTTCTGTGGTCACTCTACATTTGTCTCAATATTTGAACCCAAGAAAGTTGACGAAGCCTTTAAGGAATCTGAATGGGTTCAAGCAATGCAAGAAGAGCTTCAACAGTTTGAGCTGAATAATGTCTGGGAATTGGTAAAGTGTCCTGATCCAAGGAAACATAACATCATTGGCACCAAGTGGATCTACCGCAACAAACAAGATGAAAAGGGTCAAGTCGTCAGAAACAAGGCTCGTCTAGTTGCTCAAGGCTACACCCAAGTAGAAGGAATTGACTTTGATGAAACCTTTGCTCCTGTTGCCAGACTTGAAGCCATTCGCATACTGCTAGCGTACGCCAACCATCATAACATATTTCTGTATCAAATGGATGTGAAGAGCGCATTCCTGAATGTGAAAATTGAAGAAGAAGTGTATGTTGCACAGCCTCCAGGCTTTGAAGACCCAAAGCGTCCTGACATGGTTTACAAGCTAAACAAGGCATTGTATGGACTCAAACAAGCTCCTCGTGCATGGTATGCCACACTCAAAGACTTCTTGAAGAGCAAAGGCTTCAAACCTGGATCATTGGATCCCACACTCTTCACGAAGACATATGATGGAGAACTGTTCGTATGTCAGATTTATGTGTATGACATAATCTTTGGATGCACTGACAAAAGATACAGCGATGAGTTTGGATACATGATGCAAAAGCAATATCAGATGTCTATGATGGGTGAACTGAAGTTTTTCCTTGGTGTCCAAATTCGCCAACAGAAGAATGGCATCTTCATATCTCAAGAGAAATACCTTAAAGATTGCCTGAAGAAGTTTGGAATGCAAGATTGCAAAGGGTACACGACGCCAATGCCAACTAAAGGACAATTGGGCTCCGACGACAATGATAAAGAGTTTGATCAAAAGGTATACCGCTCCATGATTGGTTCTTTACTCTATTTATGTGCATCTAGGCCTGATATAATGCTTAGCGTTTGCATGTGTGCCTGATTCCAAGCGGCACCAAAGGAATCGCATCACCTCGTTGTGAAGCGAATTCTTCGATATCTGGCTCACACCCCCACACTAAGATTATGGTATCCCAAGGGCTCTATATTTGATCTAGTCGAATTCTTAGATGCTGATTATGCTGGTGACAAAGTTGATCGCAAGTCCACCTCGGACACATGTCACTTTCTTGGACGATCTCTTGTCTGTTGGTCTTTAAAGAATCAGAACTCAGTGTCCCTTTCCACAGCTGAAGCTGAATACATTGCTGCTGGATCTTGTTGTGCTCAGCTCCTCTGGATGAAGCAAAGTCTCAAGGATTATGGCTTCAACATGGAAAAGGTGCCTCTTTACTGTGATAATGAGAGTGCCATCAAGATTGCTCACAATCCAGTTCAGCACTCGAAGACAAAGCACATTCAAATTCGTTAGCACTTTCTCAGAGATCATGTGATCAAGAAGGATATTGAAATCATTCATGTCAACACTGAAGAGCAACTGGCAGATATCTTCACTAAGCCCTTGGATGAGAAAAGGTTTTGCAAGCTTCGGTGTGAGCTAAATATCCTAGAATCCTCAAATGTCATGTGATTGGACACACATCCTAACGCTTATGCATTTTGACGACTTAGATGTGCAACACACTAAGTAACGTATGTCTTCAATTCATGAAGACTTAAACTCTGCGTGTGAATACATTAATGTGGAAATTGACTCTGGAGTGCCACGATAATTGTGCGTCGTGTCCTAGTCTAATACTTCCCATACGGTGGGTAACGCCACCACCAAACTTTTCTGAAGATATCATTTGGCGCCATAACTGCTATTATCTTCACACCGTGTTTGTCTTCAACATTGTTTTTCTTCAAAACTCATCTTCTCAATGTTGTTTTAATTGATTTTCTCTGTATATGTTCTGTCCTCTACAACATTCACTTATAGCTATGTCTTCAAACTTTTTGATCTAAGTGAATGTGATCGGACCCTGTTCCCCTCTATGCTGTATCTCTCCAACTCTGTCTATCTCTTCATATGAATTCTATTGACACTTGTTGAATGTCTTCACTGTGTCCTTGTCAGCTGAAGATATAGAGACAAACATTTAAAATGTTTTTAATGCTATGTCTTTTTGCGTGAAATCCCGAGGAACTGAAACGTCCATCCGACATATCTGGCGCGTGTAGGATCGTGGCTCATCTCTCCATAAGATGCATGCCAGCCACGTGTCGACCAAATGTGAACCGCCAGGGGCACCTGTGTAATTGCACTGCGCCGTTGCCCCTCCATATAAATATTCCACCCCTCGCGGTCATTATTTCCTTCTTCCACCTCTCGCCACCTCGCTCAACTCTAGCGCCTCCGCTAGCTCCAGTCGACGCCGGAGACGAAGCGCTTAGCTTCCGCGACCTCTTCAACGCCGTCTTCACGCCGGACGTGGACCTCGCCTCTCCGCCGCCACCGTAGGAGTTCTCCGCCGCCAAGTTAGGGCATGGGAGATCGATCTGCTCGACATGCCACTTTTCCCGTCAAGCAGTTCTTCATGTCGGTAAATAGATCTCTATTTTTACCGCTGTTTTGATCCGTCAATATCATAAATCTTCTCCAAAAGTGGTTTCCGTTCTTTTGAGATCTATTTTTATCTATTCATCTCTCATATGATGCAAACATATTCACTTATGCGACCCTACTAGTTAGATTCCTCACTTGTACTTATTCATGGATTCGTACAAATTTGGAACCAACTCTCTACATATAAGTGAATGTCTTCGCACTATGAGGTCAATGTCTTCAATCCTCTTTAATCTTCAAAATCTTATGAGAATGCATATGACCTCTTCCCCTTCCCTCGCATCTCTAATTCTGTCACAGGTACATGTCCGTGGGGGAATCCCTTGGTTCTCATAGTCTGCATTCATTTGCAGAATTCTTACAGCGTCACATTGAATCACCTGAAGCCAGCTCTTGTCTGACCAGTCGCAGGAAGACTAATTGCAGTGTGAAGCCTTTCAGTCTAAACTCTATGGCTTCAGAGAAACAATCTAAGAAGGGTGGCAGGCAAAGACGTACTGACACAGCAAAAGATCTTCCTCCTGATCTTTTCAAAATGTACAAATCTGACCCAGAAGAATCCTATGGAGAACGCAAGTCTCGAATCCAATGGATTCGAAGATATTGGGAAGAGCAATGGTTTCAGTATAGGTTTGTCACCCCCAAGTATGCTTCCAAGAATGCCATTCGTCCTCCATGGGGTGATATCATCTACAAGAAGCTCCAGCCCAAGACTAAGTCTGAAGCCATTGCTAATAGCTTCTTCCCATGCATGGTCAGAGGACCTATGCCTTCAGATGCTGACCCATCCAGTCTTCGATGGTGTCGTGAAGATGAACTGTTTGAAGAGAACTAAAAATTTGGAAAGAACTCTGCCACTTAGAACCAATGTTGTGGATATCGCTTATCGTTATCGTCTCGGTCAGCTGGAGATTAGAGATTAATCGGAAATCGGCCGGTTAATCGATTTTATCGGTCGACTATTAATCGTCCATTTTTTCAAATCCCGGGTTCCCAACACTAAAATATGCTATATTCAACACCAAAACAATATTGGACAGAAGTGTTACCTCGAATCCTAGCATTTGAATCTTGATATAATGACAAACAAAGTAGAAAAACATTATATATTGCATAACAAGGTCCACAAAACACAAATAAACATAGTTCTTGCAAACATAGTGCTATGAATAGGCCCGATTTATTGGTAGATTCCCGATAAATCACTTGACATAGCGATAAATCAGCCCAAACGATAAATGGTGAAGATAAGGCATAATCTTCTCGGGCACCCCAAGAGTAGCGATAAATCGGATGATAAATCGCTGAATCGGAAGATTTCTTGAACAGTGCTTAGAACAGTAAAGAACTGGGCATCAACTTTAATCCTGGCCCATCTCGACCACGGTCTGAATGCTCGCATGAAGCAAATGAGAATCGTGATGGCCCCTTCAATGACCTCGTTGGATTGCTTTCCCACATTGCCGCTCAAAGGGAAACTATGGAAGATGCAGCTGAAGACATGGAACCTGAAGTTGTTCCTGAGTCTACGAAGCCAAGGAAGAAATCAAAGGCTTCCAAATCTGCTGCAGCCCCAAAAGCTTCAAATGTGAAGCCTCTGAAGATTGTACCTCCTGAATCCAGTGTGCAGTCTGAAGATCACTCTCGCATCTCTCAGCGCTCCAAGCAGCTTGTGAAGCCATCGGGCCAAGGACTCACACCTGCAAGCATTCTGCGCAATGATGATGACATCATAGATCTGTCGAGTGACGAAGATCTTGCTGATGATGCTTTGGAGATGCTGAATAGGAGCAAGCAACAGGCTGAAATCTTCAATGATCTGCCTTTCTTTGACGCTGAAATCATCAACAACTTCATTGATGAGTGGCTTGAAGATACCTCTCTTTCACTTGATGATCTTCAGCTTCCAATTGACATCAGTGTGACTTTTCAAGGGTACATTGCGCAAGAACTGACTGTTGCACAGAAGGTGATTGAGCAAAAGAACAAAATTGATCATGAGAAGGCTCTGTTCAAGAAGCACATGGCAAGTCTCAGCGCTCAAGAAGTCCAAGGCTCAAAGACCATGATGACTGACCTCAAGGCTGAATTTGCCAAGCGCCGTGAACTGGCAAAGGGATCAAAGGACCATCTCAAACACTATGCTGAGAAATGCGTCCAGGCCCACAATGAAGCTCTGAAGAGAAAAGCGCTTGGTCGTTGTCGTGGTTATGTCACGGCAGATGTCCTAGCATAATGACTTAGTCGTGGAGCCATCGCTATGGGTTAGCTTAAAGGGGTTAAAGCGGACAAGGACGCAAGGGATTTTATACTAATTCGTCCCCTTCGATGAAGGTAAAAGCCTACGTCTAGCTATTGTGGTATTGCTAGGGTTTCGATGACCAGGGAGCGAATCCGCTTTGCCTGTGTCTTGAGCTGTTGTTTTGTTGTCTCTGAAGTGCCGCCGGGTCGTCCCTTTATATACATAGGATGACGCCCGACCGGCTTACAGAATCCTGAGGCCGGCTCATAAACGTGCCTGGCTCGGTCTATACTTTACCTATCTTACAATACAAGTCACACACCGTATGGCGGTTTATATCTTCGGGCCCTAATGCCGTTTGGGCCCTGGGCCTTTTAATCTTCTATAGTAAAATGCCATATTCTATGTCTTGATGGGCTTCATAGGAGTAATTCGTCATAGGCATAAACCGGCCCCTCCTGGGCGGTTTATACCTAATAGTTATAGCCCTGACATTAGGCCCCAGATAGATTTGAACCTGTTCATGTCAATCTTCAACACTTGGGGAAAACCTTGTCTTCCGTGCCTTCAAATGACCTTGTAAACTGCCATGACGTCATCTTCCATGATCATGTTAAACCGCCATGACATCACATGTTCATTAAAAACCTGTATATGCTTTAACCTTTATTTATTAATCCTCCGAAGACCGAGGCGACAGCTCCGCCCTATATCCATTTTTTCGGGCTCCTCAATTCCCGCACGTGCCGTTTATCCCTTCGGCTTATAAATAGGGCGAGGGTTCCTTTTCTTTTTCCTCCCCTCGCCTCTTTGTCCATCTTCTTCCTCGCGCCACCTTAGTGCCTAAGAACCGCCCCCGCAGTCGACCTTCACATCTGCTCCAACCCAGGCCGCTACATCAACCTGTTTGGACAAGAGCTTCACTAGCGCGCCTCCGCATCCAAGAGCTTCGGTAAATCCTTTCTTCGCTTCTCCTATAGATCTCATTAGGGTTTTTTCGCAAGTTCATCAAAGCTGCTGCGCTGTTCTTCCCTGTGCTTCACCATGGCTTTGATGGCAAGTGTAGATCTGATGCTTTTTGTACGCGGCTGTAGCGATGACCCTCCTTCCTTATCATTAACGCGCTTCGTCTTTTAAGTAATCCCCACCTAGGTCTGATGAACTGATGCGGCACCTGTTCAACCTAAGTCTGAATATACCTGAATTTATTGATATGATGTAGACCTTCATCGATGGTTTAACTTTTAGGAAAATTATAATCCGGTAGGTAGCATTAGGCCCCGCTTAAACCGCCGTTGCAACTGTCTTTATAATACTTCCAATGTCTAGCTCTGGTTTAATATTGTTTATACCTCAATAACTGTCAACATTCTATATCTGTCGATCATGAATCATAAACCGGCCCTTATCGGTAATTTCAGCCTTTTCCTTTGAAATGGCAAAGCAAGCCAAGCAATTTTATTCCTGCAACTGGGTTCCATCCCGGGTTACTGAAGAAGAACTGAACGGTTTAGTTGAGATTGGCGCTTTAGCCAAGAAAGATGTCATCCATTGGAGAATCCCTGGTCTGGAAAACCCTCCTGAACCCAAAGATGGAGAAGTAGTTATATTTGTTGATCACTTGGCCCGAGGGTTTAGCCCTCCCGGATCAAAATTCTTCCGTGATGTGCTGGCTAGCTTCCAACTCCACCCTCAAGATATTGGACCAAACTATGTATCCAGTATTTGCAATTTTCAAGTATTCTGTGAGGCTTATTTGCAAGAGGAGCCTACAGTTGAGATGTGTAGAGATTTCTTCCACTTGAACCGCCGTACAGAATTTACGGACGGACCCAACACCGAGCTTGGCGGGATGTCCATTCGGAAAAGAAAAGATGTCAGTTTTCCCCATGCCAAGCATCATAGCCATCCTAAAGACTGGAATCAGACCTGGTTTTATTGTCAAGATACATCTCCAGTTGGTGAGAATCCTCTGTCGGGTTATCGTCCGCATCTGCTTTCCAACCATCATCCATTTCCCCAACAACTTAGTGCCCAAGAGCTATCCAAGTATGCCCCACAACTTTCCAAGCTTCGGGCCTTTACTGCAAACGGTTTAACAGGCATCGACTTTGTTCGTTGCTAGATTTCTTGGAGCATTTTACCTCTAAGCCGGCGTCCCGGTTTGATGTGCGAGTACACAGGGGACCCCAAAGACCCTCAACGTCATACTGAGGTTTTGCTAACACAAAATGAAATCAATAAATCTGTCAAGAAGATATTGGATGAACCGGTGGATGTCTGCAACAAAACTGGGCTGGCTCCCTTCTGCGAATCCAATAAACCGCCAGCTGTAAATATCCTTATAACTTTTTGCTTTATTTCAATCTGTTAAGTATCCTTTCTAAAACCACTCAATTTCTGATAGGGTAATGATTCATTCTGGAAGAGGAAAACCCAAGATAAACCGGCAAAGGTATCTCGCCCTAAGACCAAGGCCATCAAGAAGACTGTCAAAAAGAAAAATGCTAAAGCATCCGAGTTAAACATTGAAGATGATGAACCGGCATCAGAGGTAGAACTTGACTCCCTTGGCTCCCTTTTCTTGCATCTCATTGACAATGATTATATTCAGGAAAACGCTGAAGGCAGCCAAGCTGATGGTGTAGAGGTAATTATCCTTTCCTCCAGTTCAGATCCTCTACCAACACAGAAAATCTATCAAGCAAACCGGAAAGTAAGATTTTCTCTCCCTTTAGCTTACTTGGACCCAAACTTTATTTTGAAGAAGCAGCAACATGAAGCTCGCCACACAACTCGGCACAGCGGCCAAGCAATCACTTCCACCTGTTTACCGATTACTCCTATCCAGAAGCGTCGATCAGAGGTCTTATATATTACTGATATTCTTTATCCCCAAGCGGGTCATTTCCGGCAGCCTCTTAATCCATCTGATTCAAATTATCAGGACACACCTCGTTCATCGTCTGGCGAGTCAACAGCCACACAGCTTCCACCCCTCAAGACGGTTCCTGGGTGTCGTGGAATTAGCACGGCAGATGTCCGGTTTAGCGGACTTGATGATGGAACCATCGCACGGGTTAGCTTGAAGGGGTTCATAGCACACAAAGGACACAGAGAGTTTATACTAGTTCGGCCCCTTCGATGATGGTAAAAGCCTACGTCTAGTTGGTTTGGTATTGCTTGGGCGTCGGTTTACACGGAGCGGATCGCTTGCCCGTAGTCTCGACGGGTTGATTCTTGCTTGTCCCTGAACCGTCGCCGGGTCGTCCCTTTATATAGAGGTGACGCCTGGTCCGGTTTACAGAGTCCCGAGGCCGGCTCATACTTGTGTCCGCCTCGGTCTCTATCCTTTCTTCCTTATCTCTCAAGTTATATCGCTTGGCGGTTTACAAACCATAATTCTATACATGGGCCCTAAGATTTTATGGGCCGTAGCCTTTACTAAATATTACAACCAAGTATAATATAACTAAGCCGGTTTACACTAGCCGGTTCATACCTGCTAGTAATATCCCTGACATTAGGCCCCAGAATGATTTGAACTTGTTCATATCGATCTCCCTTGTCTTGTATAATTTTCTTCTGCGTTTTCTCATTTTTTGTAAACCGGCTCTGACGTCATCTTCGAGAATCATTGAATCTGACCGTGACATCATCTCCGCATTTAACGCTGCGAGCTGTACTGTAGCTTTGTTTAATGGTTATCCCGAAGATCGAGGCGTCAAAGAGATCTTTATCCGATCTTTGCCCCCTCGAATCCCGCATCTGTCGCTTCACCTCTGTCTCTCTCTTATAAATACCGCCGTCCCCCTTCGTTCTTTCTTCTTCTCGCCTCTTCTTCCTCCGTCTGCCGCCCGAGCTTCAAGACGCCATTGACGCCTGAGCTTGAAGCGCCGCCATTGCCTCGCCGAGTCAAGACCTCCCTGGCCGCTTCATCAACCTGATTTGACCAGAGAACTCCGCCGCCGTCCTCCATTGTTCAGGTACGTCTTTTCTTCCTCGTTATAGATCTGCATCTTCTAGGGTTCTTCCTCGTGCTTCCGCCATTAGAACCTCCATGATAACTTTGCCTTGCACCCTGAAACCTTAGCCTTTATGTCCTACTCTTAGATTCTGCCTTCGGCTTGCTGCTCCTGTGCTTTAGATCTTGTTACTTTACATAATCTGTAGGTTCATCTGCTTCGTTTATTACCCTTGTAGTTCTTCCCGTACTTTCATATATTTATTTTTCTTTTTCCCGCATACTCAGATCTGCTCTGCCCTAACTGCCTGTCGAAACTTGTTTCTTCCCTTTGTAAATCTGCTAAGTATGCTCCGGTTTATACTGTTATGCCCTGTTCCTGTAAATTTTTTGAAGTTGAACGTAATGGTTAAGTTATTTCCTCTTTTGCTGTCATGAACCGGCAGTGACATAGCTCCCTGTTATTGCCGGTTTAACCCTACCATTAGTCCCTTGTCTAAACCGTTGCGTAATCTTCGTAGATATCTTCCGGTTTATGCTGATGTACTCGCGTAATCCGGTTTACACTTTATCTTTTTCAGTTCTTGTCCTTCCATTGCTATGGCCAAGCAGTTTGTCTCTTGTGATTGGGTCCCTTCCATCATCACGGAAGAAGACTTGGTCAAAATTACTGAAATTCGTACTTTAGGTCCTCGATCCGTTTTGAAGTGGCGGGCTCCAGGAAATGAATGCCCTCCTACTCCCAGGCAAGGGGAGGTTATTGTTTTCTTTGACCACATATCTCGAGGCTTCACCCCCCCCGGTTCAAAGTTTTTCCGGGACGTTCTCGCTGCCTTCCAACTCCACCCTCAGGATATTGGGCCCAACTCCATTTCAAATATCTGTGACTTCCAAGTATTTTCAGAGGTGTATCTGCAAGAAGAACCGGATGTTGATCTGTTCCGGGACTTTTTCCACTTGAACCGGCGTACGGAATTCACTAGCGGGCCGCATCAAGAACTCGGCGGTGTTAGTATCCAGAAAAGGAGAGACGCTGTCTTTCCCCACGCCGCTCTCCACACGCACCCAAAGGAGTGGAACAAATCATGGTTTTACTGTGTTGATACTTCTCCTGAAGGGGAGAACCCACTGCCGGGTTATCGTGAGCACCGTATTCCGGAGGATCATCCTCTACCACAATGACTCAGCTCTGTCGAACGGACCCGGTTTGCGTCCCAGCTTTCCAGATTGAAGGCTTTTATGGCCAACGGTTTAACAGGAACCGATTTTATGCGCTGTTGGCTCTCTTGGAGCATTCTTCCCTTGAGTCAGCGATCGCAGTTGATGTGCCAGTTTTCTGGTAAACCGGACGACCCTCAGCGGTTTACCAAGGAAAAACTCTCTGAATCGGAGGTTATAGAATCAGCTAAGAAGATGCTCAACGTCTCCTTAGCAGACTGCAGCAAGGTCGGGTTAGCCCCGTATTATAAGAAGAATAAGCTGCCTGCGGTAAGTTTTTCTTTGTCTTGTATTTGTAACCCGTTCCTTTAAACCGTCCTTTCAATTGTCTTTCCTTCTTTTGAATACGCTGATGATCCTTTCTGGAAGAGAAAACCTCAGGAGAAAACCGGCAAACAAGCGCGCCGGAAGACCTTTGCTAACAAGAAAAGAAAGGCAGTTGTTGACTCTAGCTCTCACGCCGAGGATGATGATCCGGATTCCGAGGTATGAAGTAATCCGGTTTGAAGTTGCTTTCTTGTACTCATATCTGTATCTAATAATAACTTTCCACAGGAGTTGGCAGAAGGTGATAAACCGGCCGAAGTTGAGGTAACTATCCTTTCTTCCGATTCAGAAGCTCTTCCACAAAAAAGTCGTCGGACCGTCCGGAAATACCAATTTTCTCATCCTTATGCTCAATTGGATCCTAATTTTCTTTTGAAGAAACAACAGCATGAAGCTCTTCGCCGGACCACTCGCCATAGTGGCTTGGCAGTGGAATCATCCGGGATTTCTCTAACTCCAGCTCGGAAGCGTCGCACTGAGGTGATACTTTCTCCGACTCTTCTTCATCCCAAGGCCGGGCTTATCCGAAAACCTCTTAAACCGTCTGATCCTGATTATCAGGAGACTCCATTATCCTCCTCTGGTGAATCAACCGCTACACAACTTCCCCCATTGAAAACTGTCCCAGGGTAAGTCTTTTTAACATTTCTAGTTTATGATTATCTTTTTGCTTCGCAATTTTAACTCATCCTGCAAACTTTTTTCCAGCAAGCCGAAGCCTAGCAAAAGACAAAAGGCAAACAAACTCCCTGCTGAGACTTCTGAAGATGATCCGGCGGTTGATCCGGCAATGACAGTTCCTCCAGAAGGCGAGCCCATAGCTCCTCTTGAAGATCCTGCGTCTACGGATCATATCTTAGTGCCCGAGAATCCTACTGCTGAAGATGTCCACAATCCGCCAAGTCCTACCCGGGCCAGCTCTCCTCAAGTTAATCCGACATCTCCCAATCCGGCTCACATTGCGACTCCACCAACTGCACCTGCTTCTCCAGAAGTTGTAGTGACTGGAGCTGCTTTTGTTGCACGGGCTGAGCCCACTGTTTTAGCCAAGCATACGGCTAAAACGGAGAAGCTATATAAGGAGAAGGGTAAATGGAGTACTGAAGTATCCAATCTTGCAGATATGAGTGCCCAAGAAATCTATTCTGGGTACCTAAACCGGCTCCACAACAGCCGAGACTATGAAGCGAGTTTGGTTAACTTGATGAAGGAGAAATATGAGATAATCCTTTTCTTCTGACTTTGCGTTTTTGATATGCTCCTTTCCCATAACAGCCCCCAAGTTCCAATTTAGCTGCATACTGAAGGTGAACCGGAACTTTATAGTTTGAACAATTGATCTTTACATTAGCCCCCAAGTATCAAGTAGATAACTTGTTTATGTATTTGATACTTTGTAAAAAAATTCTGCTGATACTTCAATCATCCATTAGCCCCCAAGTGTCAAGTAGACAACTTGTTTGTGTGCTTGAGACTTGTAACTTTGAATTGCTGCTGTTTATTGCTTCAATTGTCATTAGCCCCCAAGTGTCAAGTAGACAACTTGTTTGTGTGCTTGAGACTTGTCTGATTTTTGCTTCTTGTCAATTGATTGTGCTTGCAGGCTGACTTAAACCGGAATGCTGATGAGATTAATGAACTTCGGAGCCGTCTCGCTAAGACAGAATCTGCCGCTTCGAAAGCTAAGAAAGATCTTCAGGTAAGTTTAAAGACTGCTGAAGATCTGAAAAAATTCTTTGAAGAAGAGCGGACCACTTTTGAGGTTCAGAAGAAAGAATTGGAAAAAAAGGGTTCAGGACGCTGAAGGGGCGCTTAATCCGGTTACAGAAGAGTTAACCGGCTTAAAGCAGCAAATTGAGTTGATGACTTCTGCAATCTTTGGTAAGTATAATCGGAACTCCTGCTTTATCCTTGCGATTTTCTACCTGTGCCGGTTTAACCATAATACTTATATGCAGGGCGCCGTGTCACCCATCTTGGGGATGACCTACGGAAGAAACTGAAAGCATGTTACACTTTGGTCGAGCAGCTTTATTCCGGTGCTCAGAGGATCATTAGTGCATCATCTTTCGGTAAACCGGCACCCACAACTATTCAAGGCACGTTGGAAAAGTTATCTGTTCTGCCGGTTCGTCTTGAAGAAGTTAAAAAGTCTGCTGCTCGAGGCGGTGCCCTTCTGGCACTTACCAGGGCTAAAGCCTGGGTCCCGGATCTTGATCCAGAAGAGGCTTTAACTGGATTTCCTGACACTAAGGAAGATGGATCTGCTTTTACCGCAAAGGATCTCCATGTCTTGACGGAGGAGATGCGCCCCCTCGCCAGCAAGCTTGCAGCTGAATCCGATTTATCCAGGTATCATCCGGGGTACGACTTGCAAAACGAGCGGGTGGAGCGGCCGGTTTATGACACCGTCAATTTAATCCCACCGGTTCGCCCTCATACCTTCGCTCCAGATATCGAACCTTCTGAGCTGATCAACGAAGAGATGTATTTCTGGGCTTTGACGAAGATTGATTGGCGTGTTCCGGACTTCCAACCGCTTCAAGAGGACGAAGACATTCCGGATCAAGCTGATGGCCAGCCATCTCAGCAAGGAGGAGCATAATTCAGAATTTATTGTTGTAATCATAGTCTCTGCTTTATCAAACAATCTTTTAATCCGTCCGGCTTGCTATGCCTTGTAATAGGATAGCTGAAAACATGATCCGCTTTAATCCGGATATTATGTCTTTCTTGTGTGAGATATTTGCTAATTTAAATGTTGTCTGATGTCGCTTATCTTGCGTATCATTTGTTCCTGCAAAAGTAATACTGAAAATATGTCCTAGTGGTTACCACTTGACGGATTAAATTGTTCTCTCAAAACGTCAAACAAGTACATACTTATACCAGAAATAAAGTTTTACCTAAGATTATATATGCTCCATACTCTTAATCCGGTAGAACTTTAAAGCCTCTTGATGAAGATCTTCATGGATCCAATTAGAAACCCGGGTTTTGATGATAGACTCCGGTTTATCTCGTTCTGAAACTTTGTTCAGAAATTTGTGGCTTGTTTCCTGATAGATGATCCGGGTTATAATGAACACCGGTTTATTCATGCTGGTATTCATGACCCAGACTTTTCACTTTATAGATATGTGGTCAGCTTCTGTAGCTGTTCCACTCCGGTTTAAAGGGTTACAAAACACAAACACCAAAAAGATGCAAATTTTGCAAATAAGACCATGTAGTCGAGGCTTTTTAAGAGCTGCCAGGCTCAAAGCAAGGTTCAACCAATCGCTCGATGTGGATTATCCATCTTTCCAGAGGGCCTAGCCAATCACTGAATGTGGATTATCCATCTTTTCAGAGGGCCGATAGAACCGCAAATAAAAAATTGAGCCAATCACTGGATGTGGATTATCCATCTTTCCAGAGGGCCTAGCTAAGCACTGAATGTGGATTATCCATCTTTTCAGAGGGCCTCCATGGTTCCTCGAACCTGTGGGTAAATTGACTGTCCATAAGAATTTTAGCCAATCACTGAATGCGGGTGAACCCGACTGTCCAGAGGGCCTCCATGGTTCCTCGAACCTGTGGGTAAATCTTGAAGCGTCCTCTCTTTGAACCAGATATGATCTCATGTTCTTTAGAGAGTTTTATCGCTTCTGTTTATACTCTGCAAAAAATCAACTTTAAACCGGCCAATATGTTGAAATATAATATCTGATAAAACTTGCGTGGTTGTCCTCACAAGATATTTGTATGTGGAAAAAGGGCTGAGCCCCCGGTTTACCGAGGGTGCCGGTTTATTCATTAATCATAATATATACATAGGATACAGTGGAGCTCGTAGCTCAAGTATAGTATGGCCGTAAATGGGCGATGTTCCATGGCCTCTTCGTCTCCTCTTCTGATGTCCGTGAGTCCTTGTGTTCTCGAACGTCCACCAAGTAATATGAACCGTTGTGTAGATTCTTACTGACCACAAAGGGCCCTTCCCAAGGTGGGGATAGCTTGTGCATATCTGTTTGATCTTGGATGAGCCGGAGTACCAAGTCGCCCTCCTGGAACGTCCTTGTTTTGATCCGGCGGCTATGATATCTGCGTAAGTCTTGTTGATAAATTGCAGATCGTGCCGCAGCTATATCACGCTCTTCATCCAGCCGGTCTAAACTGTCTTGCCTTGCTCTCTCGTTGGCTGCTTCAACATAAGCCGTTACCCTTGGTGAATCATGACGGAAATCGCTTGGAAGGACTGCTTCAGCACCATAGACCATGAAGAAAGGCATGTAACCTGTAGACCGGTTTGGTGTAGTGTTGATACTCCAAAGAACAGATGGCAACTCCTCAACCCAACATCCTGGGGTTCTCTGCAAAGGAGTCATAAGCCGGGGCTTGATACCTCGCAAAATCTCCTGGTTTGCCCTTTCAGCCTGACCATTGGATTGGGGGTGGGCCACAGAAGACACGTCCAAGCGAATATGTTCTCGTTGATAGAATTCTTCCATCTCACCTTGAGATAAATTGGTGCCATTGTCTGTGATGATGCTGTGTGGAAAGCCAAACCGGAAAATTACTTTTTTGATGAATTTGACTGCCGTTGCCGCATCACACTTGCTTATAGGCTCTGCTTCAACCCAATTTTATAAACTTATCTACTGCTACTAGTAGATGAGTTTTCTGATCTTGGGATCGCTTGAAGGGTTCAACCATATCAAGCCCCCAAGTCGCAAACGGCCAAGTTATTGGTATCATCCGGAGTTCCTGTGCCGGAACCAGAGCACGCCTCGAAAATTTCTGACAAGCATCACACTTCCAGACCAGATCTGCCGCATCTGCATGAGTAGTTAACCAATAGAAACCATGCCGGAATGCTTTAGCCACCAATGATTTTGAACCGGCATGATGACCACAATCCCCTTCATGGATCTCGCGAAGAATCTCACAACCTTCCTCAGCTGACACACACCGTAGAAATAATCCAGAAGTACTGCGATGATGAAGCTCTCCGTTTGCAATTGTCATGGACTTAGAACGCCGGATTATCTGTCGTGCTTCTTTTTCATCGTCCGGTAACTCTCCTCGGCTCAGATATGCCAAATAAGGCAGCGTCCAATCTAGAATAACATGAAGTGCTGCAACTAACTGTGCCTCCGGATCAGGAACAGCTAGGTCTTCCTCCGATGGTATCTGAACCGAAGGACTGTGCAATTCATCCAAAAAGGTGTTTGGCGGCACCGGTTTACGTTGAGAACCCAGCCGGCTTAGAGCGTCGGCCGCTTCGTTCCTTCGCCGGTCTATATGATCCACCTGATATCCTTTGAAGTATCCTGCGACTGCTTCAACCTCTCATCTATAAGCTGCCATGAGGGGATCTCTTGAATCCCACTTGCCGGAAACTTGCTGCGCCACCAAATCTGAGTCGCCAAAACATTTAACCCGGCTCAAGTTCATCTCCTTTGCCAGCCGCAAGCCATGAAGTAATGCTTCACATTCTGCTGCATTATTAGTACAAGGAAACAATAGGCGGAGGACGTAACAAAATTTATCACCTCGGGGGGAAGTTAAGACAACTCCCACCCCCGAGCCCTCCAATTGTCTTGAACCGTCAAAGTGAATCGTCCAGTAAGTAATATCCGGCTTCTCTTCACGAGTTTGCAACTCTGTCCAATCATTGATGAAATCCACCAATGAATGAGATTTTATAGCAGTGCGTGGCACATACTTCAACTCATGTGGGCTGAGCTCTATGGCCCACTTCGCCACTCTACCTGTAGCCTCCCTGTTCTGGATTATGTCCCCCAACGGTGCTGAACTAACCATAGTTATTGGATGACCTTGGAAATAGTGCTTCAACTTCCGGTTTGCCATAAACACACCATATACTAACTTCTGCCAATGAGGGTACCTCTGCTTGGATTCAATGAGTACTTCACTCACGTAGTAAACCGGGCGCTGAACCGGGTATTCCTTCCCTGCTTCCTTACGCTCGACCACGATTGCGACGCTGACTGCCCGTGCATTGGCAGCGATGTATAACAACAACGGCTCCTTGTCGACAGGGGCAGCTAGGACCAGTAGCTTTGCCAATTGCTGTTTCAGATCCTCAAACGCTGCGTTTGCCTCATCACTCCATATAAACCGGTCTGTTTTCCTCAGCATCTAGTAAAGCGGGATCGCCTTCTCTCCCAAACGGCTGATGAACCGGCTTAATGCTGTGATCCGGCTAGCGATATGCTGAACATCGTTGATGCAAACCGGTTTAGTCAAAGATGTGATGGCCTTGATTTTCTCTGGATTGGCTTCTATTCCTCTGTTTGAGACCAATAATCCCAGTAGTTTACCTACCGAAACACCAAAAGCACACTTCTCCGGATTAAGCATCATCTTATAAGCTCGAAGATTATCAAAAGTCTCCTTAAGGTCCTCTATCATTGTCTCCTCTTTCCTCGATTTAACCACAATGTCATCCACGTAGGCATGAACATTCCTCCCTATCTGCCCTTTCAGACAATTCTGAACGCAACGCTGATAAGTTGCTTGAGCACTCTTTAGTCCAAAGGGCATAGACACATAGCAAAAAGCACCAAAATGAGTTATGAAAGCTGTCTTCTCTTGGTATTTAACTGCCATCTTGATCTGGTGATATCCTGAATATGCATCCAAAAAGCTTAGCCGCTCACATCCCGCTGTGGCATCGATGATTTGATCAATGCGAGGGAGAGCAAAAGGATCAGTTGGGCAAGCCTTGTTGAGGTCTGTGTAGTCCACACACATTCTCCACTTCCCATTCTTCTTTAACACCAGCACCGGATTAGCCAACCACTCCGGATGAAAAACTTCCACTATGAATCCTGCGGCCAAAAGCCTGGCCACTTCTTCTCCTATAGCCTTGCGCCTCTCTTCGTTGAAGCGGCGCAAGTATTGTTTAACCGGTTGATATTTCGGATCAATGTTAAGGCTGTGCTCAGCGAGTTCCCTCGGTATACCTGGCATGTCAGAAGGTTTCCATACAAAGGTATCCCAGTTCTCACGGATGAACTCGATGAGCGCGCTTTCCTAGTTGGGATCAAGGTTAGCGCTGATAGTGAACTGTTTAGACGAATCTCCAGGCACAAAATCAACTTGCTTGGTCTCCTATGCTGATTTAAATTTTAAAACCGGATCATGCTCTGTAGTTGGCTTCTTCAGCGGAGTCATATCTGCCGGATCAACATTATCCTTATAAAATTTCAACTCTTCCGTGGCACATACTGCTTCTGCATAGGCTGCATCTCCCTCTTGACATTCCACTGCTATCTTGCGACTTCCATGAACCGTGATCGTGCCCTTATGACCCGGCATTTTAAGCTGTAAATAAACATAACATGGCCTAGCCATAAACTTAGCATAAACCGTCCTTCCAAACAGAGCGTGACAAGGGCTTTTGATTTTGACGACTTCGAAAGTTATCATCTCCGACCTGGAATCATGCTCATCTCCAAAAGTAACTTCCAAGTCAATCTTTCCAACCGGATAAGCCGACTTACCTGGGACCACTCCATGAAACACTGTGTTTGATTGCCTTAACTTCTTATCCGTCAGACCCATACGGCGGAAAGTCTCATAGTACAAGATATTGATACTGCTACCACCGTCCATGAGAACCTTAGTGAACTCGTAACCTCCCACCTGGGGTGCCATCACCAAGGCTAAATGGCCCGGATTATCCACCCGCATCGGGTGGTCTTCTCTACTCCATACAATGGGCTGCTCTGACCAGCGCAGAAATTGCGGTGTTGCCGGTTCAACTGCGTTAACAGCCCGCTTCAAAACCTTCTGATCTCGTTTACACAGACTTATGGTGAAGACATGATATTGCCCACTGCTCAATTCCTTTGGATTACTTTGATACCCGGATTGCGGCTGCTGTTGCTGACGCTGTTGATTCCCCTGAGTATTGTAATTCCCTTGGCCCTGCTGTTGATTGCTTTGGCTATTGTAACCACCTTGGCCATGCTGTTGATTGCTTTGGTTATTGTAACTACCTTGGCCATGCTGCTGACTGCCTTGGTTATTGTAATTCCCTTGATTATTTTGATTACCGGCCCGGTTTTGATAACCATTATTATTGCTCCTATATCCTGATCCGGAGATGCTCCCCTGATGACCCGGACCATAAAACCAAGGACCTGAACCGCCATTTGGAGGCCTGTCATGAGGATTAAAGCGGCTCGCCATTGCTTTCATGAGGGGCCTGCACTCTCTTATGGTGTGCTTTGCCAGTCAATTTCTCGTGCCATGCTTCGGACATGGCTGATCTAACACTTGGTCCCAGCTAACAGTCCCTCTGCCGGTTTGTGAAGGTGGGTTTCCCATGCTATGCTGAAAGTCCCCCTGAACTTGAGTGTTGGCCACGAAGTCAGAGCCACCTTCTACCTTCCGTTTGCCCAAAAAACTCGTAGTAGCCGGATTAACTTGCGCCGGTTTACCAGACTTGCTAACCTTCCCCGCCTTGTCTCCTTCAGCTTCTGGATACTTGGTATTATCAGAGTCCCCATATTTTACCAAGGCACTCATGAGAGTTCCCATATCATTACAATCCCTTTTAAGCCGTCCGAGTTTTAACTTTAAAGATTCAAACCGGCAATTGTTTTCCAAAGTCACTATCGCCGTACTAGGATTGATACTATTCGAAGAGTGCAAGATCTCCGCTACTCTCCGTACCCAAGCAGCCGTAGACTCCTGCTCTCCTTGCACACAGGCTGCTAGATCCACCACTGACATCGGCTGCTTGCATGTATCTTTGAAGTTTTTGATAAACTGGCTGCGTAGTCCCCCCCATGATCCGATAGAGTTCGGGGGTAAACCCTTCAATCAGGTCCGGGCTGTACCCTCAAGCATCATAGTAAAATACTTTACACAAGCCGATTCATCCACATCCAGCATCTCCATGGCCATCTCATAACTTTCAACCCAAGCTTCTGGAGCTAAATCTGCTGTATAGTTAGGTACCTTGCGGGGCCCTTTAAAATCTTTAGGCAGCTTGACACCCCGTAAAGCGGGGATAAGACATTGCACCCCAAAAGAACTCGTCGTAACTCCTGTTTCCGCTGTGGCTGTGTGAACCGGCGTCGTTTGACGAACCTCCTCCCGGGCTCCTGACCTAACCCGGTTTGCATCCGGAGCTGGTACCGCCGCGCCTGCCGGATTATCCTGTCTGCGCTGATGCCGCCTGCGTTCACTGCTAGATACTTCTGGTTCCTCCCAATGCCTAGTGTAACTCCGGCTGGGACGTGGTGTTGAATGTAGCCTTTCCCTGCTATGAGAGTATGCTTGCTGCTGTATTAACGCCGTATTAAGCAGCTCTTTGACCCTGCGCGCCTCCAATGCCACCGGAGACGTCTCCTCCACGGGTAAAGCGGCCAAACATGCAGCAGCTGCAGCGATGTTATCCAAAGGGTTTGAATAATGACCTGGAGGGGTGGGAACGTAAGGTGCCGACGTGATTCGACGGTCCTGCTCTGCGGTGGGCTGCTGAACCGGCTCCTCCCTGGCTGGAGGTGCCCTCCGGTTTGAAGCCGGATTATTACTAGTCCCAGCCCCCGATGTCCTGAACAGATTCGTTGCTTCATAAACTGGCGGCAGACGAGATTGGTACTTTCGTCCCCTTACTCCTTCCATAGAAGCTTGCTCCATCCTTAGGTGAAAAGCCTGATCATTCAGCTCTGCCTGTCTCACCGCTATCATTGCCCTCTCTGCCTTCAGATCCTCCTTTAATTGATCAATCGGGCCTTTCAACTGAAGGAGCTCTGCATCATGATGCGCCTTGTCTGCTGGAGCTACTGTTTCCACCGCTTTAGCTGTGAACTCCTCGATCAAGGTGGATAGAACTTCAGTAGGTGAGAGGGCCGGGCCGCTCCCCCCTACACCAGCTTCTGCTGTTGTTCCATTCACTTGGGGCTGTGAACCGGCCATAAAGACAGCCACCCGGTTTGGCGGGCCGAAGGGGTCCGAAATACTGTTTCCATCAGACTCGTCCTCAGACCGGCCGTCTTGCAACTGATACAAAGACCCAGTTTCTTCGGATGAAGATTCATCGTCGGAGTAGACAACTGTTGCACCATCGGATTCCGATCCGTCCTCGGTTCGAACTCCGTGGATTGCTCCAACGAACACGTGCTTCATGGCGGGCTGAATTCGGGCCGATCTCGCACGCTGAGCCGGCTCGACGATGTTGGGGAAGATGTCCGGCTCAGGTCCCGGTTCGCCGATTTTGCCAATGAAGACTTCGATGTCACCGAAGGGAACCCGGTACCCGTATTCGATTGAATCGGCCTCCAGTCCCCAACCCGCGTCATCGATGTAGATCCGGCCGCGGCGACTCTTGGTCATCCGGCCGACCGCGTAACCCTTGAGCCCTTCAAAGCTGCCCTTCAAGAACTCGAAACCATCGTGCGGAGGCCCCATGGTGGGCGCCAACTGTCGTGGAATTAGCACGGCAGATGTCCGGTTTAGCGGACTTGATGATGGGACCATCGCACGAGTTAGCTTGAAGGGGTTCATAGCACACATAGGACACAGAGAGTTTATACTAGTTCGGCCCCTTCGATGAAGGTAAAAGCCTACGTGTAGTTGGTTTGGTATTGCTTGGGCGTCGGTTTACAGGGAGCGGATCGCTTGCATGTAGTCTCGACGGGTTGATTCTTGCTTGTCCCTGAACCGTCGCCGGGTCGTCCCTTTATATAGAGGTGACGCCTGGTCCGGTTTACAGAGTCCCGAGGCCGGCTCATACTTGTGTCCGCCTCGGTCTCTGTCCTTTCTTCCTTATCTCTCAAGTTACATCGCTTGGCGGTTTACAAACCATAATTCTATACATGGGCCCTAAGATTTTATGGGCCGTAGCCTTTACTAAATATTACAACCAAGTATAATATAACTAAGCCGGTTTACACTAGCCGGTTCATACCTGCTAGTAATATCCCTGACACTGGGTGAGCTTTTACTGTTTAACTCTTTATGCTTACTCCATGCACTAACTTTTACCTTTATCTTTCTCAGTAGGCCAAAACCCAGTAAGAAGGCCAAATTGAGTAAACCGGCTGATGGTGATGCAATCCCTAAACCGGAAAAAAATCCAGAGCCGGCAGAAGAAAATGCTGATGCCTTGCATGATGATCCACCCCCATCGGATCATGATATTTTTGCTGAACAAGAAGCTACGCCAATGGATCTTGGTGATAAACAAAATAGCCCAGTCTGGGCCAGTGACAACCCGGCAAGCCCAGCCAAAGCTGCTGCCGATACATCAAAAGATGTTATGATTACTGGTCTCGGCCATACCACTCCTGGCGAGCCTGTTGTCTTGTCAAAGCATAATCTCAAGGAGGAAATTTCTGGAATGGACAAGGGCAAGTGGTATGCCGACTTATCGAGCTATGCTCGTCTCAGCGCCCAGGACCTTCACTCCGGCTATCTAAACCGGCTGTACACAAGCCGTGACTATGAAGCCGGTTTGGTGAAACTAATGAAGGAATGATATGAGGTAAATGTTGCTTGACTTCTGCAATACTGTTTCTTTTTTCATCAACTCCTTGTACCAGCTCCATTGTAGCCCCCAAGGGCCGGTTTAACTCTTTGAGATGAATCGGGACTTTAGAGCATCAATTTTGTAGTTTTTCGCTTGTGTAGCCCCCAAGGGCCGGTTTATCTTTTCAAGATGAACTGGTACTTTTTCCTGTAGCTTTTATTTGAACAAACATGCATTAGCCCCCAAGTGCCAAGTGTATAACTTGTTATGCGCTTGGGACTTTCAATATGATTCACCAATTTATGATATGTATATCTCTTTATAGGCTGATCTGAATCAGAAGGAATCTCAAACCACTGACCTTCAAGAAAACCTTAAGTTCCAGCAAGCAGCAACCTCCAAAGCCAAGGATGAGTTGACCAGTGCTTTGGCAAGTATGGAAAAACTGAAAAGAGACTTCCAGAAGGAGCGAGCGGATTGGGATACAAAGGAATCCGCTTTGCAGAAAAGGGCTGTTGACGCAGAGGCCGCCCTTAAACCGGTGGCAGAAGAGCTATCTGGCTTGAAGCGTCAAATAAATGCTATGACCACTGTTGTCTTTGGTAAGCACCCTTATTACAACTCTGAATATGTATCATCCCATAAATTGCCGGCTTAACAATGGTTCCACTGATGCAGGAAAACGTACTGCCCATTTAGGCTCTGATATGCAGAAGAAGCTGAAGGATGTGTATACACTTATAGAACAACTTTATACCGCGCATCGAATCATTTGTACTGCCGCTCACAACAAACCGCCCCCAACTTTTATCAAGGAGACCCTAGAAAAGTTGTCAATGCTACCCGACCGGTTTGAAGAGCTGAAGAGATCGACTGCAAGGGCAGGTGCTTTGACTGCACTAACCCGGGGAAAAGCATGGGTACCCGACCTTGATCCGGATGACGTAGTGAATGGTTATCCAAGCTTGAAAGTGGACGGATCAGAATTTAATAATGATGATCTTCGAGCTCTGACGAAGGAAATGCGGCCTTTGGCCATCAAGTTAGCTGAAGAAGCCGATCTGTCCCACTACCAGGCGGTTTATGATGCTGACAACAAACGGGTTAATGCGCCGACTCATGATGTGGAGGATCTCATCCTGCCCGCCCATAAGCACACTTACGCTCCTGATGTTGAACCCTCCGAGCTTATAAACGATGAAGCTATTTTCCAAGCCCTAACTGGAATCAATTTGGCAACCACTGACTTCTAGCTACTGGGTGGATACGAGGAGGAGGAAACGACGCAGGGTGATCCGCAGCCGTCTGGTCGGGCTGGTGAGGAGTTATGAACCGGAGGTGGTTTCAATCTTCGACATACCGTAACACTTGGTGAACAACTGTTATTGTTTTGGGCTGCAAAACGCCTTGTAATAGGCTAGTTGAAAAAACTTGGCCTGTTATGCCATCGTGCACATTCACTTTGCGGAACGCTGTTTAATCCGGTATCCTTATAATATTTGTTCTTATTCTTCTGAACAACTTTACTCAACCTTTTTCTGCATAAGACAAATTTAAAGCGTCCTGGCAGTTCTTCGCCGGACGGGTCATAATGCCCAAACACATGACCTAGGTTTATAACCCAGGCTGCATTTTGAAATAAATAAATATAAATTTAACATACCTGTGATATCAAATCACATCGTTGGTTTTACCAACTTTTGTAGTAAGGGTGCTAATCCGAAATTGTGAGTATTGATGACTCCTGCAATGCTTTGCCGGTTTATGATAAAACCAGACCGGGTTGTGATAAACACTGGATCAGCTGCGATGATACTGGCGATTTGTAAGCAAACCAGACAGGGTTAATGAACACCGGTTTACTTGATGGTGGTGACTTATAGTCAACCACTAGGCCGAGTCAATAAACATCGGTTTAACATAAAAAAAGGTGTCGTAAGTCGCAAAAGAGAAAACAACTTATCAAAAAATCATACGAGGCTTTTTATGGGCTGCCAGGCCTAAATTCAAGGCTTTTCATGGGCTGCTAGGCCACTGAGTTAAACCATTTCATGAAGCCTGTTAAGATGGACCTCACATTAACCAATCGTCGTTTTAACATTGACAAGTTCAGGGTCTGTATAAGATTGACTTGTCAAACATTCGACGGGTCATACCAGGTTTACCTGGACGGAGTGACTTACTTGATGTAGGCAGGTTAACCCGGGGTTTTAGGTGCATGCACCTGGCTTCCAAGCCTGGCTTGAAAGCCTATTACAAGGGCCTTAAAAGCTTTTTGTCGCTGTGCAACAATAGCCCCCAAGTAACATTGTGAGCTGTGCTCAATGGGTGCCTATGTTTGAGTTGTGCCATGCATCAAACTCTCTTTTGCCCCTTATCATCATGTTGGCTTGATAGTCGGATTACCGAAGTAACCAGAGCTGTGCTCTTATGACAATATTGGCTTGATAGCCGATTTAAGAGGGCCATGAGAACTCCGTTTTATACACAAAAGCCCCCATGTGACAAACTCTTATGGAAAAAACATGAGAGGCCCCGCTTTAACAGGGATGCCGGTTTATTATATTGATCATAATATATACATTGTGAATATATGTACATAAAGGGAGCCTATGGCTCAGGTGTAGTAAGGCCGAAGATGAGCAATGTTCCATGGCCGTTGGGTTTCCTCCTCCGCTGTGTGTGAGTACTTGTGTTCTCGAACGTCGATGAGGTAGTATGACCCGTTGTGCAGATTCTTGCTGACCACAAAGGGTCCTTCCCAAGGTGGGGATAGCTTGTGCATATCAGTCTGGTCCTGGATGAGCCGGAGCACCAGATCGCCTTCTTGAAAAGTTCTGGTTCTAACCCGGCGACTATGATATCGACGCAGATCTTGCTGGTAAATCGCCGACCGAGCTGCTGCAATGTCACGTTCCTCATCCAACCAGTCCAGTGCTTCTTGTCGTGCCTTCTCGTTGTCGGCTTCAACATAAGCCGCCACGCGAGGCGAATCATGACGGAGGTCACTAGGGAGAACTGCCTCTGCTCTGTAAACCATGAAAAAAGGCATGTAACCCATCGATCTGTTGGGGGTGGTATTGATGCTCCATAATACGGAAGGTAACTCCTCCACCCAACAACCCGGCGTCCTCTATAAGGGAACCATAAGACGAGGCTTGATGCCTCTCAAGATCTCTTGATTGGCTCTCTAAGCTTGACCATTAGATTGAGGGTGAGGCACTGAAGATACATCAAGACGGATGTGCTCTCGTTTACAAAATTCTTTCATAGCCCCCTTGGATAAATTAGTGCCATTATCAGTTATAATGTTGTGTGGAAAGCCAAACCGGAAAATCACCTTCTTGATGAACTGAACAGCCATTGCTGCATCACACTTGCTGACTGGCTTTGCCTCCACCCACTTGGTAAACTTATCAACTGCCACCAGAAGGTGGGTCTTCTTATCCAGAGATCTCTTAAAGGGCCCAACCATATCTAGCCCCCAAGTCTCGAATGGCCAAGTGATTGGAATCATCCTCAATTCTTGAGCCGGTACATGAGCACGCCTTGAGAATTTCTGACAGGCATCACACCTTTTGACTAAGTCTTCAGCATCAGCATGAGCCGTCAGCCAATAGAAACCTTGATGAAAAGCTTTAGCTACCAAGGACTTTGAACTGACGTGGTGACCACAATCTCCTTCGTGGATCTCCCGTAGAATCTCACGGCCTTCATCCGGAGATACGCAACGCTGAAACACCCCTGTTACACTGCAATGATGTAATTCTCCATTGACGATAGTCATCGACTTGGACCGCCGGATTATCTGCCTGGCCAAGATTTCATCCTCTGGTAACTTGCCTCGGTTCATATATGGCAAATATGGGACTGTCCAATCTGGGATAGCATGAAGCGCCGCTACCAACTGAGCCTCCGGATCAGGAATAGCTAAGTCCTCCTCTAAAGGTAACTTAACCGACGGATTATGCAAAACGTCCAGAAAAACATTAGGTGGAACCGGTTTACGTTGAGAACCCACACAGCTTAATGCGTCCGCCGCTTCATTCTTTCACCGGTCCACATGGTCCACCTGATAACCCTTGAAGTGCCCAGCGATAATATCCACTTCTCGACGATATGCCGCCATCAGCGGGTCCTTAGAATCCCAGGTGCCAGATACTTGTTGAGCCACCAGGCCAGAGTCGCCAAAGCACTTAACCCGGCTTAGATACATCTCCTTAGCCACTCAAAGACCATGGAGGAGAGCCACATATTCTGCTGCATTATTAGTGCAAGGAAACATTAGACGAAGAACATAACCAAATTTATCACCTCGTGGGGAAGTTAATACAACTCCAGCCCCCGAGCCCTCCAACTGCCTGGATCCATCAAAGTGAATAGTCTAGTACGTGTGATCCGGCTTTTCTTCTGGCGCCTGTAACTCCGTCCAATCATTGATGAAATCCACAAGTGCTTGGGTCTTGATTGCAGTACGAGGCACATATTTTAACCCGTGAGGTCCAAGCTCAATGGCCCACTTGGCAACCCGGCCAGTTGCTTCTCTGTTTTGGATTATATCTCCCAGAGGGGCAGAACTGACCACAGTGATGGGATGACCCTAAAAATATTGCTTAAGCTTACGGCTTGCCATAAAGACTCCATACGCCAGTTTCTGCCAATGCGGATACCTCTGCTTAGTCTCAATGAGCACCTCGTTGATGTAGTAAACCGGCCGCTGAACCGGATATTCCTTCCCAACCTCCCTGCGCTCCACTACAATGGCGACACTGAAAGCCCGGGCATTAGCAGCCACATATAGTAATAGTGGCTCATTATCGACCGGAGCAGCAAGGACATGCGGTTCTGCCAACTGTTTCTTCAAGTCCTCAAACACGGCATTAGCAGCATCACTCCAGACAAAATTGTCTGTCTTTTTCATCATCTGGTAGAGCGGGATAGCCTTCTCTCCCAATCGACTGATAAACCGGCTCAGCACTGCAATGCGGCCTACCAGACGTTGAACATCATTGATACACGCCGGTTTAGCTAATGATGTAATAGCTTTGATCTTGTCCGGATTAGCTTCAATTAACATGTTTGACATCAGGAACCCCAGGAGCTTGCCCGCCGGTACACCAAAAACGCACTTGGCCGGATTAAGCATCATCTTATAAACCCGGAGATTATCAAAAGTTTCCTTCAAGTCATCTATCAACGTCTCTTCCTTTCTGGATTTTACCACAATATCATCCATATATGCATGAACATTACGCCCGATCTGTGTATGAAGACAATTCTGCACGCAACGTTGATAAGTCGCCTGGGCACTCTTGAGCCCAAACGGCATAGATACATAGCAGAAGGCTCCAAAGGGAGTTGTAAAAGATGTCTTCTCCTGGTCCTTAACTGCCATTTTGATCTGATAATAGCCGGAATATGCATCTAGAAAACTTAAACGCTCACAACCCACCGTAGCATCAATGATTTGATCAATACGGGGGAGAGCAAAGGGATCACCTGGGCAAGCCTTGGTCAAATCTGTGTAATCCACACACATACGCCAAGTGCCATTCTTCTTGAGTACTAGCACCGGATTAGCCAACCACTCAGGATGAAACACTTCAACAATAAACTCGGCCGCCAAGAGCCTGGCTACCTCTTCACCAATAGTTTTGCGCCTTTCTTCATTGAAGCGGCGGAGAAACTATTTCACCGGTTTGAACTTGGGATCAACATTAAGAGTTTGCTCAGCGATTCCTCTCGGTACACCTGGCATGTCAGAAGGTTTCCATGCAAAGATGTCCCGATTCTCACGGATGAGCTCGATGAGCGCGCTTTCCTATTTTGGATCCAAATTGGCGCTGATGCTAAACTGCTTGGATGAATCGCCCGGGACAAAATCCACCAGCTTAGTCTCATCAGCTGATTTAAACTTTAAGGCCGGATCATGCTCCATAGTTGGCTTTTTCAAAGGACTCATGTCCGCTGGATCAATATTGTCCTTGTAGAACTTCAACTCCTCTGTTACACAAACCGACTCAGCATAGGCCGCATCACCTTCTTCACATTTCAAAGCAATTTTACGGCTCCCATGTACCATGATAGTCCCCTTATGACCCGGCATCTTGAGCTGCAGATAAACATAACAGGGCCTCGCCATGAACTTAGCATAAACCGGTCGCCCAAACAAGGCATGATACGGTCTCTTGATTTTTACCACTTCAAAGGTCAAAGTCCCTGATCTCGAGTCATGCTCATCTCCAAAGGTAACCTCCAGATCTATCTTACCGACCGAATACGCCGATTTACCAAGTACCGCGCCATGGAAAATAGTGTTGGACAGACTGAGCTCCTTATCTGTTAGCCCCATGCGGCGGAAGGTTTCATAATAAAGGATGTTGATGCTGCTTCCTCCATCCATGAGCACCTTAGTGAACTTATACCCCCCAACCTGAGGTGCCACCACTAGTGCCAGCTGACCCGGATTATCAACCTGGGGTGGATGATTCTCATGACTCCACACAATGGGCTGCTCCGTCCAGCGTAAATAACGAGGTACTGCCGGTTCAACTGAGTGCACCGCCCTCTTATAAACCTTACGATCACGCTTACACAGGCTAGTGGTGAAGACATGATACTGCCCACTATTCAACTGCTTCGGGTTGCTCTGATAACCTGACTGCTGCTGCCGATGATTCCCTTGATGATTATAACCACCTTGGCTGCCTTGACTGCCCTGATTGCCATGTCCATTCTGATTGCCTTGGAATCCTGAGCCAGAACCACCACCACTATAACCCGGCCCATGAGAACCAGGGCCTAAACCGCCGGGTGGTCCATGATCATATTGAAAACGATCTGAATTTTTGAACTCCCGCATAATAAAGCAATCCTTCCAGAGGTGTGCGGCTGGTCTTTCCTTGCTCCCGTGCCTGGGGCAAGGCAGATTCATCTAGCGCTCGAGATTAATATTTGATCCTGCGCTCCGTGGGGGCGGCCTACCTTTTTGACGTTGACCATCATTCTGCGTATTGGTGTTAGCCACAAAATCCGAGTTGTTATCCGCCTTACGCTTACCGCTGTTTCCATGGCTCACGGGATTAGACTGTGGCGCTTTACCATTCTTCTTTCCCTTTCCTGACTTTTCATCATCAGACTCCGGGTCCTTGGTACTATCAGAATCGGTGTACTTAACCAGAGCTGACATGAGTGTTCCCATGTCATAATAGTGATGTTTAAGCCGTCCCAACTTCTGCTTCAGAGGCGTGAACCGGCAATTGCCCTCCAATGTCAAGACTGCTGTATCGAGGTTGATGCGGTCTGATGTGTGCAGGATCTCTGAAACCCGGCGCACCCAATAACTCGTTGATTCGTTCTCTCCTTGGACACAAGCAGCTAAGTCCTCAATTGACATGGGCTGTTTGCAGGTGTCTTTGAAGTTCTGGATAAACCGGCGTCTTAGCTCGGCCCATGACCCGATGGAATTCGCCGGTAAGTTTTTTAGCCAAGTATGAGCCATTCCTTCCAACATCATGGTGAAGTACTTAGCGCATGCTGCATCGTCCACATCCAGCATCTCCATCGCCATCTCATAGCTTTCAACCCATGACTTGGTGGATAAATCAGCAGTGTAATTGGGCACCTTCCGCGATCCTTTGAAATCCTTAGGCAGACGCACGTTACATAAAGCGGGGGTGAGACACGGTACTCCTAAAGAGCTGGAGGTGACTCCTGGTTCCACTGAGGTGGTTGGACGAACCGAGGTAAGATGACGAGATGAGTATTGTGCTGCTAACTCGGCCTCTCGATGTTGTCTACCCTGGTCCACTACGTCCTGAGCATTTGCACCACCACCTGCCAGGTTATCCCCCCGAGGAGGGTTACGATTCCGCGCACTGCTTGACACGGCCGGTTCATCCATATGCCTGCTATAACTCCGGCTTGGTCGGGGGGTGGAATGAATACTCTTGCGGCTGCAGGAATAAGCCTGCTGCTGAGTCAAAGCCATCTCTAGGAACTCCCTAGCTCGTCGCGCCTCCACTGCTATAGGGGATTCTCCTTCAATGGGGAGGGCCGCCAATCGTGAAGCGGCTGCGATATGTTATCCAAAGGGTTGGAGTAATGACCGGGAGGCGTCGGTACACATTGTGATGGAATGATCTGACGAGATGGATCCGGTGCGTGCGGCTGGACCGACGCCCCCGTTCCAGGCACTTCCGCCCAGTTTACTACTGGCTGATTGCTGATTCCTGCTCCCGGCGTATTAAAGAGATTCCTTGCCTCATAAACCGGAGGCAGGCGAGACTGGCGCCTTCTCCTCATTACATCATTTGATGCGTTCTGATCCAACATGAGCCGATAAGCCTGAGCATCCAACTCGGCTTGTTTCGAGGCCATCCTGGTGTTTTCAGCTGCCGGATCCGCCTTGGCTTGTTCTATCTCACCCTTTACCTTAGCAACTTCTGCGTCATGCTGCTCCTTATCGGCCTGGCTGACTTCTGCAATTAATAGCACTGTCAAAGTGTCAAATAAACCGGATAGGACTTGGGTCGGCGGCTGCACAGGGCCTCCTGCCCCGGCTGCTACTGCCGCCGCCAAGCCGGATGTTAACGCTACCGCAGTTGAAGAATGTTGCACAGGCTATGATCTGGCCATGAAGACCGCAACCCGGCTCGGTGGATCAAGGGGGTCCGGAATGCTGTCACCGTCGGAACAGCCCCCAAACCGGCCATCCTGTAGTAGGTATAAAGACTCGGTCTCTTCGGTAGATGACTCGTCGCCGGAATAAACAACGGGCTCATCACCAGATTATGATCTATCCTCAGCTTCCGCTCCGTGGACAACTCCCACAAAGACACGCTTCATGGCGGGCCGAACCCGGGCAGGTCTCGCATGCTGAGCCGACTCGACGATGTTGGTGCATATATCTGGCTCAGGGCCCGGTTCATCGATCTTGCCAATGAAAACATGGATGCCGCCGAAGGGGACCCGGTACCCGTACTCGATTGAATCGGCCTCAGGGCCCCATTATGTGTCGTCAATGCAGATCTTGCCGCGACGACTCTTAGTCATTTGGCCCACTGCATAGCCCTTGAGTCCTTCAAAGCTGCTCTCTAAGAACTCAAAACCATCGTGCGATAGCCCAACGGTGGGCGCCAACTATCGTGGTTTTGTCACAGCAGATGTCCTAGAATAAGGACTTAGTCATGGAGCCATCGCTACGGGTTAGCTTAAAGGGGTTAAAGCGGACAAAGGACCCAAGGGATTTTATACTAGTTCGGCCCCTTCGATGAAGGTAAAAGCCTACGTCTAGTTGTTGTGGTATTGCTAGGGTTTCGATGACCAGGGAGCGAATCCGCTTTGCTTGTGTCTCAAGCTGTTGTTTTGTTGTCCCTAAACTGCCGCTGGGTCATCCCTTTATATACACAGGATGACGCCCGGCCGGCTTTCAGAATCCCGAGGCCGGCTCATAAATGTGCCTGGCTCGGTCTCTACTTTACCTATCTTACAATACAAGTCACACACCGTATGTAGGTTTATATCTACGGGCCCTAATGCCGTTTGGGCCCTGGGCCTTTTAATCTTCTGTAGTAAAACGCCATATTCTATGTCTCGATGGGCTTCATAGGAGTAATTCGTTGTAGGCATAAACCGGCCCCTCCTGGGCGGTTTATACCTAATAGTTATATCCCTGACATCCGTCCTGGCATTGATCCAAAGTTGGCTGCCAAGAAACCCAAGTAAAACAAGAAGCCTGCTGTTGAAGACACTGAACCTCCAAGGAAGGAACGCCCAAGCATTGTCTTCCCCGACAGCATGACTGGCGCGAAGCCAAAGGTGCAACTTCTGCTCAAAAGAAGACGAGGCAGGTTGAAGCTAAAGCCAAGAAACGCAAGCATCATGATGCCTCTGCTGCTACTCCCTCCAAGAAGAAGCAAAAGCTCAAGGCTTCAAAGGCGTCACAGCAGCCTCACCATTCCTCCATAGAGCCATTGGTGGTCAAACCCATCTCTGTTGCCCTTCCTGCCTCCTCCAACCGAGAAAGACGTTTGGTTGTACATGAGCCTGCTTCCACAGAGGCTCCTCAGACTGAAGAAATCCCAGCTGCTGACTCACCTACAACTGAAGACATTGGTCATGACGACAATGTGCATGATGATGAAGTTCTTGCTCAGCTTGAACCCTAACCTGTTCAATCACCTGCTCCCACGAGCAGTGAACTCATAAGCATTGGCGGTCCCACGACGCCAATGACTCGGGATGAATACTGGGAAGAGCAACATCCGAACACCCCCCTACATGAAGTTATACCTCGCACTCCGCCGTCTCCAGCAACCACTCCGGTAGTTGAGACTCCGACAGCAACACCAGAAGATGACATGGAGGAGATCAACACAAATGCTTCACCAATTGCGTCGCCCAAATTCTGTAGGCTTCGCAAAGGTCTCATGCCTCAAGCCTCCATGTCAAGCGTTCCTGAAGATGGAGAGCAAAACTCTAGCTCAGTGGCACGTCAAGTGTTCCCTGACGACATTCCTTCAGAGTCTGCTCATGAATCTGAAGCCAAGATGGCTGAAGACATTCTGGCTGCATCAGCCGATGAAGCACAAGAAGACACAAATGAGGTCACTCCCCCTCCGCAAGATTCTGCTGCCTAAGAAGAAGTGCTTGTCATGCAAGAACCTATCCACCAAGAAACTGTCGTGCATGAGGCCACTCAGCCTGAAGCCACTGCACCTGAAGCAAATGTGGCTGATACGTCTGTGACTGCTGAAGCTCATGACACTGTCATGACTGAAGCCTCTGTGCAGCAAGAAGTCACTGCCACTCCTGAAGTGACTGTGCCTTAAGTGATTGCCCCTGAAGTCATTGCTCCTGGAGTACCTTCTACTTCATCTGTGCCCTCCACAATGGCCCAAGCCTTCAATAAAGATGATGTGCTTGTCACAGTAAAGTGGCCACTTCTAAAGCTTCCAGCTGCCCCAGGACCACAGTATGATTATCATGTGGCGCGAAGGCCTCAGACTCTGAAGCCAAAGCCTAGATTGCATCGGCTTCCCAGCACCGCATCTACACAAGGGTCATTCAGTGTGCTTAGCTTCAGGGTGAACCACACATTCTTTGATTCTGCTAAGAACCCATACAAGCATCCCAAGATTTCTTCTAATAGGTTTTGGAGCCTTCAGCAACGAAGCTATTACTCATGCATTCTGTACAATCAAGACCGGATTTTTTCGCATCAACGTCTTGATTGTGACGCCATTACTGGACTGCCCTGCCATGAGGAAGCTCTTAATTGCTTCATAGAAGTTGGTCTGCTTCCCTTTGTCACTGCCAAGGAACATTGGAATGAAGAGCTTCTGCTGCAATTTTATGCCACTCTGCATATCCGAGGATACAGCAGGGATCTGAAGACTTGGGTCCTTGAGTGGATGTCAGGTGACAATCACTATGAAGCTAATGCCCAGACACTACTTGAGCTTACTTCCCTGCCCACTCCTGGTGAGTTATACGAACCAGGCTGTTCTCTGCATCAGAAAGAGCTTCAGAGCGTCTTCAAGAAAGCTGAACCCAACATGAGCGAAATGCTGAGCATGATAAAGCCACTGCCTCCAGATGCTGATCTTCCAAAAGAATTCTTCGTCCAAGACCTTGAGTACTTGCCTCGCACAATATACCATATTTTGAGACGTACTCTTTGGCATGTCAAAGGGCACTCATCTGAGGTTGCCCTGACTGGAGTCATCAAGACTTTGATCTTCCACATTCTTAATGGCATCCGCTTCAACACTCATGATTTCTTCATTTTCCAACTGGCTGCCTCTGCAACTGATCTGTTTGGCCTCAAGCTCTACGATCCTTGGATCATGAGGCTCATTAAGCTTTGTTCTACTGTCAGCTATCAAGCCTCTGCACGAAACCATGTTGTCTTCTTGCCAGAGTTTGATACATCTTATGAAGCCATCTATGCTGAGCCTGCCAAGCAACCACTTCACCTGCACAATGCTGATCACCAAAGCTTCACACAACAGGTTGACAGTGTGTATGTGCCAAATGCGAATGTGCCTACTTATCCTCTGGCTGGACAACTGCGCCTCCCACATCGTGCCAACATTGATGCCACTGGAAGCACTATTGCTCAATGGCCGAAAAAGCGTACTCGAGTCCTGAATGACCGAGAGCTTCTTGTTTCACTTCACCAGAAGCAAGATAGGCATCATGACTGGATGCAGCGCCAAATGCAAAGTCTTCTCATAGATGTCAATCGCATTCGCAACTTGGCGACCAAGTATTCATTTGTAGCACATGAAGCATGTCGGCGGTCCAGAAAGAGCCTTACCCTGCTATGCTCTGAAGCTGATCTTGAAGCAGACGGCTTCACTGAGCACTTCAAGTTTGATTCCAGCTCTCCGCAAGCTGCGACTTGGCGTCCAACTCAGTCCATTGAAGATTCTGAGTATTCATCTTCCGCTGCAACTGTTGTTGCTTGAGTCATCAATGAAGAAGACGACGCCACTTCCCCAGCAATCACTTCACTGCATCACGATTCTGCATCAGGCCCCTCTGCACCACCAAACTCCAACGTCGACCCGGCTACCCCAGCATCTTCTACGCGTGGGAACGCATAGATACTCTATGTCTTCACACATTTTGTTCCTTACTGACAAAAGGGGGAGAAGCATATGAGTTGATAGTCTTCAAGCGGGTCCATATATGGGTCGGGTGCTTTATTTTTGCTAAGTTCTTACAACTCTCGTTTTGAAACATCTGGCTCTTGAGTTGTAACACTTAAAACTCGATGTTCGTCTGCTACATTCGCTGTTGTTTCTTCTGCTTGGTTAAATATCTATCTTGTGTGCACGAAGTCATTCAGCAGACGCCAATTTTCCATTATGCATCTCATTATCTTCACTTCATCCTTGTATGCATGATGGTTTGTCATCATAAAAGCAAAACCTGCCATGTGCCTTTGCATTAAAGTGCAAAACTACTATGTGCACATCCTCAGGGGGGAGCCCTCTCAACTTTATGAAGACATTGATCATGTTATCAGTAATGTCACATATTTTATCCCCATTGAAAAATTCAACCTGTTTGTCATCAATCACCAAAAAGGGGGAGATTGTAAGTGCATCTAGTGCCTCCTAGTTGGTTTTGGAGTATTGATGGCAAACGAGGTTGAGGGACTAATGTGTTTGTGAGAATTGCAGGATAACACAGGTAATAGTTCCTCACAGATTCGGTTTAACTTCCAGAGATGACCCCTAAAAATGTGTGAATGCATTGATGTCAATGGTGGTACGTGAAGACATTCACGTGAAAATAATGGCCTATGAAGACATTCACTAAAGACTATAGAACGCGAAGACATAGTTCTTTTCGTAGTTCTTTTTATTCCTTCTTGAGTCATAGGATCCACCGTACTGTTAAGTGGGGTCCAAGTGAACACAGTTGAATAACTGAAGTGATGCTCAACCAAAACACCTATGTCTTCAAGCGAAGACAAATGAGAGCAAATCTTATCCAGAGCTGGATAAGTCAGCTTTACTTGGAGCTCAAGTGAAGTTGCCGCATGTGTTCAAAATCCGACCGTTAGACATGTGTCAGTTCCTTAGTGACAAAGGGTCATTTCGGACATATCCTGTCGGGTTGCCTCATGGCTATAAATAGCGCACCCCCTACACCATAAATTGGTGGCTGCTCAG
>LR738713.1:341768291-341779284 GCA_902687465.1 Secale cereale
CTCCACCGCAGCCGCCCCACCGCTCCCTCCTCCACCCGGCCGTCCCGCCGTCCCGCCGCCCTGACGCCCCTTTCCTCCACCATCGTAGATGTCCCACCGCTCCGGCCCCCCTCCTCCACCCGGGCACCCCGGCGCCCCTCTCCTCCACCACCGTGACCGCCCCACCGCTCCGGCGCCCCCGGCTCCGGTGAGACCTCTTGTATTTTTTCTGTTTTTTAAGTTTAGTTTAGGTTTATTTAGGTTTGGCTTAGTTTAGGTTGACTTTAGTTTACTTTAGTTTAAATTTATATGCACACCACATATGAATCTGTGATCATATCCAGTAAACTTTATATGCATGTTCCACTACAGCCACCTAGAGCCACCTAAATCCACATACCAAGGATAAATCTTGTGCTCAGCTCTAGTATGTCAACCTAGAGCCACCTAAAATATGGTACAACTGTGAATGTTGCCACAAGTATTCCAATATGATCACACCACAAGGAACTTTAGGGTAAGAAGAAAGAAGAAAGATGAAAAAAATAAGAAGAAGAAGATAAAGAGGAGGAATAAGAAATGTATTTTTTTTCTTCCTATTTTTAGATTACTATGCTCTGTTTTTTAACATTTTTATTTTTCTTTCATGTCTAAAGAAATGCCTAGTTTTGAAGGGTGCCAATTGCCACTGCCAACTAACCTACCAAATTATTTAAGTGTTGTTGATGTTGTTGAGCACAAGTGCATTGCTTTTTTTCCTCAATTTTCTTTCATGTCTAAAAACTTGGGTCTATTCCAACTATGTCCATTTATCAAATAATTAATATGATACAGGTGATAGATACGGTTCTAGCTAGATGTGTTTATAGATATGGTTCTAGATACTAATTGGTCTCTTCTGCTGCTTATCAGAGATGGGGGTGGCTGACGATGGCCAAGAGATGGTGGTGGCTGGCGATGACCTAGCGATGGTGCAGCCTGAAGATAGCCTCATGATGGTCTTGGTGCCTGACAATGACCTCGCAATGGTGGTGGCACCGGCGATACCATTGTCGGGCAACATACCATGCCAATTGTGGTGGAAGACTGCATCCCATTGCCTCACGCTCTAAGCGCATCAGCATGATGACGGAGAAGGAGAAGAAGTAGTGAAGTATGTTAGGTATGTCAGATCTCCAAAATGATCTATACTTAGCTTTGTTTCCTCCAAAATGACCTAAGTTAGCTCTTAGATGCTAAGTTATCTCTAATATGCTTAGTTACCTAGGTTTGCTCAATAATGACATACACTTAGCTTACTTATGTAAAAAATGGCATAATTAGCTTGCTTAGGTTATCTTGGTAACCGCATATATGTCATATAGTTAGCTTATTTTCCTCAAAAATGACATAATAAGCTTAGTTAGCTCCAAAATGATCAATTTTACCTAAGTTAGCTCCAAAATGACCTATTTAGCTCTAAAATGCTAAATTAGCTCCAAAATGACCAATTTTACCTAGGTTAGCTCCAATATGATCCATTTTACCTAGGTCAGCTCCCAAATGACCAAGTTTACCTAGGTTAGCTCCAATATGATCCATTTTACCTAGGTTAGCTCCAAAATGACCTATTTACCCAGCTTTGCTCTAAAATGACCTACACACTTAGCATTTACCTAGCTTAGTTAGAAGAAGAAGAAGATATAGAAGATGAGAGGAGAAAAAGAAAGAGAAGATACATTCTTCTTCTTCTTCTTCTTCCTTTTCTTCCTTTTCTTCTAGCTAGTCTTCTTCTTCTTCTTCTTCTTCTTCTTCTTCCTTTTCTTCTTCCTTTTCTTCTTCCTTTTCTTCTTTTTCTTCTAGCTAGTCTTCTTCTTCTTCTTCTTCTTCTTCTTCTTCTTCTTCTTCTTCTTCTTTTTCTTCTTCTAACTTTCATCTTTCCCAATTTGCAGATTTTCTTTAGATGAGGAAGCTTGCATTGATGGAGTGTACTCTTCTCCTTGTGCTTCCTTTTTGTTTATGGAAACTTGTTGGAAACTTCTTTTGGATATGTATGTATATATGGATACGTTGTTGGATAATTGTTTTGGATATGTATGTATATATGGATATGTTGTTGGAAACTTATTGTTGGAAATCATTGTATGTTGGATATGTTGTTGGAAACTTGTATGTTTCTATGTTGTTGGAAACTTATTGTTGGTATGCTTGTTGAAATTATTTTGTATATATATCTGTAAAATTCTATAAATTGAATGAATTCAATAAAAAACAGGGGCTATACAAGCACTTTGCCGTCCGCTGGCAGACGGCAAAGAGATTTGCCATCAGCCAGCAGACGGAAAACTGCCATGTGGCAGCTACCTGTGCAACCTGGGGGCACTTGGCTGGCCTATGTGGTTTCTTTGCCGTCTGCTGGCAGACGGCAAAGTACTGTGCATCTTTGCCATCTGTTAGCAGACGACAAAGCGCATTGTTAACACCTTAACGGCCCTAATCGGGCAGACGACAAAGAGCCTTTTGCCATAGTTTATTCAGCCGGACGGTTTGCCGTCTGCCGGCTCATGGCAAAGGTCTTTGCCGTCCGCCAGGCATGCCATTGCCGCCAGTCATTGCAGACGGCAAAGATCCTGATTCCTGTAGTGATGGGTTCGTCCAAGTCTCTACCCTCCTCCAAAACATTGGTTCCACCGGTGAAAAAAAGATCGCTGCAACATCTGGAGGACACAACACTGGCAACCAGAAATGGTAATCCTCTTCCCTTATTCATGCAAATCCTTCATGTCTTCTTGCACGGCGTTCATCCCACAGAAGACACAAGTTGACTGCTTCTTCCTGATATTAGATGTTCCTAATAACTCGCGATGCACAAGGTTTCTCCTCATATACTATTTCACCTTAGCTAGAGGTCTGTCGCACCCTATATTTCAATTCCTAGTCAGTTGATTCCCAATTAAAGGAAGCATTCCTCGGCGTAACAGGTGCTAGTCCGCCTATTACGCGGGGGAAGCAGCGCCTTGGTGTTTATCTTAGGGGTGTGTGGGGCCTAGGAGTTGTGGCGCTCGATCTGGAGGTCGGCCGGGATTAAAGGGATGGCCGGGGGCGCTGCCAAGCACGGTGGTGGTGTGAGGTCGAGGGGAGGGCGAGGCGGCGGAGGGAGAGGTCTGGGCCGGTGGTCACTGGTGGTTCGAGAAAGGTCATCAACAGTGACTGGCGGGAGGTAGACGAAGGCCATCTTCCCATTCCTTATAGATCAGACGGTTCATAAAAAAATCGACCGGCCTTTTTATTTTTAATCGACTGTTATTTTGATATGACCATGTGGTGGTGTGCTGGAGGAGGACCTGCATTTCCCAGCCATCCATGTGCTTATATATTACAAAATAATACAGAGTGGAATCTAATTTTATTTTCCATGCAATGTTGTAGAGCTCTCATATGTTTCCTGTCATCTATATTTCAGCCACCTGCTATCTGGTACTTTTACAGTGCACTAGTTCTGCACACACTTCACGCATACTCTCACTATTATGTTTTTATGCATGGGTATTTCAGACTCTGCCTTCATAGAAGCACGTCATAAAAGAGATAGGTCGCTCCTGTTTTCTTCGCGGGCAGGCAAGATATGTCACATCGTTATAAAGGGTGCGGTGTCAGCAGATGGAGACGGTAAACGTAGCTCTGGAGTTGATGACCTCGCTCGCCATGAACCACCATCCCAGGTGCTTACTTTAACTTCACGGTGTCATATGTGGTTGCATGTTGCATATTGTGTCTAGCTTGTATTCGAAAGGCCGAAGTCGGTCTTTATCAAGATAAGGAAAGATATTTTTTACATGAACCACCATCCCGGGAGCACCAGAAGACAAATAGCTAGTGAGGGCACTGGCCGAGCCAGTGACAAGCCCATCACAGACATGCATCACCTGGAAGCCAACTAAAAAGCCACGATGGTGGCAAAGCAGCCCGCCTCCCACCAAGCTCTCAGGTCCTCGATGATCATGCTTACCACTCCAGCCGGATGTCTAGCTTGTATTGCTTCCCATTTGGTTAAATTGCACCTGCTTAGCTTACACATTATACCTTTGAATATGACATGCCTTCCTGTTTTTGGTACATACTAGTAGATCTGACTATTAACCATGTTCTTACATCAAACTAATGTTCTTGTGTATCCCGCGTCAATCAATTATGATGAGACAGTCAAGCTTGTGGACTACTGTAATAAAACATCCTCTTTTAAGGAATGGAGTGTCAGCCTCCCCACATGATTCTCAAGAAACAACAATGCTAGATGAAGATAGTCAACATACCTCTGTAATTGATGTCTACATTTCCCCTACACCACCATCGCAGATGCTTGTTCTAACTTGGCAGCGTGATATGTGGTTGCATGTTGGATATAGTGTCTAGATTGTAATTCTTCCAATCTAGTTAAATTGCATGTGCTATTTTGTTTAGTTTATACATTATACATTTGAACGTGACATGCCTTCCTGTTTTTGGTACATAGTACATCTTTCTATTAAGCATCTCCTTACAAAAAACTACTGTTTTTTTGTATCCCGCATCAATCAATTATGACGGGACACCTTTAGTATTGAAGTGTGATATTGGTTGCATCTTTCATATGATTTATAGCATGCGCTGCTTCTAATTTGTTGAAACGCCATTTATGATGGGACGCTTTTAACTTGACAGAGTCATATTGGTTGCATCTTTCATGTGGTGTCTAGCTTGCATTGCTTCTTATTTGTTGAAATGGCTTCTGCTTAGTTTACACAAATAGTTGTGAATATGCCATGCCATCCTATTTTTTGTACATATTCCATACTGGTATCATGTGTTTGCCTTACATCAAAGTAGTCATTGTCAGTATCATGCACGAATGAGTTCTGAAGAGTAAATTTTATTGCTTTTTCTTGTCGGTTTTACTTGAAAATTCAAAACCAATAAAGTGGAAAGAAACTAGCAAGGCAGTGGAGAAAGCTGCTCCTTGCAAAAAGAGGCCTCTATAGATTTTACTCCGCCACCCCCAAGAAAATTTGCAAGACAACACATGCATAGACAACCAACGTAGCTATGTTAATGATGAGCATGTTTCCCCTAGTGCACCATCACAGGTGCTCCTTCTAACTTGGCACTGTTATATGTGGTTGCATGTTATGTATGATGTGTAGCTTGTATTGCTTCTAATTTTGTTGAGTTCCATCTGCTAACTTTAGACATTATACTTGTGAATGAGACGCGTGTTCCTATTTCTAGAACATACAATATCTTTCTATCACACCATGTTCTTACATCAAAGTACTACTGTTGTGTAACCTGCAACAATCACTTATCACAAGACACGTTTGACTTGGGAGTGTGATAGAGGTTACATCTCGCATTCTTTTCTAGCTTGTACTACTTCTAATTTGTTGAAATGGCACTTATGACGAGACAGTTTTGACTTGGTTGAGTGATATTCGTTGCATCTTTCATATGGTGTCTAGATTTCATTGCTTCTAATTTATTGAAATGCCTTCTGCTTAGTTTACACATCATAGCTGTGAATATGCAATGCTGTCCTTTTTTATTACACATTCCATTGTACTATCATGCGATCGCCTTACATTAAAGTAGTGCTCCTCGGCATCCTACATCAATGAGTTCTGAAAAGCGAATTTCAATTCATTTTTCTTGTGGGTTTGACTTGACAAGGAAATACAATCAACAAATAGGAATTAAAAAATAAGGCAGGGACTGATGATGGTCTTCCGGCGAAACCGGCATCCAAGGTGCTTTCTCTAGCTTGGAAGTGTGATATTGTCTTGCATGTTGCATACGGTGTCTCACTTGAATTGCTTGTATTGCTTGTAATTTCATTAAATTACTTTTGCTTAGTTTACACAAATAGTTGTGAATATGCCATGCCGTCCTGTTTTTCGTACATATTCCACCCCTGTATCATGTGTTTGCCTTACATCAAGGTAGTGATTGTCAGTATCATGCATGAATGAGTTCTGAAGAGTGAAATTTATTGCTTTTTCTTGTCGAATTTACTTGACATTCCAAAAACAATAAAGTAGAAGGAAATTAGCAAGGCACTGGATATTACACATTATAGTTCTGATTATCTCATGTCGTCCTGTTTTTCGTACATATTACATCCTCCTATCATGTGGTTGTCTAACATCAAAGTTCAGTTCATCTGTATCACGCATCAATTTGTTCTAAAGAACTAAATTTTTATTCCTTTTTCTTGTCGGCTTGACTTAACATGGCACAGAGAAAGAGGAAGGAACCCCAAAAGATAGGGGATGGTGTTAGTACTAAGGACACACGAAAACGGGTGCGAAACAATTATGCGGATTCTGCTGGTACTGATGGTGCAATAGAAGGTGAAAGTCTAGCAGAAAATTGTACAAAGGCGGTATCCCGTGCTACACGAGCTGCAAAACAAGGCAAACATAAAGTAATAGCTGCCACCAAACAAGCAGAAACAGCCCTAGTTGTTGCAACACCCTCCACAGTACCACCAGCTCTGTGAGTTACTCGTTCGGTAACTCTGCTAGCGACAAGTTCCCAAGATCCCTTGACACCTGACACTACTTCCGAAGCACTCTTGACACGAGACAAGTTGGCAAGAACAGATGAACCTTGTGAGCTTCAACAACAAGAAGGTAGTTGCTAGAGTCAAGTTACAGTTGCATGCTTCTTTATATGTAGTCTCATAGTTTGATGTACACTAACACTTCCTATGCTCATTGTTGGACTCTAGGCGCAAGAGGAAACAAACATCAGGGATAATGCTCGATAGGTTAACTAAATCTAGAGGAGGAAGAATGGAGATCCATTTTGAGGCACGTTTAAAAAGTCCACATGATGCTACAGAGTCGGCCAAGTTAGGATCAGAGGCAGCGGTTGCCCTTAGGTGTCATGCACCACTACAAAAAAATACACTTCCGTGATGATACGTGTTTGTCACAGTAGGTCACGTTCTCTGTCATGCATGTACATACATGACGATTTTATGACATAATCAAGATAGTCATACATGTGCGGTCGTAGAAGTGTTCCATGACATTACCAAAATTATCATCACGGAAGTGTCCACTTCCTTGACGATAAATCGCGCGTCACAGAAGTGCTTTCGTCAAGGGTGACCGACACGTGGCATCCACCATAACGGAACGCCGTTAAGCTATCTCGTCCGGTTTTGTTTACGATAACCCGTTAACAGCCCCGACCAATGGTGATTTTCCACGTGTAAAATCATCATTGGCTGGAGGAAACACGTGTCGGCTCGCCGTTGGAACATATGTCATCCACTAATTGGACCCAAAGCGCTTATGATACGCCGACACGTGGCACGGTCCAACAGAGGCCCATTCATGTGAAAAGGGTGGCCCATTTGACTTGGTCAAAAGGTGGCGGGCCGGCCCACGGCAAGCCTGTTAACGGCCTGTTCGCATATAGCCCATGTACAGCTCGCTAACCCAGGGCCCGTTTATGGCCTATCCGAATTAGGCCTAGTAACGTCATCTGGGCCGTCCAATATAAATCCAGCCCATTTTAACTTCCGGCCCACGTATGGCCCATGACGTCTTTCGGCCCATATGAGGCCCTTATTACTCTCGGCCCATTAACGGCCCGTGGTAAAACTGGCCCGTAATGAACAGTGTATCACTTTATACCCATTAACGGCCCATGGTGAAACTCGCCCGTAATGAACAATGTATCACTTTATACCCATTAACGACCCATTATTTCGTTGGGCTTATTCCAGCCCATGTTATCTTTCATCCTTCTCGGGGCCCATTTATTCTTGGGCTCATTTCCACATTCGTTTACTTACGGCCCGTTAATGTCATTTTCTGCTTGTGGGCCAAATTCAACCCGTGGTTACAGTCGGCCCGTTAGTACATTGGGCCGTTTTCATAGCGTCATCAAAATACAGCCGATTAACGATGGCCCGTTATGGTCGGCTCATGAATGGATGATTTCAACTCTTGCCCATTTATGGCCATAATGTGGTTTGTGATTGGCCCATGTTTGGCCAACCGATCATACGGCCCGTAGAAGGCCCATTGATGATACGGCCCATAGAAGGCCCATTGTGTCTACAGCCCGTATTAGGCCCATTGATTCTATGCCACGTAGAAGGCCCATTGTTTTTTTGAAAGGAAGAAGGCACATTGTTTCTACGGTCCTTAGAAGGCCCATTGTTTCTATGGCCCGTGGGAGGCCCATGTTGACTACAGCCGGTGGACATCAAAGTTCGCCACCAGTGCAAATATAGGGAACACCCTACACTACGCAAAAATGGCTTGCTGTTTTCTTCAGCTGGTGGCTGCACGTTAAGAACAAATTTTGTATCGCACCAAAACAAATTACAACTATAAAACAAAAGGAAGGTTGGCATAAAAGTTAACAGTCTAGAAGATAAATGCACCACCAGAAGTTCAGAAGCTCAGTTCATTTGACCTGATTGTTACGTTTTCATGTCGTATTGTCCGATGGAGCACCATAACCTTCGCCTTCAGTTCTCCTAGGCACCTGAACAACATAGCAAATGTCTGATAGTCTGGTTTCAAAACCATGCATATCTTGACAACATCAAACAATGTCTCTCATTGTTTCACAAAGGGTCTCTGTTAGGGAATGGACTTGTGTCTAGAGCGCAGATACAACATTGTTTTGAGCTTGCATATCTTGATCATGAGGTAGTTTGGACGAGATTGCCTTAACAACCAAGCCAGTATTACGCAGGAACGTGCTTTTGGCACTGTTAGTGGACACGTACTGACCCACTGCAGCAAGAGCCGACATTGCGGTTATAGTTGCCTCGCCACCTTCAGAAGGTGGCGGTTCCACCATTTTTCCCTAGCTCGCTGAAAAGTTGAGGTTTTACATTAGTAGTACCAGAACATAAGATATTAAGGAGGCAATAAAACCAAACAAAATAGCTTTGGTCTATATACAGAACTTATTCTGGTGAACCCATGTAAAATAATAGTTGTATTTTATTGCAAAGCACATACTAAAACCAGGTTCCAAACATATGACCATGTACCATCGCTAATGTATTGTATATTTCTTTACATTGTATTGAGGGCTAATGATAAAGAGACGAAGTTTATAATACGTTAAGCATAGTATGACATCATTCATATCACAATACAACTGAGAACAGACAAACGGGCAATTGTAACGTTGTGTGGGCAAGTCCAGCACGGAACTGGATTACACGTTAAGATCAAAGGAACATCACTCCTCTGTTTTAAACATTGTAAGGTGAAATGATACGCTAAGACAATTGTGTATAAAATTGGAAATAGTAATAGACATTGGCTGCAAACCATGCAGTTCAAGGCACAAGTCAGAGTTAGTAGTAGTTAAAAGGTACGAGGATTAAGGACTTACAACAGCGGCTTTGACTGGTGTAGTCATGCCCTTCTTCTTGCTGGTGTGACAGTCCTTGAAGATTTCCACATCATTTGGTTCAAGTACTTTTTGGTCCTTGCGGGCTTTCCTCTGCATTTGGAACAAGTCAATATAGATCTAATAATATGGTACAGCGAAAAGACTTAAACAACAGCTAATTACAAGAGCCTCGCAGTGTGCAATATAGCTATGAGATCCAATAGTCTGTTGGAATTTCACTTTCGTACGGTTGGCCTTGTTCTTTGAACAGTTCACCTATAAGAAGATAGATTTGTGTGGCACATGCGTAAATAGGACTTCAAAATGTGATCTGATCACATATATATAATGTACCTGATACTTCGGATCGGACCAGTGTTTAACAAGGCCTCTCCAGTACTCATCAGATATATTTTCCACTAGAGATGTTTGGGCAAGTTCACTGTTAGCCTTGCCTTCAAAGTGAGTTTTTTCCTCAAGTTATACCGATACTGTCGCAGTGCAGACGTGAAAACATGGGTGCAAGCTTGTCTGGTTGCATCATCTTGGCTATCCAACTTGAACCTCATGTGTTGAAAATTATGGGAGTCTCATTATCAGCAACCTAGAAAGTATTGGACAGAGCAAGACGATATTACTAGTTTCCATACATAACCATACTTACAGATAAATGGTCGATATTACTAGAAGTGTTAGTGTACATCAGACTTTGTGACTACATATAAAGAAGCATGCAACTGTAACTTGACTCCAGCAACTACCTTCTTGCTGTTGAAGCTCACAAAGTTCATCTGATCTTGCCAACTCATCTTGTGTCAAGAGTGCTTCGAAAGTAGTGTTAGGTGGCAAGGGAGCTTGGGAACGTGCTACTAGCTGAGTTGACCAACGAGTAAATTGTGCAGCTGGTGGTATTGTGGAAGGTGTTGCAACAACTAGGGTTGTCTCTGCTTGTTTGGTGGTAGCTATTTGTTTCTATTTGGCTTGTTCTGCAGCTCGTGTAGCACGGGATACCCTATCGGTACAATTTTCCGATGGACTTTGACCTTCTATTGCACCATCAGTACCAGCAGAATCTGCAGGATTGTTCCGCTTCCATTTCCCCGTCATTCTGTCTTGCTTCCTCTTGCTCTGTGCCATGTTAAGTCAAGCCGACAAGAAAAATGAATATCAATTTAGTTCTTCAGAACAAATGTACTTTGATGTATGAACATGGTGTGATAGACAGATATTGTATGTTCTAGAAATAGGAACATGTGTCTTAGTCACAAGTATAATGTGTAAAGTAAGAAGATGAAATTCAATAAAATTAGAAGCAATACAAGCTAGACATCATACATAACATGCAACCACATATAACAGTGCCAAGTTAGAGGGAGGACCTGTGATGGTGCACTAGGGGAGACGTGCTCATCACCAACACAACTACGTTGAGTGTTTATGCATGTGTTGTCTTGGAAATAATCTTGGGGGGATGGAGGAGTAGAATCTGTAGAGGCCCTCCATTTGGAAGGAGCACCTTCATCCGCTGCCTTGCTTACTTCCTTCCGCTTTATTGATTTTGAATCGTCAAGTAAAACCGACAAGAAAAAGCAATAAAATTCACTCTTCAGAACACATTCGTGCATGA
>LR738713.1:341779294-341805090 GCA_902687465.1 Secale cereale
GAGTAAATTGTGCAGCTGGTGGTATTGTGGAAGGTGTTGCAACAACTAGGGTTGTCTCTGCTTGTTTGGTGGTAGCTATTTGTTTCTATTTGGCTTGTTCTGCAGCTCGTGTAGCACGGGATACCCTATCGGTACAATTTTCCGATGGACTTTGACCTTCTATTGCACCATCAGTACCAGCAGAATCTGCAAGATTGTTCCGCTTCCATTTCCCCGTCGTTCTGTCTTGCTTCCTCTTGCTCTGTGCCATGTTAAGTCAAGCCGACAAGAAAAATGAATATAGATTTAGTTCTTCAGAACAAATGTACTTTGATGTATGAACATGGTGTGATAGACAGATATTGTATGTTCTAGAAATAGGAACATGTGTCTTAGTCACAAGTATAATGTGTAAAGTAAGAAGATGAAATTCAATAAAATTAGAAGCAATACAAGCTAGACATCATACATAACATGCAACCACATATAACAGTGCCAAGTTAGAGGGAGGACCTGTGATGGTGCACTAGGGGAGACGTGCTCATCACCAACACAACTACGTTGAGTGTCTATGCATGTGTTGTCTTGGAAATAATCTTGGGGGGATGGAGGAGTAGAATCTGTAGAGGCCCTCCATTTGGAAGGAGCACCTTCATCCGCTGCCTTGCTTACTTCCTTCCGCTTTATTGATTTTGAATCGTCAAGTAAAACCGACAAGAAAAAGCAATAAAATTCACTCTTCAGAACACATTCGTGCATGATACTGACAATCACTACTTTGATGTAAGGCAAACACATGATTCCGGGATGGAATAATACGAAAAACAGAATGGCATGGCATATTCACAACTGTTTGTGTAAACTAAGACGAAACCATTTCACCAAATAAGAAGCAATGCAAGCTAGACACCACGTGAAAGATGCAACCAATATGACTCTGCCAAGTTAAAAGTGTCCCATCATAAATGGCATTTCAACAAATTAGAAGCAACGCATGCTACAAATCATATCAAAGATGCAACTAATATCACACTTCATATACTGAAGGTGTCTCGTCATATTGATTTATGTGGGATACAAAAAAACAATAGTTTTATGTGAGGACATGCTTAATAGACAGATATACTATGTACTAAATACAGGAAGGCATGTCACATTAACAGGTATAATGAATAAGCTAAGCAGAATAGCACATGCAGTTTAACTAGATTGGAAAAATTACAATCTAGACACCATATGCAACATGCAACCACATATCACGCTGCCAAGTTAGAGCAAGCAACTGCGATGCTAGTCTAGGGGAAATGCGGTAATCAACTACAGAGCTATGTTCAGTATATTCATCTAGCCTTGCTGTTTCTTGAGAATCATGTCAGGAGGCTGACGCTGCATTCTTCAAATGAGGAGTAATCGACTTGCCTGACTACCTCATCATAAGTGATTGATGAGGGATACACAAGAACATTAGTTTGATGTAAGAACATGGTTAATACACATATGTACTAGTATGTACCAAAAACAGAAATGCATGTCATATTTAAAGGTATAATGTGTAAGCTATGCAGATGCAATTTAACCAAATTGGAAGCAATACAAGCTAGACATCCGACTGGAGTGATGAGCATGAGCATCTAGGTCCTGAGAGCCTGGTGGGAGGCGGGCTGCTTCACCACCATCGCGGCTTTTTAGTTGGCTTCCCGGTGATGCCCCTCTTTGTTGGGCTTGTCACTGGCTCGGCCAGTGCCCTGACTAGCTATTTGTCTTCTGGTGCTCACGGGATGGTGGTTCATGTAAAAAATATCTTTCCTTATCTTAATAAAGACCGACTTCGGCCTTTCGAATACAATCTAGACACCATATGGAACATGCAACCACATATGACACCGCGATGTTAAAGCAAGCACCTGGGATGGTGGTTCATTGCGAGCGAGGTCATCAACTTCAGAGCTACGTTTACTGTCTCCATCTGCTCACATTGCACATTTTATAAGTCTGAAATGTGTCTGGTCTGTCCGCCTAGCACGCTGGAGCGACTTCTCTCTTTTATTTTTTGCTTCTCTCATAACAGCAGAGTTTAAAATACCCTTGCATAAAAACACAATAGTGAGAGTATGGGTGAAGTGTGTCCAGAGCTGGTGCACTGTAAAAGTAGAAGATAGCAGGTGGCTGAAAAATAAATGACAGGAGACATATGATAGCTCTACAACATTGCATGGCAAACAAAATTAGATTCTACTCCATATGATTTTGTAATATATGAGCACAGGAAATGCAGGTACTCCTCCAGCACACCACCACATGTGGCCATATCAAGATAACAGTCGACTGAAAATAAATAGGCCAGTCAATTTTTTTAATGAACCGTCCGGTCTATAAGGAATGGTCAGATGGCCTTCGTCTACCTCCCGCCAGTCACTGTTGACGATCTTTCTCGAACCGCCAGCGACCACCAGCCCAGACCCCTGCCTCTGCCGGCCCTCCCTCCCCTCGACCTCACACCAACCCCATGCTTGGCAGCACCCCCAGGCCATCCCTTTAATCTCGGCCGACCTCGAGATCGGGCGCAAGTAGCTCTAGGCCCCACACGCCCCTAAGATAAAACCAAGGCGCTGCTTCCCCAGCATAATAGGCGGACTAGCGCCTGTTAAGCCGGGGAATGCTTCCGTTAATTGGGAATCAACTGACCAGGAATTGAAATTCAGGGGGGCAACGGACCTCTAGCTAAGGTGAAATAGTATATGAGGAGAAACCTTGTGCATCGCGAGTTACTAGGAACATCTAGTATCAAGAAGAAGCGGTCAACTAGTGTCTTCTGTGTGATGAATACCGTGCAAGCAGACACGTAAGATTTGCACGAATAAGGGAAGAGGAGTACCATTTTTGGTTGCCGGTGTGGCCGCCTCCACATGTCGCGCCGATCTTCTTCTTTCTACCAAGGAAACCGATGTTCTGGAGGAGGGTGCAGGCTTGGACGAACCCATGGCCAAATTGTTGACTGTGTTGCTGTGGCCATATGTCGGCGGAGGGGAAGCAGATCCGAGGCGGCGAAGGACGACGTAGCAGGAACAACTCCGGTGCGGTGGAGGGTGGCGAAGTTGGAGCGGCAGTAGTGAGGTGTAAGACGACGTGGTTGAACTAGCTCGGGTACGGACGGCTCGGCCTCGGCTTCAACTACTAGCAGTGGAGGGCGTTGCGGTTGAGGTTGGGGTGGACAACGACGTCGGGGTATCGGCTCCGGCGTGATGGAGGAGGGCGGCGGTTGATGAGTGGAATGGGGTGGCGGACGGAGGATGCCGGGGTTTCGCGGCTGGTGGAGAGGTAGTTTTCGCGCGTGGGCGAGGGGGGGGGAGAAGCATGTTTTGGGTCTGGGACGCGCTTGTTTTTGGCTTTTTTGAACAGAAGATGGGACACGCTTGTTTTGGCTTTTTTGAACAGAAGATGGGACGCGCTTGTTTGAAATTTGGGGAAAGTACAAACTTTGCCCCCCTCTTAAATTTCGGACCTACTGCGGGGCGGGGGTAGGATGGTAATCCAAGGTGTCCCAAATAGTGGGCGGGAGAGATTTCGGCCGCACGCATGTGTGCTTAGGCGGCCATTGTGTATGAATGTTATTCGGAGGCGGTTGCGTGGCGTCTAGATGAAGCTACGAACCTATCCCGGTTTAGACCTTTGGACGTCGGGCCGGTAGGTTTTACGGGTCGGAGTTATTAGAAAACTAATTTCCTTGTACTACCAAACATTGGTCTCACGCGGTTTCGGGCGAGTAGAGTCTCTTTTGGCGCTTCGTTCGAAATTTTGAAACACAAGCATTCACGTTTAGAGTACTCTTGAACTTTGAGGATTGACCAAAATAGACAACGTTAAATTTGACCTTGTATGTTTGAAAACCTCATCAAATTATCCGCTTCTTTTTTAAATTTAGACACTTGAAAATCCTATAATTACGATTATTTTGGAATGGAGGAGCTAAATTATAATATATTTTGTACACGACTACATATGCTATTATGTACAAAATCAGAGCAAAGATTGGTGTCCCCATAATTTAGGTATGATTTACAAATGCCATGATATCAAATTCAAATAATTGAATGGACTTCATGTTAAATTCGATTTTTTAAACCACCTTAAGTTGAATTCAAATGTATGCTAGTCCATAGGTAGCTATTTATAATGTTCATTGTGTAACTTTCGTATGTATAATGTGCTTTACACACACAACATGAACTATACTCACGTTTATATTCGATTGCTAAAGAGATGCATTGTCTGGAGTTCAAAATACTAACTATATGGATCGATTGTGTCGAATAATAACATAGACATGCTCAAATTCGATAGAATCTAGATGTCTGATGGATCAATGACCATTCCTTACGCAAATTGCAAATATCATGATCCCATCCTAATATTTGGATACAATTCATATCTTTAATCAATGTATACAACAGTCTTGTACGTGTAGTTTCACTCTCCATCGGTGGTCTCTCACACATGCTCACACACTCTCTCCCGAGGTGTCTTTCTCGCACACATGCTCTCGATATAACCCTCCCTCCCTCTCGTAACCATTTACGACTGTTTTCACTAACCTTTATCACAAGCACTCGCCCTCTCGCAAGCATACACACACACAATACCCATCGACCCTTTATATATACATAGACATGCCTACGTGGCTCCTGTACGCACATTATCTTTAGGCCTGTCTCTCACTCATTGTCTCACACCTCTCTTCCTAATCGACGAGTATGATTCTAGCAGAGCATTCTGTAGGATGCCCCTTAAAGTTAGGTTGGATGAATAGTAATATCAGAGATAAAGGGGTTACCTTAGTCCGAGAACCTAGGGTTACAAAACCTAGCCGGCTTTGTCAGTGGACATAGAGTCCTTCACAATTATGCTATCTTTGTCTTGTACGACTAGTCATCCACGGGTCTCCCTAAATGCGTCACGGGCCGACCAAAGTGGCGCGGGACGGAACCAAACGAAGGGCCTCACCTCGACCCACCGGACCTCACGCGGTGACACACCCTCTGCCCCCACGTCTCGTTATCTTCTCACACCCACACATACCAACACATACACCACACACAAAAAAATATGCTCCTGGTGCCTCTATCCACTCCCCCTTGCATATACACACTCAAGGGAATCTCTCGCCTTGACGTCATATTCATCTCTCTCTCTAGAGTACTCTCATTTCTCGTGCTATCTCTCCCACGCCCCCCTGCCGGCCCCTCTATCCATCCCTCTCTCGAATATGTAATACACACACATACCTCTCTAGGCCCTGCCAAATGCATCAACTACACATTCACACATGTTACATCACGTACCCCATTGATCTAAAAAGCCCTCTCTTCACATCTATTTCACATACAACATTCCTTTTGAATAAAGTGTGGCCAAAAAATATTTAAGAATTTCTACATATATACAACATTACAAAGTTGTATGGAGGAGTATGAACGCTTGCATTGCATGTTGCCCATAATGATATTTATTCCGCACTGTGAATTTGTATATTTTTATACTATATATAAAGTTAGTCATAGTAAAGAGAAACGAAGAGCATCTCTCTCTCCATCGCATACCCCCCTCTACGCCCCTTTCACATACGCACACAAACTATCTCCAGGTCCTCTAAAAGTAAGCCCCCAGCACATTCACGCATGTTTCATCTTTCTCTCGTGATATATACAATGCGATCATTTTATTTGAAGCGAAAGCACGATACGTACATTGGACTTCAGAATCCACTCATTACGGTCACCATTTACGTTTTGTGGTTACTATACAGTCACGGGCTCACCGTACAACTCTGTATTTGCTCAAGACACGACTAGTTGACCAGTTAAACGCTCCACGTGGCACCTCTAGTGTTGCATCACATTATTACCGCCAGGCCCACCCGTCGGCTTGTATCTACTCTACATCTACACTCTTATAAAATACTAGCAAGATGCCCATGCGTTGCACGGAACATCAAGATGCATTTGTATGAGTAGTTCATCTTGTGGGAGAAAATGATGAACAAGGGAAGGCCTTATTTGCAATCGTGGAGAGGGGTGTGGGTATCTTTTTGCACAATTGCTATAGTTTCCTTCCAATCCGTCAGATATAGATCGGACGACCTATATTGCAGGATGGCAGGTACACGATCATCGCCGACTATGCTTTTTATAAGAGTAGGGATAAAATACACTCTTATAAAAAACAAAGTTGGTGATGATGGTGTGCCTGCCATCCTGCAATATAGGCCATCCGATGTATATCTAACGGATAGGAAAGAAACTATGACAATTTTGCAAAAAGGTACCCACACACCTCTCCATATTTGCAAATAAGGCCTTCCCTCGTTCATCCTTTTCTCTCACAAGATAAACTAGTCATACAAATGCATCTTGATGTTACATGCAACGCATGGGCATCTTTCTAGTAAGAATGAAAACAAACGACAACAAAATATTGGACGGTGGTTCGAAGTCATGACCGCGGGCATAGCGGACAAGGTGGCCTTGTATTGGTATGCTGAGCCGTCTGTTTTAACACACATGAGCTGGTGTGGTGATTATACACACACGCACGCATGCACACGAACTGCATGCATGCAACACTCACACGAACACATGCACCCACACACACACGCAACACTCACACGTACACACGCAGCCACGCACGCATGCAACACTCACACGCACGCACACATGCACACACCAATACACCTCACGACCAACACACACTCTCACGCTCAAGTGCTCAACCTACACGTGCAAGCGCACACACCAGGCCGTGACAGACACATACACAACCAGGTGATTCCCGCGCACGGGGTGGAGTCTTGTCGCGCCTGCGTAAATTTGTGTTTATCTGACCTTTTCCCTATGCGAACTGACAGGTGGGACCCACTAGGAACGTGTTCAATTTAACTAGTCAACATGGTGCCACGCAGACTATTTGGCCGATCAACAGAGTGCAATCCGATGCCGAATCGTGAGCAAGTGACCGTATCATCACCGCAAAACGTATATAGTGACCGTAATCAGCTTATTCTGAAGTTCGGTGAATGTATTATGCTTTTCTATCTGTAGGACCTCCAAAACTACATCTCTACACGTTCTCTCATGTTACATCTAACAACTATGCAATACGGCACCACTACTACACTCTAACACAATAAATCATATGTGTTTTTAGTTTTACTAGATATCATATTGTTACTTAATTATTCAGTTCGCATACATTAAAATTGCCTTTGAAATGTATGGCCAGTATCATATACCGCGCGGGAAAAATCCCGCCCTTTCCTGTTTAATCGGGTTTGTATGGATGGATCGTGCGAAACAGCAAAACTATTGTACTATATACAGTACAAGTGATAGTTCACTGGGCCATCGTGTCGTGTACTCCTCCGTTGTAAGAGTGGAGCGCTCGCTTTCATAAATCTTCTAGTCCCTTTCGCCGACATGTGGGGCATCAAGCTACCGGGTCCACGTGCCATACCGGAATACAGTGCAGAGCAGCCAGGGTGAAGCACCCAGTCATGGCACCGGCGTAGTAATGAGCAATGAGGCGTCAAATCACAAAGTTGCACCTTTCCCACAGTTAAGTTGGAGGCACGGAAGTAATAATGCTAAAAAAGAAGAAGTTGGAGGGACGAAAGTAATAATGCTAAAACAGAAGAAGTTGGAGGGACGAAGCAGCCATCATTTCACTCGTTGCTGAATCCGCTTCTCCCTCCTCTTGTTCAAGTTAACCACGTGTTGCTTCTGCCGTTGTTCTGCCTCACGTGGGAAGCGGATCGGCTTGGTGAAGCACTGACACGTGGGACCGCATGTTAGCAAACCGCCAGGACAACGTCCTCTAAAAATAAGAACCCCCCCCCCCCGCCATCCGCGTCGCAAAATCACCTCCTTTTTACTAATCTTGATTCTATAATTTTTTAGATCAATATAATTGAGATTTGTATAGATAGCACACATGAGCAAAACCAAGTGGTACGGTTAAGGGCATCCACAATGTGTAGCCAAATGTGAAAATAGATTTTGGCATTGTGGGAACCATTGTGGACGGTGTTGCCAAAGCCAAAAGGATGGAACCGAAGCTCCCTGATTTATTGATTGAAGGAATAGAAAAATGCACCGTCTCTCCTCTTTCTCCGTGCTTGGACGCATGTACAGTATAGAGGACAGAGTCTACTCCTCTGTCCCTTCTATCACAAATCACAAAGCAGTGAGGCGTTGAATCACAAAGCAAAGACGAAGCAACCATCATTTTACTCTTCGCTGACTCCACTTCTCCATCGTCTTCTTCGAGAAACCATCTCACCGCACTAAGCTGGACGGACGACGCTATTGGCCCTGTTTGAATACTCCAACTTAGTTAGAGGTTAGAGTTAGATTCTAATCGTGAACAAACTCTGAACTAACTCTAACCAAAGAGCTGTTTGGATGATAGGGTCAGATTGACAATCAATATTTTTTCTCAATCATTTAACTACTCTAGTGTGGGAGGGGTAAATTTTTTTACTAATTTTTTCAGTGGGCCTAGGAGAACTAACCCAAATAAGCTCCTCTAGTGTGGGCTAGTTTTTTTAGATGGGTTAGATCCAACTAACCCAAACTAACCCAACATGTATGGATACTTTTGGGTTATTTGAGTCCCAACTAACTAAAACTCACTCTAACTTAGGGATCCAAACAGGGCCATTATGTACGAGTAGTACTAGTACATTTACGCGTCCTTTGGTTCAACGGACTTTCTCGAAGAAAATAAGGCGGTTGTCTCGGCTGGTAGGCGGCACTTTTGAACGACTTACCGTGGTCTCCCCCAATGGTGTTCTCCGTCGAACGCACTTCACCAAACCACAACGTTCGAGATATCATCGACGTCACTGCAATGGCGAAGGAAGTCCAATATAGTTACTACCTCCATTTTTTTGTACACAAGGCCAGTATATCAAAATTACAATTTGAAAAATGCCACTGACACTAATCGAGGCAAAATTGATGGGGTTTGCCTCGTACTAGCAACCAAGGACATTAATATCCCCTGCATGCATGCGGAAGTGAGAAGGTTGGTTTGCATGGTGTTGCATTAATCAAGCGATGAGGAGTGAGATGGTTAGCTCTTTGGGCTTTGGAGAAAAAAATACGCATTAATTGACACGTGAAACGATGATTTGTATCAATTAATCCCGCGAAGAAAAACCCCGCCTTTCTTTTTTAACACTGGTACTCCTAGTACGTAGTACTACTACGTACTTATCCTGTTTGGGTCTAGGCCTTGCATTGCCATACTTCGCCACACATTTTTGCCAAGCTTGCCTAAAGTTTTCAAAATGAAAAGGAGGTACACTTGCGCACGGTTGTTGCGGTCGCACCGCACCCTCACACGGTCGCTCCTGCACGCCGCGGTCGCACCGCACGCTCACATGCACAGTCGCTCCTGCACGCCGCAAACCCAACCAAGGGAACGCACGCTCACTGACACGTGATGTCGCATGTGAACAAACCAAACTCAGCCATCCTACCACTAACACATAATTTTCGTTCGTAGAGTATGTTTATCCAACCGCATGTTGGGGAGTATCCGTACGGCCCGTGCGGTGGTCTGTTGGGGAAGAAGAAGATGTGAAGAAGAAGGGTTAGGAGACGTAGGATATTCATCCAACCGCCTGAAATGGTAGACTGACCCAAGTCAGGCGACTTGCATAACAATATATGTTTTTACACAACAAAAGATCCATAAAACAGCAACATAAAGAAAAACTATCACTGCTCGCGGAACGAGACGGCCTCGTCGTCTTTGGCTGCCGGCGCGAACCAGCCGTAGCTGCCGCGTGTGTCTCCGCACCGTGGTTGTCCTCGGCCTCCAGCTACTCGTACACGCGGAGCGTGCGGGTGCTTTGCACAGACAAGAGCACCGTCCGGTTCAAGTCGAGGACGTCCGGTTCCGCCTGTAGGACGGTCTCGATGGCAGCGGCATCCGCGCGCTCCGCGTCGAGTCGAGCCTCCGCCGCCCGGTTCAAGTCTAGGACGTCCGGTTTCTCTTGCAGGAGGGCCTCGATGAGAGCGGCATCTGTGCGCTCCGCGTTGAGTTGAGCCTCTGCCGCCCGGTTCAAGTCTAGGACATCCGATTCCGCCTGCAGGAGGGCCACAATGGCAGTGGCATCCGCGCGCTCCGCCTCAAGTTGAGCCTCCACCGCCCGGTTCACATCTACAATATCCGGTTCTACCTGCAGGAGAGCCTCGATGGCAGCGGCATGCGCGCGCTCCGCGTCGAATTGAGCCTCTGCCTCCCGGTCCTCCTTTAGTATCGCAAGGTTGAACCGCTGGTCCGCCTGCACCATGAGGGACTCGGACGCGGGCACGAAGTCGACGTCCATCATCTCATACCCATCGAGGGCCTTCTGCGCCGCGACCTCCGCCATGAACATTGGATCGGCTTCCTCCTCCTCGTAGCTTGGCTCCAGAGAATTCGAGGATTGGCCCGCCGCAAAGCGAGCTTGGGAACGGAGGTCTCTGGCGCCGACCGCCGCCGCGATTTCTGCGCGGCGCTCCGGCGTCAGCACCTTGTATTACGTGATCTTGTGGCGCACCATGGCTTTCTGGTGAACTAGGGGACGCTTGATGCGGGCTAGGGGATCGAAAGGTGGGGGAAGGGGCTGGAGTAGGCCGAGCAAGCGAAGGTTCTGGTGTGAATAGTGGTTCCGGCGACGACCGGTCAATCGGTTTTGACTGTAAATCGCTCTTGTCGCGTTCGCGTTGCAGCCCGGCACGCTGGACCCTCCACGTCGCTCACCGAATGGAGCGCGCTTCGTCTTGCGTTTTCACTTGCTTGTGGGACCGTAGTTGAGAGCAAACCGACGTCCCTCCCCCTCCCCCGCCCGCGTCATTTTGTGCGGAGTAAATAAAAACAGAGGGAGTATCCTACGGATGAGGATCCCCTGACGTGGCCGAACCCATTGAGTAACTGACATGCGGGGCCTAGCATGCATGGGGTCTGCCAGTAAGTGACCGAAAGGGAGGGTAAGGCAGGGATATGTATGTGAAAGGAGATTCCAATGATATAATTTTCACATTATACATCTCATGTACTATTAATCGTGTCAATAGTCAAATGCGGTTTTGAAAAACGCATTAGAGCATGGTTGATAATATAGCCAGTCGATGGCTGTAAGGAACTGCCATGTCATCTATCGATCTCGTCAACATGAGCGGAATGGGATGTCAAAACTAAGATGCGAAGCGACACGTAGTGGACGCAAAGTGAAACTTCAAACGAACCGTTTGTTTGTATGCATGTCGGACAAATTACAAATAAACATTGGAAATACAAGCATGGTCTAGGCCCACATATGAATGATACTCGGCGGAATGTTCAAATGAGGCATGCGGGAGGATGGATTGGAGCGGAGGGCGACATGATCGATGGAGAGGAATGAGAAATAAGCAAACGCCACATGATTATACTTGAACGGCTCAAATAAACAATAAGTTGTCTCGCTTGGCCTACATAGTGAAAGGCCTAATGCGCAACGCGGAGCACTGACGCTCGAATATGGCCGGGAAAACAGGGAAACCGGCATGTGGGGCACACCTGTCGGGACCACGTAGCGCAAACTAGTCCAATGGAGGAGCTGGCCCATGACCTCTTCGCCACCGGCAACCGTTCATGTGGGTCGTGGGGGCCAACAACGTGGTGCAGCTCCAGCACCGCCTCTGGCCCACGACCTCATCGTCGCTAGACACGGTCGGTTTCAGTGTGCCAAGGGTGGCGTTAGTGCTGTGGCACGACCAACAGTATGTTTGGTTTGTGCCCAAGGTTGCCCCATCAAAGCATTGGGTAGCCAAAATTTTGGTTGAGGTTTTGGCTGCCCATGATTTGGCCGACATTGGCAAGAAAAATGAACTGGAGTTGGCTAGAGTTCATTGGCAGGCCAAAATAATGGCATCCATCCAAATAAGACCAATCTTTGGGTCATGACCAAAATTTTGATAAGGTGCACTTTGGCCACAATCCAAACACACGCCAACACCCGGCTCGTCGAGGATGCACGGGGTGCCGAGACGCATCTGTGGAGTGGTGTAGTGCGGCCAACTGCATCCTCAGGACCTGAGACCATGCCGGGTCATCTTGCTTTTTCATTGACATGCGTCCATTGCATGTGAGCAAAGGGCATCTCCAACATTATCACGACCGCAGCTGACTACCCTTGCACACCAAAAACCCTCGTCCCTCGCGCTGTCGCGCGGTGCGTTCCCAGCCGCCGCCAGCTGCCCGCATTCATGCCGTCCATCCGTATGCCGTCGTTAAGAGGCTCGGTGCCCGAGGAACCAACTCCGGCGACTTAATGACACACCAGGACGCTTGTCCTCACCGGAATGCGCTACTTAAAGCGGCAACACCCAGCACACCATAGTGCATCGTCCTCCTACCTCGCACCACATCCGCCATGACCGCAAGCGCGAACGATCTGCGGGAGAGCCTGTCTTCGGGGATGGAGCTCGAGGTCGCCGCCCTCGCTCAAGTCGCCGCACAAGCGGTGGCCACGCTGGCGGCCGACGACGGGAGCACCGTCAGCCACGCGTCCTACTTGCTGCCGTCCAATGTCCGGCACCGCCGAGGTCGGGGACTCCTCCAAGTATGAGTAGGGCATGGTGTGCCAACTGGCCAGTCCGTCTTCCGTGTTCTAATTTTCCTCGCCGGAGACCGCACCTTCACTTCACGAGTCTTGAACCTCGCCCCGTACATGGAGATCGCAGATGGAGGACGTCGGTCGCTGCCGTAGAATAGGTTTAGGGTCGGGTTTCTTTTATTTTTATGTCCTATAAAAGTTTGTAATGTTATGCAAATCTGCCGTGTTTGCATTAATCTAGGCCGGTGTATATGATTTTTCACAATAATATAGTATATTGTAGGAGTACTAGCAAGATGCCCGTGCGTTGCATGGAAGATCAAGATCTTGTGGGAGAAAAGGATGAACGAGGTTAGGCCTTATCTTCAAATGCACGTTCACGCATTTCACATCTACGGGAACTTACGAAATGGTTAATGTAAGTTGTCTCTCTCTCCTCCCCTGATTTTCATGGTGGTGGGCCCCTCCCTCCCCGCAATCTACAATCAACAGCTCACATGTTTCACATTATGTTAATTACGTAACTAGGACTACATAGGTGTAGCATTACTCGTCCTAAAAAACCCAATTAAGCCAACCTCCCAGCATATCGCGCGGGAAAAGACCCGGCCGCGCCGTTTTAGTCGGGATTACCGTATTACTAGTAGTAGTATCGATGGATCGCGCAAAGCAACAAGTTTTTTTAGGGGGCAAAGCACCTAGTTTAAAAGGAAAAAAGGCGGTACACTCACAGCACCCCTGTCGCGGTCACATTGCACCCCACACACGTTTGGTCCTGCACACGGCTCACGCAAACAGAACACGCTTCGGCTTGCCTCTTCACTGACACGTGGGACTACACTTGGAGAAACTGACCATGCGCCAAACTCCCCCCGCCCACCGCGCGAAAATCCGCCCTCACCCAAAAATTCCCCCCAAATACTAGATTCAAACGCCCTTCGGCCAACTAGCCAATAATATTCCCCAAACCCCCGCCCCCCTCCACTCCATTCGGTCCGCCAAAGCCGCCCTCCCTGCCACGCCGATACGCCAGCGCCGCGGTTCGTCGAGGGGACGGACGGCGATCCTCTCGCTCCCACAGTACGCTCTCGTAGACTGCCGTCCTGTTGCCGCGCCGCAACCGCTGGCGACGTTTTTGTGGAGGCGCATGGCGGTGAGCGCCGCCACCGCTGGCGACGTTCGTGTGGAGACGCACGACGGTCAGCTTCTCCCATGGTACGCGCATTCTAGACTGAGGCCCCGTGCATGTCGGTGTAGCGCTGAATGTTAGCTGATAGACGCTGTTAATCTCACTGTTTGCCGAAGTAGTTTTTAATCAATATGCTCTGCTTAAGAAGCTTCCTTGCCCTATTCTGCACTCAATCTGCTTAGCTGAGATGGCATGCCAAGGCCGATTAGTGGATAAAATATCCTGCCATATATTTATTGTGACGTAGATTGCCATGGTCTAGTAGCCAATCTGTTAGGTGAAATAGCTCTACACCGTTTTATACTCGATCTTTGTTGCTGCGATGGCCTTCGATACTTCGATGGTTGTGTGCTTTGTTGGAAATACATAATCCATCATGCTCGGCCTCATTGACTGCTGAAACAGCCTGCCATAATTTAGCACTCAAATATGTTTGTTGAATTAGCTTTAAATATTTTTCGTTACTTAGTTCTGCTCGTCCAAATATCTTGCCATAGCTTTAGACATCAACCTAGGTATTTTCTTATGGACTTCATAAAAAAGCATATATTTTTTTCCTGTAATATCTATTAGAAGAACTAATTTGTATGTCTAACAGATGGACGTGACTTGGATAACTTCTGCTCGAAGATTCTTCGCTGCATAGGGGTTGAAAAGTTCATGAACTTTATCAGAGCTGAGTACGGTGGTCCAAAATCAGATGTGCTCTGCTCGTGTAGCAGCTGTATGAATTCAGTTACAAGACTCCAGTCAACTGTGCAAAATCATCTACACTTGTATGGGATGTCGGTCACATATACTAGGTGGGTTCATCATGGTGAAGCTGTGAACGTCAATGTTATTGACTACGTGGAAGCAGCAGATCACCATCTTGATCTGCCTAATGCTCAGGTGGAGGAGGAGGAGGAGGAGGAGGTGGTGGCGGAGCCAGTGAGTTTGATCAACATTGAAACAATGCTACGAAATGCTCGTGCATTCCGTGAACTTTCACCTGCATAAGAAAAATGTGGGCCCGCGTGTTGGAACAATGCAACATGGTTGTCACCCCAGGAAATAAGATGTCAGTATTCTCAGCTATGGTCACCTTTCTGCAGGTGAAGACATCTGAGCGGATGACCAACAAATCATTCGATGCGATGTTGGCTGCTTTCCGCAAAGCTTTCCCAGATGCGTCTGAGCTGCACACACCTACAGTAAAATGAAGAATTTCCATCGTGCAGTTGGAATTGGATATGATATGATTCATGTTTGTAAGAATAATTGTGTTCTGTTCCGGAAGGATTATGCCAACATAGGTGAATGCCCGAAATGCAAATCATTAAGATGAAAAAATGGCGATGCTGTGAAGATGATTTCTCATAATGTTCTGAGACATTTTCCAATTACACCAAGATTGCAGAGGTTGTTTCATGATGCTGAAACAAGAGAGGATGTACTATGGTATTCTAGGAACCAGGAGTATAGAGATCAGAATGTAATGAGCCATCCATCACATGGTAGTGAGTGAAAAAGCTTCAATCAGAAGCACGAAAAGTTTGCTGCTGACCTGAGAAACCTTAGACTTGGCATAGCTTCATATGGATTTAACCCATTTGGCCACCAGAGCGCCACATATAGCATGTGGCCACTGTTTGTTATCCCTTACAACATGCCTCCAAATATTTGCACCAAAGAATCAAACTACATGATGGCCTTGCTCATCCCAGGTCCAAAAAGTCCTGGAAAGGATTTTGATTTGTTCATGGAGCCTCTTGTGGAGGAACTTCAACAACTTTGGAGGGGTGTTCTCACTCGAGACCTATATAGCAGCCCACCAGCTGATTTCTTTCTGCGTGCTGTCATAATTTGGTGCATCCATGATTATCCAACTTTGGGCACTATGTCAGGGCGAACGACACATGGTTACAATGCATGTGTTCGCTGTGATAGGAATCCGCTGTCATATGCAATACTTAGCAAGATCTGTTACATTGGACACCGCCGTTTCCTTGCCAAGAACAAGACGCATCCTAGAAAATACCGAAGACATGTGTTCAATGCAAAGCATGAAAACCGTGATGCGCCAAAGATGCTCATCGCCGATGAGTTGCAAGTGGAATTAGAGAAGGTCAGTCATATTACACCAGGAAACCATCCTGATAATGGTAGCGGGAAAAGGAAGCGGGGCGGGGCAGAAGAGAGATTATTGTTTACCCGCAGGTCCACTTTGTGGGACATGGAGTATTGGAAAGATTTGGATCCGCGGCATAATCTTGATGTGATGTACATCGAGAAAAATATATGTGACAACATTATCGGCACACTTCTTAATATTGAAGGCAAGACGAAAGATACCTTAAAATCTAGGATTGATTTGACACACCTAGGTATCATAGAGGATTTGCAGGTGCAAGATGAAGGTAAACCACGGGATATGGCACCAGCTGTGTACGTCTTGGACAAGGTAAAAAGAAAAGAACTCTGCGTGGTCCTGTCACGTGTGAGATTCCCACATGGATTTGCTTCCAACCCTGAAAGGAGAGTCAGTGCAGATGGAAACAAGGTACAAGGGTTGAAAACTCATGACTGCCACGTCCTACTTCAAAGGGTTTTACCTGTTATCCTTAGAGGATTGGGCCGCCCTGACTTATACAGAGTAGTTGCAGAGTTGGGACAATTCTTCGGGGAACTCTACAGTACAAATATCAGGATAGATGCTTTGGAGCGTCTTAGAGACAAGATACCATCTATCCTATGCGACCTTGAGAAGATATATCCTCCAACCTTCTTTGATGTGATGGTGCATTTGGCTGTTCATCTACCTGATGAGGGACTACTTAGAGGTCCAGTACAGTATGGCCGGATGTACCCTATTGAAAGGCGACTAGGCACTTTCAAGGGCTATGTTAGGAACAGAGCTAGACCCGAGGGTTCCATTGCAGAGGCCTACATTGCTACAGCAGCGTTGACATTCTACTCAAAATACATTGAAACAGTTGATTAGCTTAGCAAAGAGGTGGATGAAGACAATCCCGGGCTCAATGTTTTCGATTATTCTATTCGAGTTACAGGGAAGAGTTGACAAGAGGACAAACCTAAAGATTTGGTCAAAATGGTTTGGTATGTGTTGAATAACTGTCCTGAGATACTACCTTATATCAAGTAAGTACTAAGTACTGCAGCTTATACATCATTATCTACTAAACTTGCAGCACATTCTTATATATTTAGATGTTTGACGCGATCACTATGTTGTGCAGCATCTACAAAAAGGAGTTACTGCCGCAAAATCCAAGAAACATTGACAAACTGGTTATGGCAGGATTTGCGAAATGGTTCAAGAGCCATGTAAGCTTTTGAATTGCACTGTCAGTTCTTTTTTCATATATTGAGTACATAAGATGATCAGCTTGTCTATTTTCTAACCATAGGTTAAGAAGATGCGGGAGGATGGGCAAGCAGTTGATGATGCCCTTTACTCACTAGCAATGAGTCCTGATACTCGAGTAAGACATTATGAATCTTGCGTTGTTGGAGATGTGCGCTACAACACCCTTGCACGAGACGAAGGCAGGAAGACACAAAACATTGCCATCATGAGCACGTATACATATGACAAAGAGACAACTGAAATGTATGCTAACATAACAGACATTGTTCAGTTGCAATATATCTCCAGTTTCGAAGATCATCGGTGTGTGGTTCTGTTGTGCTGTCGTTGGTATAACCTGTTTTCTAGGATTGCAAAACCCAGAGCTGATGATTATTTCAAATCCATCAATGTCAAGGCGGCGTACCAGACCAACGAGCCTTTTATTTTGGCAAATCAAGCAACATAGATATTTTTATTGGAAGAGACATTTGCACGTAGCGATGACTGGAGAGTATTGCAAAGGTTTGAGCAGATGAATTCGTTTAATGAAGTTGCACAACAAGATGATGCTTACACTGCTCTTGATGTACAAGATAACACGGATGTTCTTAATATCTTTGAGAACCATCACATCAATGATGCCGGCGAAAAGATTGCATGTCGTGCTGTGGACATACAAGAGTTGATCAAGAAGAAGCTAACGTTCGAGGACGTTGAGGATGAAGAAGAAGACGACACCGTGGGGAATTACGATTCATACTGATACACATGGCGAAGATGTTGACGCTGCTGCTACGGATGATGATTACATTGCTTTTGTCGTATTTGCCTGTCAGAAGACGTTTTTTTATCTACTATGTGAAATTGTGTTTGCTATGACAACTAAAACCTGATGAACATGTTGTTTAGTATTTTCCTGTGAGAACATCACTTGTTATGTATGCTGATTTGTATTTGGTGATTGTATGATGACTAAAACATGATGACATTGTTGTTTAGTTGTACTCATATTTGGCTGTGAAACTTGAATTTGATGACATAGTTTGATGTTGGACTGCAATTTGCTCGACGTCTTCGAATGAGAACAAAGCTGACCCGACAGGGCCTCTACTAATTTATTTATTTATTACCAAAAGGGCCTCTGCTATTTATTTATTTATGAGCAAAAGGGGATACCCCTTGATTTCCGTTAATAGAAATCATTAGATGTTCACAACACTACGCCCAGCCTGCTACACAGGTTTCATTCATTACTAGTTTCAGCAAAGTGCTCATGTCATAGCCACTGAATACATCACGAGTGCTACATACACTGCAAATAAAGAGACAATCATCCTATAGAGCACATCGATTTCGCCCATTATCTTCACAAGCTCTTTCATCTCCTCATTGATGTCAAGGCCGTTCAACAACTGTTGCTTGTCCATGATCAGAGGAACTGCATCTTTAACCTTCTGCTCTGCATCTTCCTCTTCTGCCGTTCCTTTAGTTACTTGTCCAACACCCCAACCTGCTGGTACTGGGATTCCTCGGCTAACCAAATAATCAGCATAGTTGCACTCCCCCACATCAGCAACTTCCCAGAAATACAAATCACACGAATCTTCCCTTTTCTGCACGAATCAAATTGGAAGATCATCGACCAAACTATTAAAAAAATCAACAACAGAAAGCAGCAGAACAACACTTAAACATATTATGACCCCATGATTCGGGCATTTGTAGAAGACTCGGCCAGGGTTGAGGCTTGTGGTTGAAACGCGATGTATGACTTTGCGTGATTTGCAACAGTGGCACCACACCAATGGCAGCGAGTTGCGATGAGCAACCGGGTGTGGTGCGCGTGCCGGCGGGGGTGTGATGAGACCCACAGGCGATGGTACAGATGGCGACTTGGCGCATATTTGGTTGTTGCTTGCCGAAGAGCAGGTGCACGAGCAGCCAGCGGACATGGTTGCTGCGGCCAGAGCTTCTGATGCTAGGCATAGTAAGTAGAGAAGAGGAGAAGCGAACGTTAGATATGCCAGTTTCATTACTTGCAGAGTAGCATAGCACCATATATAGTCATAGTCTAGGTTTGGATTCGAACCAGCTACAGGAGCACGTCTCTCTTTTTTCTAAAACTCAGCAACATCTCTTTACTCATACACTAGCTTGTTCTGTACGCCTTCTCAAGTCTTTGATTCCTCCACCTGATATCTGGGACCCATCGGAAGGGCCTCTGTATTTCGCGAAAAAAACGTGCCCCCCGCTGATAGGTCGGACCCACCAGCTATCTTCACACACAAGGAAGTGCCTCCTTATTACGCACAAAAAAACGAATACCCCCTTCCAACTAGAACCCAGCATCGTGGGAGGCTGACTTGTGGGCCTACCAAGTTGACGGAGACGGAGGGCTTTGTCAACTTAGTCAATATGAACGATTCTAGCTCCAGTTACCGTACGATGTTCATCCAACGGTAGTAGTGCTTCTTCAGCCTCTAGTCTTCTTGCTCCAGCCGCCCAAACCAACGCCGGTCATGTCGTGTGCTCCTGCCTCCCTTGGCCGGCTGTGATGCCGCTGAGGCCTCACCGCCCCCTACTACTCCAACGGCTGGCCATGGCATCCCTCTACTTACCAACACCCCCTGTTATTCTGCGGCGACGACAGCCTCACACCGCAGCCAAACCAGTGAACCCTCGTACTCCTCTCCACGTGGGCATCCACAACCATGTCTTCCCCGGCTCCACGTCGTCCCCTTCCTAGGCCTCACCGTCGTCCACCGCCTTGGTGCTCTCGGTGCAGCGTGGTCAATCTGGTCAACGACCGACTTCCATCGGAACAGTACTGTACGTGTAGAGGCTGACGGCTGGGTCCATGGCCACAGCCCAATTTTTTTGTGATTTGCCAAATAAGTCACTTTGTTAGGCCTGTTGGGCTGCAAATCTTTTAAGATGAGGAGAGCTTCATTCAGCTGGCCGAGAAAATGTCCTATCAGTAATGAGAAATGCGATGTACATTTTTAAAACACATCAAACCGGCAATTAGTTTCAAATATATTTTTTTTCATTTCGAGATTTTAAATTGCATTGATTTTTATGTGTGGAAAATTTGTTGGATTTTATATTGATATGCATTTATTTTTAAAATCAGTTTGAATGTGACTCGAAATTTCGGGATTAAAAACAGTTCGGACCGCACCGAAATATGCAAAATTTCGTATAATTTTTTAACAGCAGCCACAATATGGGCTGTAATGCTAACAAAAAGAATATAGGCTCCAAAAAAACCTTAAGAATTAGTAAATGGGCTGTAAATTATTAGAAATAATGGCAGATGGGCTGTATGATGTTTTCCACAGATTTGAGGCCTTCCTAAAAAAGGTTGATGCACAAGCAGTGACTGTTGGATGTCCATCCAACGGCCGCCGTGGTTCTTCAATCTCCGCTCTTTCTACTCCAGCCGCTCAAACAAGCGCCGACGGGACTGCCTGCTCCCTCCTTCCCGCGGCCAGCTGTGCTGCCGCACAGGCCTCACCGCCCCACCGTACTCCCATCGTTGGCCTAGCCATCCCTCTAATCACCAACACCTGCTGTTATTCTCCGGCGACGGCAGACGAACCAATAAACCCTCGTACAGTTGTACTCCCCTCCGCGTGGGAAACAACTACCGAGTCTTCACTGCCTCCGTGTCGTTCCCTTCCTAGGCCTCGCCGTCGTCCACCGCCCTGGTGCTCTCGGGGCGGCGTGGTCAATCTGGTCAACGATCGAGTTCCATCGGAAGAGTACTGTATGTGGAGAGGCTGACAGCTGGGTCCACGGCAGCCGCAAGGAAGTGCCTCCATATTTCGCGGAAAATAATTATACCTCCACCTGACAGCTGGAACCCACTGGACGGGCCACTGTATTTGGTGAAAAAAATGTTTTCCCCCTGATTGCTGGGACCCACCGGACGGGCCACCGTATTTCACGAAAAAAACGCCCCCCCCCCCCGCTGTCAGCTCGGACCCACCGGAAGTGCCTCCTTATTACGCACAAAAAAATGAATACTCCCCATGCTAGCTGGGACCCAGTATATTGGGAGGTTGACTTGTGGGCCTACTAAGTTGACGGGGACGGAGGGCTTTGTCAACTTAGTCAATATGCACGATTCTAGCTCCATTGACCGTACAATGTCTCCAATGGCCGTAGTGCTTCTTCAACCTCTGGTCTTCTTGCTCCAGCCGCCCAAACCAGCGCCGGTCGTGCCGCGTGCTCCTCCCTCCCGTGGCCGGCTGCGATGCCACGGAGGCCTCGCCGCCCCCTACTATTCCCATCGCTGGCCAGGCCCTGCGGCGATGGCAGGCTCACACCGCAGCCGAACTAGTGAACCCTCGTACTCCTTTCCGCGCGGTCTTCCACTACCGCGTCTTCCCCGGCTCTGTGTCGTCCCCTTCCTAGGCCTCGCCGTTGTCCACCGCCCTGGTGCTCTCGGCGCGGCGCGGTCAACGTGGTCAAGGAACGACTTCCATCGGAAGAGTACTGTACATGGATAGGCTGACAGTTGGGTCTACGGCAGCCGCAAGGAAGTGCCTCCTTATTACGCGGAAAATAATTATTCCTCCACCTGACAGCAGGGACCCACCGGACGGGCCACCGTATTTGACAAAAAAATGTTTCCCCCCTGACTGCTGGGACCCACCGGACGAGCCACCGTATTGCGTGAAAAAAACGTTCCCCCCGCTGTCAGCTCAGACCCACCGGAAGTGCCTCCTTATTACGCACAAAAAATGAATACTCCCCCTGCTGGTTGGGACCCACCTTGGTGGGAGGCTGACTTGTGGGCCTACTAAGTTGACGGGGAGGGAGTGCTTTTTCAACTTAGTCAATATGAACGATTCTAGGTCCAGTGACCGTACGATGTCCATCCAACGGCCTTAGTGCATCTTCAACCTCTGGTCTTATTGCTCCAGCCGCCCAAAGCAGCACCAGTCGTGCCTCATGCTCCTACCTCCCGTGGCCGACTGTGCTGCCGCGGAGGCCTCGCCGCCCCCTACTATTCCGACCGCTGGCCAGGCCATCCCTCTAATCACCCACACCCCATGTTATTCTGTGGCGACAACAGCCTCACACCGCAGGGAACCACTGAACCCTCGTACTCCTCTATGGATGGGCATCCACTTCCGCGTCTTCCCCGGCTCTGCGTCGTCCCCTTCCTAGGCCTCACCGTCGTCCACCGGCCTGGTGCTCTCGGCGCAGCGTGGTCAACATGGTCAAGGAACGGCTTCCATCGTACGTGGACTGTACATGGAGAGGCTGACATCTGGGTCCATGGCCACAGCAAGGGAGTGTCTCCTTATTATGCGCAAAATTCTTATTCCTCCACCTGACAGCGGGGACCCACCGGATGGGCCACCGTATTTCGTGAAAAAATGTTGCCCCCTGACAGCTGGGACCCACCAGCTACATCTTCACATGCAAGAAGTGCGTCTGGCAAAAAAAACGATTCGCCCCCCGACTGCTGGGACCCACCAGCTACATCTTCGCACGGAAGGAAGTGCCTGACAGTCAGGACCCACCTGGTCGAAGCGTCCATAGTGTTGTCATTCTAGTCGCGAATGTGTACGTACATACTGGTCGATGTAGAGGCGCTCACCTGCCGTAGCAGAGGTGCGCACGTAGCCTGTACACATACATACAACGGCCAGGGTGCAAGAAAGTAAATACGGCCATGTACGTACATATGGGCGGGGTCTCGAACGCCTACTAGCGCGTACGTATGGCTAGGGCTCGTGTACATGGCTGGGTCGGAACGGAAAAACAACGTCGTCGTCGTGTTCATGGGGAGCCAACCGGCTGGGTCGAAACGGAGTGCCTCGTCATGTTCATCGAGAGGGCTTGGACGGAACAACCGATGGAAACGAGGCGTGGCGTATCGCAGAACAGAGGAAACGGCCTGGTGTTCGATCGGCCACATTCGAAACGGGATCTTTTTCATCGGGAGGGGTCTGGCATACCGCAAAACGGAGGAAATGGACCTCCTACGGTCGAAACGGGGGTCCTGTTGATTGGGAGGGGTGTGGCGTACCGCCAAACAGAGGAAATGGACTTGTGTTGGAGCGCTACGGTCGAAACGGGGGTCCTGTTCATCGGGAGGGGTGTGGCGTACCGCAAAACGGAGGAAACAGACTTGTGTTGGAGCGCTACGGTTGAAACGGGGGTCCTGTTCATCGGGAGGGGTGTGGCGTACCGCAAAATGGGACTCCACGGGATACTATTCATCACCACCGTCGACCCCCTCCAGCCTCCACGGGCTACTGTTCATCCATCGTCGACCTCCTCCAGCCTCCACATGCGACTGTTGAGCCTCCACCGCGCGCTACTCCACCGGCTATTGTTCAACCAGCCCTCTCCACGGGCTCCTGTTCAACCACTCCTCCACGGGCTACTGTTCATCCTGCCCTCCACCGTCTACTGTTCATGCAGCCCTCCACGGGGTGGTCCTGTTCATGCAGCCCTCCATGGGGTCCTGTTCATGCAGCCGCAACCGGCTCGATCGAATGGGGTCGTGTTCATGCAGAGGCAACACCACGGGGTTCTGTTCAGCCACCCCCACCAGGAACTGTTCATCCAAACCCCCCAGCAACGCTCACTGTTCCTATAGAGGCAGCATCGGTCGGCTTCAATTAGTAGCAGTAGTGAAGGAATCGCTCCATCGGGTTTAGTTAACAGCCATCGATCGATCGCTCGGGTTCAGTAACACGTAGCCTGTAGTGTAATCGCTCGGGTTCAGTTAGAGCCCAACGCCTCGCTCGGGTTCAGTTAGAGCCCAACGCCTCGCACCCACACGCGTGCGTGTACGAGAGAAATGCGCATCGCTCGGCCTCGACCACCCACCGTAAACGGGAACACCCCGATATTTTCCTCGCCCTCGCTTCTACCACGGTTTTTTCCGTCATGGACAGCCCAAAGAATGTCATGCAGCTGCGTCTCCGGCCCGCCTAGGACGAAAAGCCCATTTTCTGTCATGAATTTTTGTCATAGAAGTAGGACCCCACCAGATCTATGATGATACCGTGTTTTGTCACAACTATTGTCATAGAAGTGTCATAAGTATGACAGAAAAAAGTTTCGTTCGGACCAAAATATCATGGATGTGTCTTTTTTTGTAGTGCACGTATCCTCCCAACATGGATTCAATACAGGAATGATAAAGACGTAACCAGTTCAACGACTTCCTCGACCATTTATCTGTAAGTATGGTTATGTATGGAAACTGGTAATATCGTCTTGCTCTGTCCCATACTTTCCATGTTGCTGATAATGAGACTCCCATAATTTTCAATAGATGAGGTTCAAGTTGGATAGCCAAGATGATGCAACCAGAAAAGCTTGCACCCATATTTTCAAGTCTGCTCTGCGACAGTATCGGTATAACTTGAGGAAAACTCACTTTGAAGGCAAGGCTAACAATGAACTTGCCCAAACATCTCCAGTGGAAAATATATCGGATGAAGACGGGAGAGGCCTCGTTAAATACTCTTCTGATACAAAGTATCACGTACGTTATATGTATGTGATCAGATCACATGTTGAACTCCTATTTACGCATGTGCCTCACAAATCTATCTTCTTGTAGGTGAACTGTTCAAAGAACAAGGCCAACCGTACGAAAGTGAAATTCCAACATACGACAGGATCTCGTAGCTATATTGCACACTGCGAGGCTCTTGTAATTAGCTGCTATTTCACTCTTTTCGATGTGCCATATTATCAGATCTATATGGACTTGTTCCAAATGCAAAGGAAAGCCCGCAAGGACCAAAAAGTACCTGAACCAAATGATGTGGAAATCTTCAAGGAATGTCACACCAGCAAGACGAAGGGCATGACTACACCAGTCAAAGCCGTTGTTGTAAGTCCTTAATCCTCATGCCTTTTAACTACTACTTACTCTGATTCGTCCATTGAACTGCAACGTTTGCAGCCAATGTCTATTACTCTTTTTAATTTTATACACAAATGTCTTAGCATATCATTGCACCTTACAAGGTTTAAAAGAGAGGAGTGATGTTCCTTTGATCTTGATCTGTAATCTAGTTCCATGCTGGACTTGCCCACACAACGTTACAATTGCATGTTTGTCTGTTCTTAGTTGTTTTGTGATATGAATGATGTCATACTATGCTTACCGTATTATAAACTTTGTCTTTGTATCCTTAGCTGTCAATACAATGTGAAGAAATAGACAATACATTAGCCATGGTACATGGTCATATGTTTGGAACCTGGTTTTTATATGTACTTTGCAGTAAAAGATAACTAATATTTTACATGGGTTCATCAGAATAAGTTCTGTATATAGACCAAAGCTATTTTTTTTGGTTTTGTTGTCTTCTGTTCTGGTAATACTAATGTAAAAACTCAACTTTTCAGCAAGCTATGAAAAAAATGGTGGAACCACCACCTTCTGAAGGTGACGATGCAACTATAACCACAATGTCACCTCTTGCTGCAGTGTAGTGCCAAAAGCACGTTCCTGCGTAATACTAGGTTGGTTGTTAAGGAAATCTCATCCGAACTGCCTCATGATCAAGATATGCAAGCTCAAAACAATGTTATATCTGCGCTCCAGACACAAGTCCATTCCCTAACAGAGACTCTGAAGCAACGAG
>LR738713.1:341805100-341826813 GCA_902687465.1 Secale cereale
CGTCCATTGAACTGCAACGTTTGCAGCCAATGTCTATTACTCTTTTTAATTTTATACACAAATGTCTTAGCATATCATTGCACCTTACAAGGTTTAAAAGAGAGGAGTGATGTTCCTTTGATCTTGATCTGTAATCTAGTTCCATGCTGGACTTGCCCACACAACGTTACAATTGCATGTTTGTCTGTTCTCAGTTGTTTTGTGATATGAATGATGTCATACTATGCTTACCGTATTATAAACTTTGTCTTTGTATCCTTAGCTGTCAATACAATGTGAAGAAATAGACAATACATTAGCCATGGTACATGGTCATATGTTTGGAACCTGGTTTTTATATGTACTTTGCAGTAAAAGATAACTAATATTTTACATGGGTTCATCAGAATAAGTTCTGTATATAGACCAAAGCTATTTTTTTTGGTTTTGTTGTCATCTGTTCTGGTAATACTAATGTAAAAACTCAACTTTTCAGCAAGCTATGAAAAAAATGGTGGAACCACCACCTTCTGAAGGTGACGACGCAACTATAACCACAATGTCACCTCTTGCTGCAGTGTAGTGCCAAAAGCACGTTCCTGCGTAATACTAGGTTGGTTGTTAAGGAAATCTCATCCGAACTGCCTCATGATCAAGATATGCAAGCTCAAAACAATGTTATATCTGCGCTCCAGACACAAGTCCATTCCCTAACAGAGACTCTGAAGCAACGAGAGCCATTGTTTGATGTCGTAAAGATATGCACGGTATTGAAACCAGACTATCAGACATTTGCTACGTTGTTCAGGAGCCTGGGAGAAATGAAGGCGAAGGTTATGGTGCTCCATTAGATAGTACAACATGAAAACATAACAGTCATGTGAAATGAACTGAGCTTTTGAACTTCTGGTGGCGCATTTATCTTCCAGACTTTTACCTTTTATGCCAACCTTACTTTCGTTTTATGGTTGTAATTTGTTTTATGGCGATACAAAATTTGCTCTTAACGTGCAGCCACCGGCTGAAGAAAACAACAAGCCATTTTTGTATAGTGTAGGGTGTTCCCTATATTTGCACTGGTGGTGAACTTTGATGCCCAGTGGATGTAATCTATGCAATCGCCTTAATAGCCTAGCATTAGTTTCGGGCTTATGTATTTCCACAAGGGTCGTAAACATGCGTAATTGGAATCGGGCCAGCATCATAACGGGCCGTTAATAGGCCGGAAGACGGCAAAGGCTTAATTCTGTCACAGGCATAACGGGTCGTTAATGGGCCAAAATATAGGACGGCTAGAAATGGCGCAACGGGTTAACAGGCTGCAAACAGGCCAATTCTAACCACGTGCCAAATTTGGCCCATTAGGGGAACATGCCAGTAACGGGCCAGATGTAATCGAGGGCCGGAAAGGAGCCCAAGAATGTATGAGCCGTCAGTAGGCCGAAAGCTAACACGGGCTAGAAACGGCCCATGTGAATCATGGACCGTTAATGGGTACCAAGGAATTTACTATTCATTATGGGCCAGAGTCATCGTGGGCCACTAAAGATCCTAAAGATACGAAAGGCCTCATATGGGCCGAAAGACGTCGTGGGCTATACATGGGCCAAAAGTGAAAAGGGCTGGTGTTATATTCGACGGCCCACATGATGCTGTTGGGCCAATTTTGGGAAGGCCCTAACGGGCCGTGAGTTACCGGGCTGTAAAATGGGCTATATGTGAACAGACCGTTTACATTCTTTTCATGGGTCAGCCCGCTAACTTTTGACCAAGTCAAACGGGCCGGCCTTTGTAAGCTAAATGGGCCAGCGTTGGGCCGTCGCACGTGTCGGCATATCATAGGCATCGATCTGTCCCAATGATGAGCTGACACGTGTTTCCTTTGGCCAATGAGAATTTTACACGTGGCAAATCCCCATTGGTCTGGGCTGTTAATGGGTTATCGGATCAAAAACCGGACCCGATAGCTTAACAGCGACCCGTTATGGTGGATGCCATGTGTCGGTTACCCTTGACGAAAGCTCTTCCATGACACATCATTATCTTCATGGAAGTGAACACTTCCGTGATGATAATTTTGGTATTGTGAGTGAACACTCATACGACATCACATGTATGACTATCTTGATTCTGTCATAAAATCGTCATGGATGTACATACATGACATAAAATGTGACCTACTGTGACAAACACGTATTATCAGGGAAGTGGTTTTTTTTGTAGTGAATTGCTTTACTTCATCGCTATGAGTTAGCAATAGTCGTAGAAGCAATAGTTGGCGAGACGACCACGACACTACGATGGAGATCAATGTGTCAAGCCGGTGATGATGGAGATCATAACGATACTTTGGAGATGGAGATCAAAAGAACAAGATGATGATGGCCATATCATGTCACATATTTTGATTCCATGTGATGTTTATTTTTTATGTATCTTATTTTGCTTAATACGATGGTAGCATTATAAGGTGATCCCTTATCTAAATTTCAAGATATAAGTGTTCTCCCTAAGTATGTACCGTTGCGACAGTTCTTTGTGCTAAGACACCACATGATGATCGGGTGTGATATGCTCTTCGTTCACATACAATGGGTGCAAGATAGTTTTGCACATGCGGGATACTCGGGTTAAACTTGACGAGCCTAGCATGTACAGACACGGCCTCGGAACACTGGAGACCAAAAGGTCGAACGTGAATCATATAGTAGATATGATCAACATAGAGATGTTCACCATTGAAGACTACTCCATCTCATGTGATGATCGGACATGGTTTAGTTGATTTGGATCACGTATCATTTATACGACTTGAGGGATGTCTATCTAAGTGGGAGTTCTCAAGTAATTTGATTAATTGAACTTTAAAATTATCATGAACTTAGTGTTGTTAGTATTTGCAAATTATGTTGTAGATCAATAGCTCGCGTTGTAGCGCCCCTATGTTTTTGATATGTTCCTAGAGAAAACTAAGTTGAAAGATGATAGTAGCAATGATGCAGACTGGGTCCGTAATTTGAGGATTATCCTCATTGCTGCACAAAAGTATTATGTCCTTGATGCACCGCTAGGTGACAGACCTATTGCAGGAGGAGGTGCATACGTTATGAACGTTTGGCAAAGCTCGATATGATGACTACTTAATAGTTCAGTGCGCCATACTTTAAGGCTTAGAACCGGGACTTCAAAAACATTTTGAATGCCACGAAGCATATGAGATGTTCCAAGAGCTGAAATTGGTATTTTGGAATCATGCCCATGTCGAGAGGTATGAGACCTCTGACAAATACTTTGCCTACAAGATGGAGGAGAATAGCTCAGCTAGTGAGCATGTGCTCAGAATGTCTGGGTACTACAATCACTTGAATCAAGTGGGAGTTAATCTTCCAGATAAGATAGTGATTGACAGAATTCTCTAGTCACTATCACCAAGCTACTAGAACTTCTTGGTGAACTATAATATGCAAGGGATGACGAAAATGAATCCCGAGCTCTTCGCAATGCTAATATCAGCGAAGGTAGAAATCAAGAAAGAGCATCAAGTGTTGATGGTTAATCAAGACCACTAGTTCCAGGAAAAAGGGCAAGGGAAAGAAAGGGGACTTCAAGAAGAACGGCAAGCAAGTTGCCACTCCCAAGAATAAGCCCAAAGCTAAACCCACGCCTGAAAATGAGTGCTTCTAGTGCAAAGGAAATGGTCACTGGAAGCGGAACTACCCCAAATATTTGGCAGATAAGACGGATGGTGAAGTGAACAGAGGTATATTTGATAAACATGTTATTGATGTGTATCTCACTAGTGCTCATAGTAGCCGTTGGATATTTGATACTTGTTCGGTTGCTAAGATTAATAACTCGAAACTAGAGTTGCAGAATAAACGGAGACTAGTTGAGGGTGATGTGATGATGTGTGTTGGAAGTAGTTCCAATATTGATATGATCATCATCGCACACTCCTTGTACTTTCAGGATTACTGTTAAACCTAAATAAATGTTATTTGGTGTTTGTGTTTATTGCAATACGATTATTCATTTAAGTCAGAGAATAATTGTTATTCTGTTTACATGAATAAAACCTTCTATGGTCATACACCCAAGGTGAATGGTTTTTTGAATCTCGATCGTAGTAATACACATATTCATAATATTGAAGCGAAAAGATGCAGAGTTGATAATGATAGTGCAACATACTTGTGGCACTGCCGTTGAGGTCATTTTGGTGTAAAGCGCATGAAGAAACTCCATGCCGATGGACTTTTGGAATCACTTGATTATGAATCATTTGATGCTTGAGAACCATGCCTCATGGGCAAGATAACTAAAACTCCGTTCTCCGGAACAATGGAGTGAGCCAATGACTTATTGGAAATAATACATACCGATGTGTGCGGTCCGATGAGTGTTGAGGCTCGCGGTGGGTATCATTATTTCCTGACCTTCACAGATGATTTGAGAAGATATTGGTATATCTACTTGATGTAACACAAAGTCTGAAACATTTGAAAAGTTCAAAGAATTTCAGAGTGAAGTAGAGAATCACCGTAACAAGAAAATAAAGTTTCGACGATCTGGTCGCGGAGGCGAACATTTGAGTTACGAGTTTGTTCTTCATTTTAAAACAATGTGGAATAGTTTCACAGCTCACGCCACGTGGAACACTACAACATAATGGTGTGTCCAAATGTCGTAACCGTACTTCATTAGATATGGTGCGATCTATGATGTCTCTTACCGATTTACCACTATCATTTTGGGTTTATGCATTAGAGACAGCTGCATTCACGTTAAATATGTCACCTTCTAAATCCGTTGAGACGACACCGTACGAACCATGGTTTGGCAAGAAACCTAAGTTGTTATTTCTTAAAGTTTGGGGTTGCGATGCTTATGTGAAAAAGCTTCAGCCTGATAAGCTCGAACGCAAATCAGAGAAGTGCGTCTTCATAGGATACCCAAAAGAAATAGTTGGGTATACCTTCTACAATAGATCCAAAGGCAAGATTTTTGTTGCTAAGAATGGATCCTTTCTAGAGAAGGGGTTTCTCTCGAAAGAAGTGAGTGGGAGGAAAGTAGAATTTGATGAGGTAATTTACCTTCTCTCGAATTGGAAAGTAGTTCAACATAGAAAACCATTCCCGTGATGCCTACACCAACTAGAGAGGAAGCTAATGATGATGATCATGAAACTTCAGATCAAGTTACTACAGAACCTCGTAGGTTAACCATAGCACCTTCCGCACCAGAGTGATATGGTAATCCTATTCTGGAGGTCATGTTACTAGACCATGATGAACCAACGAACTATGATGAGCCCAATTTCCGATAAATGGCTTGAGGCCATGAAATCTGAGATAGGATCCATGTATGAGAACAAAGTGTGGACTTTGGTGGACTTGCCCGATGATCGGCAAGCCATTGAGAATAAATGGATCTTCAAGAGGAAGACAAACGCTGATGGTAATGTCACTGTCTACAAAGATTGACTTGTCTCAAAAGGTTTTCGACAAGTTCAAGGAGTTGACAATGATGAGACTTTCTCACCCGTAGCGATGCTTAAGTCTGTTCGAATCATCTTAGCAATTGTCACATTTTACGAAATCTGGCAAAAGGATGTCAAAACTACATTTCTTCATGGATTTTTGAAAGAAGAGTTGTATATGATGCAACAAGAAGGTTTTGTCGATCCTAAAGGTGTTAACAAAGTGGGCAAGCTGCAGTGATCCATGTATGGACTGGTGCAAGTATCTTGGAGTTGGAACATACGCTTTGATATGGTGATCAAAGCATATGGTTTTATACAGACTTACGGTGAAGCCTGTATTTACAAGAAAGTGAGTGGGAGCACTACAACATTTCTGATATTATATGTGGATGACATATTGTTGATTGGAAATGATGTAGAATTTCTGGATAGCATAAAAGGATACTTAATAAGAATTTTTCAATGAAAGACCTCTGTGAAGCTACTTATATATTGGGCATCAAGATCTATAGGGATAGATCAAGATGCTTGATAAGACTTTCGATTAGTACATATCTTGATAAGATTTTGAAGTAGTTCAAAATGGACCAGTCAAAGAAGGAGTTCTTGCCTGATTTATAAGGTGTAAAGTTGAGTTAGACTCAAACCCCGACCACGGCAGAAAAATATAGAGATAATGAAAGTCATTCCCTATGCCTAAGCCATTGGTTCTATAAAGTATGACATGTTGTGTACCTTGCCATGAGTTTGGCAAGGAGGTACAATAGTGATCCAGGAGTAGATCACCAGATAGTGGTCAAGATTATCCTTAGTAACTGGAAAACTAAGTAAATGTTTCTCGATTATGGAGGTGATAAAGAGTTTGTCGTAAAGAGTTATGTTGATGCAAGATTTGACACTAATCCAGATGACTCTAAGTATCAATATGGATGTGTATTGAAAGTGGGAGCAATTAGCTAGAGTAGCTCCATGCAGAGCATTGTAGACATAAAAATTTGTTATATACATACGGATCTGAATGTGACTGACCCGTTGACTAAACTTCTCTCACAAAGAAAACATGATCACACCTTAGTACTCTTTGGGTGTTAATCACATGGTGATTTGAACTAGATTATTGATTCTATTAAACCCTTTGGGTGTTGGTAACATGGCGATGTGAACTATGGGTGTTAATCACATGACGATGTGAAACTATCGGTGTTAAATCACATGGCGATGTGAACTAGATTATTGACTCTAGTGCAAGTGGTAGACTGAAGGAAATATGCCATAGAGGAAATAATAAAGTTGTTATTTTATATTTCCTTATATCATGATAAATGTTTATTATTCATGCTAGAATTGTATTAACCGGTAACTTTATACATGTGTGGATACATAGATAAAACACCGTGTCCCTAGTAAGCCTCTACTAGACTAACTCGTTAATTAAAGATGGTTAAGTTTCCTAACCATAGACATGTGTTGTCATTTGATGAACGGGATCACACCATTAGGAGAATGATGTGATGGACAAGACCCATCCGTTATCTTAGCATAATGATCGTTAAGTTTTGATTGCTATTGCTTTCTTCATGTCAAATACATATTCCTCGGACTATGAGATTATACAACTCCCGAATACCGGAGGAATGCCTTGTGTGCTATCAAACGTCACAACGTAACTGGGTGATTTTAAGGATGCTCTACAGGTATCTCCGAAGTTGTCTGTTGGGTTGGCATAGATCAAGATTAGGATTTGTCACTCTGAGTATCGGAGAGGTATCTCTGGGCCCTCTCGGTAATGCACATCATAAGAAGCCTTGCAAGCAATGTGACAAATAAGTTAGTCACGGGTTCATGTATTATGGAACGAGTAAAGAGACTTGCCAGTAACGAGATTGAACTAGTTATGAAGATACCGACGATCGAATCTCGGGCAAGTAACATACCGATGAAAAAGGGAATAGTGGCTTGACCGATAAAGATCTTCGTAGAATATGTGGGAGCTAATATGAGCATCCAGGTTTCGCTATTGGTTATTGACCTAAGAGGTGTCATGGTCATGTCTACATAGTTCTCGAACCCGTAGGGTCCACATGCTTAACATTCGATGACGATTTTGTATTATATGAGTTATGTGATTTGGTGACTGGATGTTGTTCGGAGTCTCGGATGAGATCACGGACATGACGAGGAGTCTCAAAATGGTCGAGTGGTAAAGATTGATATATAGGACGATGGTATTTGGACACCAGAAGTGTTCCGGGTGATACCGGGTCACCGGAAGGGGTTCTCGGCACCCCCTGGCAACCATATGGGCCTAACGGGCCAAGAGTGGGACAATCCAGCCCTTAAGGAGCTGGTGCGCCCCATGTAGGCCAAAATAAAGCGGGGAAGGAAAGAGGAAAAGAGCAAGGAGGGGGAGGGATTCGACCTCCCCCTTCCTTCTCTCCCCCCCTCCTTCCTTTCCCCTCCAAGCATTATGGAAAGGGGGGGGGGGGGCAAATAGGATTAGGGACCCAAGTAGGATTCCTCCTACTTGGGCGCCCCCTTGGCTGCCCCCTCTCCCTCCCACCTATATATACATGAGGAGGGGGTTCCTAGAAGAGTAAAATGCATCATAAGTCCTAAAACTTTTAGAGGTGTGTCTGTTTAGTCCTATAACTTTGAAAATGCACTTTTTGGTCCTAAAACTATTGGAAGTGTGTCAGTTTAGACCTATAACTTAAAAACTGCAGTTTTAGGTCCTAAAACAATTGCAAGTGTGTCAGTTTAGTCCTATAACTCCGAAACTGCAGCCATCAATGGCATGATGGCTTGAGCTCCAGCGAGGAAAGTTAACCGGTCATCTTAGCCTCAACCCGCAGAAGCAGAATGACATGTCGCACAACGTCCAATTGCTATCCACCTATGGCTATTGCTGGGGCTGCATCACTCTCTCCCACCTTTGCGTCAGCTTCGCAGTTTCCGCACACTCCTCCGCATCGTCCGACAACAGCGACAATTCCCACTTGTGGTCATGTTCGTGCCTAATCAATAACTTGCACGACGAGCTCTATGGGAAGAGTGTAGGGCAACGATGATGCCATGCGAGACAGAGAGAGGGGGTGGTGGGATGGCGTCTTCCATCTCGATTGGCTCGGGATCTCCCGGCGGCCGCATCGAGGGAGAGGGCTGTCGTCCTCCATGTAGACTGGATCAGGGTCTCCCCATTGGCCGCGCGAAACCTCTTAGCAAGATTGCCCTATAGCTCATGACCATGCAGGTGCTGTGTGTGTGCATGTTGCAACACACACAACACCATGGAAGTGTATGCACCAGTTTTGGGAAGTAAAGACATATAAAGGAATCATTTGAAAAAAATGCACCATAGATGCGGGCCATGCAAGCTCAACAAACTTACTTAGTTTTGGGATCCAAAATTGTAGTTTCGAAGTTATAGAACTAAACTGACATACCTCCAATAGTTTTGTGAACCAAAACTGCAGTTTTGAAGTTATAGGACTAAACTGACACACCTGCAATAGATTTAGGACCAAAAACTGCAGTTTCAAAGTTATAGGACTAAACTGGCACGCCTCCAATAGTTTTAGGACCTATGATGCATTTTACTCTTCCTAGAACACACACCAACAACTTTTAGCCGTGTGAGGCACCCCCTCCAAAGTTTACGCCTCCGGTCATATTCTTGTAGTGCTTAGGCGAAGCCCTGCGTGGATCTCTTCACCATCACCGTCACAACGCTGTCGTGCTGATGGGACTCCTCTACTTCCTCGACACTTTGCTGGATCAAGAGTTCGAGGGACGTCATCGAACTGAACGCGTGCAGAACTCGGAGGTGCCATACGTTCGGTGCTTGATCGGTTGGAACAAGAAGAAGTTCAACTAAATCAACCGTGTTATCAAACGCTTCCGCTTTCGGTCTATGAGGGTACGTAGACACACTTTCCCCCTCTCGTTGCTATGCTTCGGTGATGTGCCCGCGGGGCAATAGCCAAACCAAGTGCACTATAACGAAGCCCTCGGGAGCCCCATGGCTCATGGGTTCAGGAGGAACCTAGAAGCTCGCGACAAAGGATGGCTCCCTACGGTCCTTGGCACTCGAGAGGCACGCTAGGGTGCCGTTTGGGGCCAACCTCACGCTCGCGCCGACCAGACGTCGGGCTTTCCCGAGGCCACGAGGCGAGTAGGCGCTAACATGGCATCGGCGTGTGCCTCCGGACCGTCGAGGTCAGGAGACCCCATCCAGGAGCAGGCCCTCCCCAGAGAAGGCGCTTGCATGCACTCGCCCGTGCGGGATGGCCTGCCCGGGGTCATCTAAGCCGCCAGGCCTTCCTCCGCATGCCTGGGGACGAGGGGTGGGGTCCTAATCCAGGAGGCGAGGAGCGTCTCGCGCCCCGTGTGGCCTACTGTGACACTCTCATGTAATAATGAGTGGGGTTGTACACGCCCAGGAGCCTCCCGGTGCGCCGCTCCACCGCCCCGCGGGGGCTCCCGCCCACACCCAAGTGGAAGCCCCATGCTCTGTGCTAGCGGATGGCATGGTCAATCAACGACTATTCCCACGCCTACTGGAGGCCATATGCTCTGCGCTGGGGGAAGACTAGAAGACTAGTGTAGGCGCCGAATGACGCCGTTCCTTGCTTGGTCCTGTAATCGAATTTGTCTTTTTATTGGAATGAAGCTTGATGTTTTCGCGTTTTTATTCGAAGGGGGGTCTCCTTGCAGTGTTTCCCCTTCTTGAGTCTCATTGTAAGAGGTCTAGCAGCCACCAGCTGTCTCTTCCTTGCGTGACCCGCGAGCGGGGGCTGGGTACGGTGTATGCTTGAGCCCTCCCTAGCGGTGTCGAGGGCATCCGGAGGTCCGCAGGCCATGGTATCCATGAGCCTACCCTCGCGCACACCTTGCCAAGGCCTTGGCATCCCTCGCGCGACGCTCTTGAGCGAGCCTGTGGGTGCATGCAGCCTGAGGGCCTTAATAAACATCCACCTCATAGCCTCGGCTGGGCACCGCGACCTAGTGTGACGGTAATAGTCCACTCCTGCTCAGAAGCTGCTGGAGTGTGAAAAGGGAAGGGAAGGCGGCATAAGGGAGTACAATGCTACTTAATGCATCATAAAAAAAGTTCTCTCTAAGTGCTTTCACAGCCCCGCTGGGTAACATTCAAATCTTAACAGGAAAATAGGGAAAAAAGACAACCTAGGGAGATGCGCCAACACGATCGAAGCCACTACCGCTCTCATCGTCATCCGAGCGCCCGTTGATCATAGGTTGGCCCTCATCTCCAGTGGGGTAAACTCGATGATCAGGTCATCGATGTGATCTGCTACCTAGTCTGCCCGGGCGCCCTGGATAGCCTGGGGCATGGGGGCTATCATGGCGTCGAAGTCGAAGTCAGGATCAAAGCGGAGAAGATGGCTGAAGATGCATGAGGATGCACGTGCAAAGAGGTTGTGGCTCTTCTCTTCGCCAAGCTAGGGCGCCTTCTTAGCTCCACCTTCAAGAAATTCCACGACCCTAGTGAAGAAGCCAAGGTAGCCAACATCGTCACCAACAAGCGGGATGGAGACGCTCTCATCGCAGATGCTATCCAGGGCTCGGTTGGACCTATGCTCAAGGGCCTGGAACATCTGGGAGCGCGTGTGCTGCAGTCCCCGGGCTCGGTTCGCCTCTTTTGAAGCCTTTTCGACAAGGTAAGTGACGTCCTCCACCTGCTTGTAGAGGAATAAAAACTCGGCCTCGACGGCATGAGCGTCCATCACGGCTCTTTCGCGGCACTCCGCTGCATCCAGTTTCTTCTTGAGGCCATCGGCTTTGCCCTTCAACTCACCGTGCCGTGTGCAGAAATGAGACCCCTGAAGCTTCAAACTCTGGCGGTAGTCCTCGGCGAGGGCCCTGCGGACCCCAGCCACCTTCTTGTTGATATTTCCCTAGATCATCGCCTCCCGAGAGGCAAGGGCATCCTCGGCGATGGCCACTTGGCGCTCCATCACCTCCAGCCGCTCGCGCTTCAGGATTTGCTCCAGCACCTCCAACGTCAGCGTCTCCTCAAATGAGCGGAGCCTCGCTTCGCCTGAAGGAGGCTCACCCCCCAAGGCGGTGAGCGCAGACTTGCGTGCCTGGCCTTGCCATTCAAGGGTAGCATTCGAAGTTTGAAGCTCCTTCTCGCGCCTCTTTGCAGCCTCGCGCTGACAGTCCATGGATCGCGCCTCCTCCAGGGCACAAACGTGGGCCTTCCTCACCACAGCAAGGGACTCCTCGGCCTCCGCGCGAGCATGCTCACACTGCAGATGACCGAAGTTTATGGCAACCTCGAGATGGCACCACTCGTGCACCAGGCGCACACGCTCCGCCTCAAGGCACGCGTTGACATCACCGAGTTCATCCCCAAGGCGGCCTAGAGTGCTTGCCGCATCGTGAAGAAGGCCATGCCGGACGGCGCTGTGCCCGCGCGTGAGCTCCAATGCCTAACCAGGGCTCTCTTCTGCGCCCCAGTCAGCAGGGGAGGCACACGAAGGCCCGTCCATCTCTGGCAAGGGCCTGGAGGCTGGGGCCCCACCGCTCGGTCCTCCGGTTCGTGGCAGGCCCCGATGCGGGCTCACCCCACTGCTTGAAGATGGCGCTCTCGCGCAAGCCACCCAGTTGCCGACAAGGATCAGCGAGGGGGGGCCTTGGCACCGCCCTGCAATCAGAAGGCCGTACCCATAGAAGGATGCCGAAAATGAAAGACCGAAGCACACCTAAGGTGTCGCCGACTCTGGTGCAGATGCCTCCTTGCACGTAGTTTCACGGCTCGCAAGGCATAAGACCACCATGGAGCCGGCGCCCTCCGATGGTGGTGCCTCGGGCACGCTCGTTCCTTCATCGGAGGGGAACCTGAGGAACAAGGGTCAGAGAAACACAACACACAAGGATCAAGGAAGTCCGGGCGCTTACTTGTCTGCGGCGATCCACCTCCTATTATTCAGGGCCCTCGGGGAAGGGCTATGTTGGCCATCCGACTCTTTTCTCTTCCAGAGTGTGCGGGGACTGGAGGACGGCACGTTGGAACCCGGCGTACGGCCTCCCGTGGTGACGGTGGTGGCCGTGTCATGGTGGGCGCTTGAGGGTACCGCGAATTCGGGTGTTCCTCCGCTGCTCCCCCAGGGACACGCAACTCAGGGCCCCCAGACCCTGGGGTCACCAAGACGGGGGTTGTCGCAAGGCCCTACGCGGCCCTCAGGAAGCAGCCCCCACTCATTGAGCGCAACATCTTATGGGCAAAGGCTCCCCCATTCGGGTAGTACAGGGGGACCATCTTGAGGGAAGCGCAACGGGGTGTCCACCGGTCAGGAGGCGGAGCACCCCGCGTAGTTTTGTGGGAGGGAGCGAAAGCTTCTAGAGCCTCATGACGTCCTCGAGGCCGACGAAGACCCACATCGGGCGGGAGTGACGCTGGAGTGGAGCGACCCGCCGCCGGGTGAACTCCCTCACCACCATCACTATTATCACCCCAGCTTTCCTCAAGTCAGCCAGCCTGGCCGTGACTCGCGCAAGCTGCAGATCGGTGAGCTCTACGTGCCCCAAGCCAAAGCTCGGCACCGTGGGGGTCACCGGAATCTAGAGCAAGGGGCTGTACATGGCGGCGTTCACGTACACCCATTCTTCCGAAACCCCTCCGCGTTTGGATGGAGCGCGTTGTCGATGCCGGTGCCCGTGGTCCTTTCCACCACGCGAAGCAACACGCACCCCGAGCGCTGCTCGCTGGCGACCATCTGAAGGGAGAAGAAGTGGAGGAGCAGAGCCAAGGACGGGGCGATGCCCACGAAAATCTCGCACAAGAACGCGAAGGCGGAGAGAAGAACGATGGACCCAGGATCCAGATGCAGGGCATAGACTTGCTAGCTCGTAAGCACGACATTGAAGAAATCAGAAAACAGCGGCAGCAGGCCGGAGAAGAGGGCGTGAAGATAGATGATACGTCTCCAACGTATCTATAATTTTTTATTGTTCGATGTTATTATATTATTATTCTTGGACGTTTTACTATCATTTTATAGTCCATTTATATCATTTTTTGGTACTAACCTATTGACATAAGTACCGGTTGCTGTTTTCTGCATGTTTTTTTACATCATAGGAAATCAATATCTAACGGAGCCCAAACACCGCGAAACTTTTTGGAGAATTTTTATGGGCGAGAAGACACGTGATGGGCCAAGGCAGCACCTGGGGGGTGCCCCAAGGGGGGCACAACCCACCAGGGCGTGCCAGGGGGGGCCTGGCGCGCCCAGGGGGGGCCTAGCGCGCCCAGGTGGGTTTTGCCCACATCGGTGACCTCCCGCACAACCTCTTTGCTCTATAAATACCCCAATATTCCAGCAACCCTAGGGTAGACGGCAAAATATTCATCCAGTCGCTGCAGAGTCCAGAACCACAAGATCCAATATAGCACCATCTCGGATGGGGTTCACCACCTCCATTGGTGCCTCTCCAATGATGCGTGAGTAGTTCTTTGTAGACCTAGGGTCTGTTGTTAGTAGCTAGATGGCTTCCTCTCTCCCTTTTGATTCTCAATACAATGGTCTCTTGGAGATCCATATGATGTAACTCTTTTTGCGGTGTGTTTGTTGGGATCCGATGAACTTTGAGTTTATGGTCAGACCTATCTTTTTATATCCTTGAAATCTATTTTAGTTTCTTTGATCTCTTATATGCATGATCTCATATAGCCTCGTATTTCTTATCTGATATTTGGGTTTTGTTTGGCCAACTTTATCTATTTATCTTGCAATGGGAAGAGGTGCTCGGTAGTGGGTTCGATCTTACGGTGCTTGATCCCAGTGATAGAAAGGGAACCGACTCGTATGTATCGTTGCTACTAAGGATAAAACAACGAGATCCATATCTAATGCCACAGATAAACGGATCTTGTCTACATCATGTCATCGTTCTTAATGCATTACTCCATTTTCCATGAACTTAGTACACTAGATGCATGCTGGATAGCGGTCGATGTGTCGAGTAATAGTAGTAGATGCAGGCAGGAGTCAGTCTACTAATCTTGGACATGATGCCTATATAATGATCATTGCCTGGGTGTCGTCATAATTATTTGAGGTTCTATCAATTACCCAACAGTAATTTGTTTACCCACCGATTGCTATTTTTCTCTAGAGAAGACACTAGTGAAACCTACGGCCCCCAGGTCTTCTTTCTCATATATTTGCCTTTGCGATCTACTTTTTCGTTGCATTAATTTTCAGATCTAATAAACCAAAAATACAAAAATACCATACTGCAATTTATTCCTTTTTATTTTATTTGGCGTTCGATCTATCAATCTACTACAAATTCGTCACCTCCGTTTTGCCTATCTTGACGCGCCATACCCTGAAAGGGATTGACAACCCCTTTAACACATCGGGTTGCGAGATGTTGTTATTTGTGTGCAGGTGTTGTTTACGTTGTGTTGCTTGGTTCTCCTACTGGTTCGATAACCTTGGTTTCACATCTTAGGGAAATACCTACCGCCGATGTGCTGCATCATCCCTTACTCTTTGGGGAAATACAGATGTAGCTTTAAGCGACACCAAAAGGAATTTCTGGCGCCGTTTGCCGGGGAGGATCCTCAACATAACCAGGTTCCTAATCACAAATCTCATCTCCTAGCAATTACATTATTTTCCATTTGCCTCTCGTTGTCCTCTCCCCCACTTCACAAACATTTGCCATTTTATTCGCCTTTCTTTTTCCGTTCGCGGTTTTCTTGCCGGATTTGTTTTTTGCGTGCATTCTTGTTTGCCGTCATGGATAGTTCTTCCTATATTGCTTGCACTCCCGAGGACGAGGTCCTCAACTTTAAACAAAGGGGAGGAGAGAATTTAAAAGATGCTTGGTATAGAATTTGCAATGCTCATAATAGATCTATCCGTAAGCAATCTACCGATGTGCTTCTGCGTTATTTTTATGTTGGCATCACCGCTTGGTATAGATTCGTCCTTGATACGATTACCGGTGGAAATTTTCTAATGAGTCCTCCTTTTCATGCTATTAATGCTATGGGAAATTTAGTGGGCTCGCCACCTCTTATGGTTAATGAAATAATTTCTACTCTTGAGCATGTTAGGGAAAGACTAGATGCTATTGAAAAGAAAATGCTTACCGAAGATCATATGGAAATTATACATAAAAATAGGCATAATTTTTCTACTAATCTTGGGTCAAAAGCGGATGATATTTTTAAGTTGTTAAAAGAGAGGGGTACCTTAATCCATGAAAAAATGGAACAAAGTTCGTCTTGGATCGGTAAATTGGAAGAAATCTTTAGTAATCTAAGCATGACTTTTACTACCACTAAAATTATTGAGGAAACTCCCATAAAGAGTAGGAGATCTAGGAACAAGGGTGCAACTTCTAGTAATAATGATAAGGGAGACCTTAAGATGATTAGCATCCATCCGGATTTTGTTGAAGTGATAAGAAACCCTTTTTGTAAGAATGAAATATTTAAATTTACTACGAGGAGTATTGCTATTCAAGGTCCTTATGCTAAATCTTTGAAGGATTCTAAGTGTTTGATTGAAGAGTTGGACAAAGATGACAAAACTTAGATCCTTACTTTATGCCTAGCTAAGGGCGTAAAACTATAGTGCTTGTTGGGAAGCAACCCAATGAATAAAATTTATTTTTGCTTTTTGCTTTCTGTTCTTGAGTGTTAGCACAATTATGCTACTGGTATGATTGTGTTTTTTGTTTTAATTAGTGTTTTTGCCAAGTAGAACAAATAGGATCTTCTTGGGTGATAGTTGTTTGATCTTGCTGAAAAATACATAAACTTTTGCACTCACGAGAAAAATTCTCATTTTTAACAGAAAAGTGCTTTTGAGATGAATCTTTTTGTAGAAGATTAATGTACAAATTTCCCACGTGGCCCTATTTTTGCAAGATTTTAGAGTTCCAGAAGTATTCGATACTTTCAGATTACTACAGACTATTCTGTTTTGACAGATTTTGTTTTCTTTGTGTTGTGTGCTTATTTTGATGGCTCTATGGTTTTCTTTGTTGAGTTTTTCCCTTAGAAAGATGGAATACAATAGATATAATACAAAAACAAAATATGAATTGGTTTGACACAACACTTAGAGTAGTGGTTTGCTTTATTATACTAACGGATCTCACGAAGGTTTTGTTGAAATTTTGTGTGATTGAAGTTTTCAAGTTTTGGGTTATATACGATGGATGAAGGAAGGATAGAAGAGGCAAAGCTTGGGGATGCCCCGACATCCCAAGCTATTATCCAAAAATGAGCCACCAACTAACCTTGGTATGCCCTCGAGTGGCATCCCCGCTTTCTTCCAACAACTATCGGTATTTTACTCAAGGCTATATTTTTATTCGTCACATGATATGTGTTTTGCTTGGAGCGTCTAGTATGATATGAGTCTTCGTTTATTTTATTTTTATTTTTAAGTCATCAATCTTTGTTGTACACACTCATTTGAGAGAGCCAAAATTATGCCATGACTTGCTAGAATTGCTCTCTATGCTTCACTTAAATTTTTTATGAGCTATGGATTTGCTCTAGTGCTTCACTTATACCTTTTGAGCACGGTGTGCTATGTATTTTTGAAGAAATACTCTCTTGCTCCACTTAGATTTATTTAAGAGTTAGTAAAAATATAAATAAATTCTCTATTGCTTCACTTATATTATTTTGAGGGAATGAAGAAAAATTATGCTCATGATCTACACTTATATTTGTTTGAGCTTATCAAAAGCAACACATAAAAATTAGTCCCAAAGTGATAGATATCCAAGAAGGATATAATGAAAACTTTCATGAAGACCATTGGACCAAATAAACTTCATTCCTTGTAATAGTTTTGAGACATGATGATATGATATGTGAGTAATGTTAATGAGTAATTATGCTTCAGTAAGAATATTCATGTTAAGGTTTGTGATTCCCGAAACATGCACGTATGATCTCTCGTTATGCTGGGAAGTCAGAGCACAATTTATCCTTGATTGTCCTATCTTTGTGTGAAGGTCAGGGGCGTGTGATGGTTAACTCCTACCAACCTCCCCCTAGGAGCATGCGTAGTATTACTTTTCTTCGAGGGCTAATAAAGTTCTGCAATAAGTATGTGAGTTCTTTACGACTAATGTGAGTCCATGGATTATACACAATCTCACCCTTTCATAATTGCTAGCCTCTCTCGTGTCACGCAACTTTCGCCGGTGCATAAACTTCATTAAACCTTTTTTTTAAAACGACCACCATACCTACCTATTATGGCATTTCCATAGCCATTCTGAGATATATTGCCATGCACTTCCATCATATAGTTGACTTGAGCCTTCGTTTTCATCATATAGAGTCATGCTATGTCATAGGAATCGAGTTGTAATTTTTATCTCTTTTTCAGTTATAAGTAAATAGAAGTGTGATGATCATAATTATCCATTATTAGAGCATGTCCCAGTGAGGAAAGGATGATGGAAACTATGATTCCCCCACAAGTCGGGATGAGACTCCGGACAATGAGAAAAAAAATATAAAAAAGAAAAATAAGAAAAAAAGAAAGAAAAAAAGGAAAAAAGAAAAAAAAAGACAAGGGGCATGCTAGTTCCACACTTGTGCTTCAAAGTAGCACCATGTTTTTCATATAGAGAGTCTCCTATGTTGTCACGTTCTTATACTAGTGGGTACTTTTCCGTAGTAGAGTTTCATGTGTACCCACTTAGTTTCATATTGAGCTTTCATACACTTATTGCTCGTGGTGCATCAGTTGCATGGCAATCCCTACTCCTCACATTGATATCGATTGATGGACATCTCCATAGTCCATCAGTTTGCCTAGTTGATGTGAGGCTTTTTTCCCTTCTTTTTGTCTACTACCATCGCATTCTATTCCACCTATATTGCTATATCCATGGCTTGCGCTCATATATTGCGCGAGAGTTGAAATTGGTGAAGCGTGTTAGAAAGTATGAACCAATTGCTTGGCTGACACCGGGGTAGTACATGATTTATACTTTGAGCGGGGAAGACAGAGCATGACAAGACTATATTATTTTGTAGGGATATCTTATTTTAGCATTGATATTTTGAAAGACATGGTTGCTTATTGATATGTTTGAGTATCTAAATTATTATGTCAAAACTAGACTATTGCTTTGAACCATATAAAAGTCCAAATGTCCATGCTATAAAGAAAATAACATGATATGACATGATAGGCAGCATTCCACATCAAAAATTCTATTTTTATCACTTACCTACTCGAGGACGAGCAGGAGTTAAGCTTGGGGATGCTGATATGTCTCCAAGTATCTATAATTTTTTATTGTTCCATGTTGTTATATTACCGTCCTTGGACGTTTTACAATCATTTTATATCATTTTTTGGTACTAACCTATTGACATAGTGCCAAGTGCCAGTTGTTGTTTTCTACATGTTTTTTACATCGCAGGAAATCAATATCAAACGGAGCCCAAACACCGCAAAACTTTTTGGAGAATTTTTATGGGCCATAAGACACCTGATGGGCCAAGGCAGCACCTGGGGGGGGTGCCCCGAGGGGGCACAACCCACCAGGGCGCGCCTGGCCCCCCGGGTGCACCCAGGTGGGTTGTGCCCACCTCGGTGGCCTCCCGCACCGTCTATTTGCTCTATAAATACCCCAATACTCCACAAACCCTAGGGGAGTCGACGAAATATTCATCCAGCCGCCGCAGAGTCCAGAACCACCAAATCCAATCTACACACCATCTCAGATGGGGTTCACCACCTCCATTGGTGCCTCTCCGATGATACGTGAGTAGTTCTTTACAGACCTACGGGTCCGTAGTTAGTAGCTAGAGAGCTTCCTCTCTCCCTTTTGATTCCCAATACAATGGTCTCTTGGAGATCCATATGATGTAACTCTTTTTGCGGTGTGTTTGTTGGGCTCCAATGAATTTTGAGTTTATGATCAGATCTATCTTTTTATATTCATGGACGTTATTTGAGTTTCTTTGATCTCTTATATGCATGAAGCCTCTTATTTCTTCTCCCATAGTTGGGTTTTGTTCGGCCAATTTGATCTATTTATCTTGAAATGGGAAGAGGTGCTCGGTAGCGGGTTCGATCTTATGGTGCTTGATCCCAGTGACAGAAAGGGAACCAACACGTATGTATCGTTGCTACTAAGGATAAAACGACGAGATCCCTATCTAACGCCATAGATAAATGGATCTTGTCAACATCATGTCATCGTTCTTAATGCGTTACTCTGTTTTTCCATGAACTTAATACACTAGATACATGCTGGATAGCGGTCGATGTTTGGAGTAATAGTAGTGGATGCAGGCAGGAGTCGGTCTACTAATCTTGGATGTGATGCCTATGTAATGATCATTTCCTGGATATCATGATAATTATTTGAGGTTCCGTCAATTTCCCAACAGTAATTTGTTTACCTACCATTTGCTATATTTCTCGAGAGAAGCCACAAGTGAAACCTACGGCCCCCGGGTCTTCTTTCTCATATATTTGCCTTTGCGATCAACTTTTTCCTTGCATTTATTTTCAGATCTACTAAACCAAAAATACCTTGCTGAAATTTATTCTTATTTATTTTATTTGGAGTTCGATCTATCAATCTAGTACAAATTCCTCACGTCCGTTTTGCCTATCTTGGGGCGTCGTACCCCGAAAAGGATTGACAACCCCTTTAACACGTCGGGTTGCGAGAAGTTGTTATTTGTGTGCAGGTGTTGTTTATGTTGTGTTGCTTGGTTCTCCTACTGGTTTGATAACCTTGGTTTCACATATGAGGGAAATACCTACCGCCGCTGTGCTACATCATCCCTTCCTCTTTTGGGAAATACCTACGTAGCTTTAAGCAACATCAATGGAGAGGAACATTGGTGGCTTCTTGATCAGCTAAAGACCAGGAGGCCGGCCTGATCTTTGTCGCCTTCCACTCGCTGGAGTCGGCGGCGATCGTGTGCTGCACCTTGTACAACCCTTCGAGGTTGATCATGGTGGACCGGCCCAACGCGTCTCCAGCCCTTCCGGTGCTCCCCCGCCATCAGAGCCTTGCCCCTCTTTCACTTGGGAGGCATGGCGGCAAGGTGGACAAGAGTTTCTCGGAGTCTGGTGAAGAAGGTGTGAGCTTGCGGAAGGGAAGGAGTAGTAGAAGGCAGGCGCTCAGCCGAGCAATGATGACCCTGCAAGCGTGCGCCAATCTTTTGCTAGCCTGGGCTGTTGCCGAGGCGACGTGGGGAAGTGGAGGCGTCCATGCCCCATCGGGCGCCACGCGTCGGGCCTGGCCCGCAGGCGATTAGGACCCGCATCACTTCTGCCTTCCCTCTTTGTCTTCGCCTCGAAGCCATCCTGAGCGCGCCTTGGGCCCGGGTGCTACTGTCGGTGTTGTGGGATCGGCAGTGCCCAGATCTGCCTGCTTGGGGCCGACGGCATGGCTCCCACAACGGCCCGATACGGCCCGTCTGTGAAGACCTCCAATACAAGACCCTCACAAGGGCCCTTGCCTCACGACGCGGATGACACCAAGACCTTCCGAGGGAGAGGCCTCCCCAGGCTGCTTCCCGAGGAGCGGAGATTCCTATGCAGGTGCCCAACCTCACGAGGTGACAATGACGTGAGCCATGACTACCAAGGCCAGGCGGGCGACAGCGGGCACAGAAGAGACATTTCCACCTTTGGTGCTAGGGAGGCAAGGATGTACGCGGGTTCCCGATGATCCCGCAAAGGTTTTCATTCTGGTGCAACAAGACCAAGACCATTGGCTCGTCAGGACGGATGTCATCACCGAGCCCATCCCTGCGTCATGACCAGAGGCTTTCCAGGCGAAGACCACCTTTCGTCAGGATAAGATGTACTTCCTGCCCCCTTTCAAAATGATTCGTTGTGGAAACCCTTCCCGCCTAAACAGCGAGGGAAGAGGAATGTGGACACTGTAATTATAGGTTGGCTATCATCATAGAGGGGATCAGGCCGATTCGACCCTCGCCACTTGAGCCCTCGCGAGGTTGCTCATCCATTGTACAAGTTCATACCCAACCTCCTCGTGAGGCCAATCCACCAAAAAGCAGGAGTAGTGTTTTACATCGCGAGGTGGCCCAAACCTAGGTAAATCTCTGTGTTCTTCCTCCCCCTTCCTCCATCTAGCATGACGAGTTTGAACCTTGAACATGGCGAGCTGTGTGTCTAGTGAGGTGGAGCCCTTCGCTCACGCCCCTGAGTTCGAACCTCTTTGGGTCTGCGGAGCCCTGAAT
>LR738713.1:341834663-341854488 GCA_902687465.1 Secale cereale
GTTCTCGTGGTTCTGGAACTTGCGGCGGCTGGAATAAAATTTTGTTGACTCCCCAAGGGTTTCTTGAATATTGGATTATTTATAGAACGAAGAGGCGGCGCGGGAGGTCTTCGAGGTGGGAACAACCCACCTAGGTATGCCTGGTGGCCCAGGCGCGCCCTGGTGGGTTGTGCCCCCTCGGGGCACCCCCAGGTGCTTCTCTGGCCCACCGGATGTCTTTTGGTCCAAAAATATCCACAAAAAGTTTTGCTGCATTTGCACTCCGTTTGGTATTGATTCTCTGCGATGTAAAAAACAAGCAAAAATAGCAACTGACACTAGGCACTATGTCAATAGGTTAGTAAAAATAATATAAAATGATTATAAAATGATTGCAAAACATCCAAGAATGACAATATAACAACATGGAACAATAAAAGATTATAGATACATTGGAGATGTATCAACGCTCACTAGGGACATGGTATTTCTTTATGTATTCACACATGTATTTAAGTTTCTGATCAATAAAATTCTAGCATGAATAATAAACCTTTATCATGATTAAGGAAATATAATAATAACTATTTTATTATTTCCTCTAGGGCATATTTCCATCAGAATCGACATGTTTATTCCTTCCTTGTAACCGACTATGTGTAAACCCTAGTACCCTTGGTGTCTATATAAACCAAAGAGTTTAGTCCATATAGGCTAGAACAACAACCATCATCCTATTCGCCTAGGGTTTAGTTCATCTGATCTCGTGGTTGAGCGACTCTGTAATCCACCCACATACATCAGTGTAATCAAGCTAGATGTAGGGTTTTACCTCTTCAAGAGGGACCATACCTGGGTAAGCACCGTGGTCCTCGTCCCTTAATCCCCATTGAATCGAGATCCACAGATCGGACCCCCTACCTGAGATCCATCGGTTTTGACACAGACATTGGTGCTTTCATTGAGAGTTCCACTGTTGAACTGCCAAAGGATCGATGGCTCGCCTGACCATCGAAGAGAGCGTCAATACCGAGGACCTCTTTGTCCTGGCTAGCTTTTCGCGTTCGGCAGTTTTATTCTGCACGCCAACTCGGCTAGTCGTCTCGAACAGGTCGACAATTTCGATCCCGATAACCAGATCAGGTTTGGCAACCTTCAGTATGTCGTGGATGCTTGAGGTGACCTGATCTTTACTGGCTTCTCAGCTCCGCCTGAGGTATTCAAGATCTTTATCGGTCAAACCGCATAACAACAAACGTTGTTCCATTTGTCATTGGTATGTTACTTGCCCGAGATTCGATCGTCGGTATCTCTATACCTAGTTCAATCTCGTTTCCGGCAAGTCTCTTTACTCGTTCCGTAATACATCATCTCGTGACTAACTCATTAGTCTTTTGCTTGCAAGGCTTATTATGATGTGCATTACCGAGAGGGCCCAGAGATACCTCTCCGACACTCGGAGTGACAAATCCTAGTCTTGATCTATGCCAACACCATGAACACTTTCGGAGACACCTGTAGAGCATCTTTATGATCACCCAGTTACGTTGTGATGTTTGATAGCACACAAGGTGTTCCTACGGTATTCGGGAGTTGCATAATCTCATAGTCATATGAACATGTATAAGTCATGAAGAAAGCAATAGCAGTAAAACTAAACGATCATAGTGCTAAGCTAACGGATGGGTCTTGTCCATCACATCATTCTCCTAATGATGTGATCCCGTTGATCAAATGACAACTCATGTCTATGGTTAGGAAACATAACCATCTTTGATCAATGAGCTAGTCTAGTAGAGGCATACTAGGGACACTCTGTTTAGGCTATGTATTCACACATGTACTAAGTTTCCAGTTAATACAATTCTAGCATGAATAATAAACATTTATCATGATATAAGGAAATATAAATAACAACTTTATTATTGCCTCTAGGGCATATTTCATTCAGTCTCCCACTTGCACTAGAGTCAATAATCTAGCTCACATCGCCATGTGATTTAATACCGATAGTTCACATCGTTATGTAAATAACACCCATAGTTCACATCGCCATATGACCAACACCCAAAGGGTTTACTAGAGTCAATAATATAGTTCACATCGCTATGTGATTAATACCCAAGAGTAATAAGGTGTGATCATGTTTTGCTTGTGAGAGAAGTTTAGTCAACGGGTCTGTCACATTCAGATTCGTATGTATTTCGCAAATTTCTATGTCTATAATGCTCTGCATAGAGCTACTCTAGCTAATTGCTCTCACTTTCAATACGCATCCAGATTGATACTTAGAGTCATCTGGATTTAGTGTCAAAGCTTGCATCGGCATAACCCTTTACGACGAACTCTTTATCACCTCCATAATCGAGAAACATTTCCTTAGTCATCCAGTTACTAAGGATAATTTTGACCGATGTACAGTGATCTACTCCTGGATCACTATTGTACCCCCTTGACAAACTCATGGCAAGGTACACAACATGTTTGGTACATAGCATGGCATACTTTATAGAACCTATGCCTGAGGCATAGGGAATGACTTTCATTCTCTCTATATTTTTCTGCCGTGGTTTGGCTTTGAGTCTTACTCAACTTCACACCTTACAAGGCAGGAAAGAACTCCTTCTTTGACTGATCCATTTTGAACTACTTCAAAATCTTATCAAGGTATGTACTCATCGAAAGTCTTATCAAGCGTCTTGATCTATCTCTATAGACCTTGATGCCCAATATGTAAGCAGTTTCACCAAGGTCTTTCTTTGAAAAACTCCTTTCAAACACTCCTTTATGCTTTCCAGAAAATTCTACATCATTTCCGATCGACAATATGTCATTCACATATACTTATCAGAAAGGTTGTAGTGCTCCCACTCACTTCTTATAAATACAGGCTTCACCGCAAGTCTTTATAAATCTATATGCTTTAATCAACTTATCAAAGCGTATATTCCAACTTTGAGATGCTTGCACCAGTCCATAGATGGATCGCTGGAGCTTGCACATTTTGTTAGCACCTTTAGGATTGACAAAACCTTCTGGTTGCATCATATACAAATCTTCTTTAATAAATCCATTAAAGAATGCAGTTTTGTTATCCATTTGCCAGATTTCATAAAATGCGGCAATTGCTAACATGATTCGGACAGACTTAAGCATCGCTACGGGTGAGAAAGTCTCATCGTAGTCAACTCCTTGAACTTGTTGAAAAACTTTCGCAACAAGTCGAGCTTTGTAAACAGTAACATTACCGTCAGCGTCAGTCTTCCTCTTGAAGATCCATTTATTTTCGATGGCTTGCCGATCATCGGGCAAGTCAACCAAAGTCCACACTTTGTTCTCATACATGGATCCCATCTCAGATTTCATGGCCTCAAGCCATTTTGCGGAATCTGGGCTCATCATCGCTTACTCATAGTTCGTAGGTTCATCATGGTCCAGTAACATGACTTCCAGAACCGGGTTGCCGTACCACTCTGATGCGGAACGAACTCTGGTTGATCTACGAAGTTTAGCAGAAACTTGATCTGAATTTTCATGATCATCATCATTAGCTTCCTCACTAATTGGTGTAGGAATCACTGGAACTAGTTTCTATGATGTTCCACTTTCCAATTCGGGAGAAGGTACAATTACCTCATCAAGTTCTACTTTCCTCACACTCACTTCTTTCGAGAGAAACTCCTTCTCTAGAAAGGACCCACTCTTAGCAACAAAGACCTTGCCTTCGGATATGTGATAGAAGGTGTACCCAACAGTTTCTTTTGGGTATCCTATGAAGATTTACTTCTCCGATTTGGGTTCGAGCTTATCATGTTGAAACTTTTTCACATAAGCATCGCAGTCCCAAACTTAAAGAAATGATAGCTTAGGTTTCTCGTCAAACCACAGTTCATATGGTGTCATCTCCACGGATTTATATGGTGCCCTATTTAACGTGAATGTACCCGTCTCTAATGCATAACCCCAAAAGCGATAGTGGTAGATCGGTAAGAGACATCATCGATCGCACCATATCTAATAAAGTACGGTTATGACGTTCGGACACACCATTACACTGTGCTGTTCCAGGTGGTGTGAGTAGTGAAACTATTTCACATTGTTTTTACTGAAGGCCAAACTCGCTAACTCAAATATTTTACCTCTACGATCATATCGTAGAAACTCTTATTTTCTTGTTACGATGATTCTCCACTTCACTCTGAAATTCTTTGAACTTTTCAAATGTTTCAGACTTGTGCTTCATTACTTAGATATACCCATATCTGCTCAAATCATCACTGAAGGTCAGAAAATAACGATACCCGCCGCGAGCTTCAACACTCATTGGTCCACATACATCTGTATGTATGATCTCCAACAAATCTGTTGCTCGCTCCATTGTTCCGGAGAACGGAGTTTTAGTCATCTTGCCCATGAGGCATGGTTCGCAAGCACCAAGTGATTCATAATCAAGTGATTCCAAAAGTCCATCACTATGGAGTTTCTTCATGCGCTTTACACCATTATGACCTAAACGGCAGTGCCACAAATAAGTTGCACTATCATTATTAACCTTGCATCTTTTGGCTTCAATATTATGAATATGTGTATCACCATGAGCGAGATCCAATAAACTATTTTCATCGGGTGTATGACCATCGAATGTTTTATTCATGTAAACAGAATAACAATTATTCTATGACTTTAAATGAATAACCGTATTGCAACAAATATGATCAAATCATATTCATGCTCAACGCAAATGCCAAATAACATTTATTTAGGCTTTACACTAATCCCGAAAGTATAGGGAGTGTGCGATGATGATCATATCAATCTTGGAACCACTTCCAACACACATCGTCACTTCACCTTTAACTAGTCTCTGTTCATTCTGCAATTCTCGTTTCGAGTTACTAATTTTTGCAACTGAACCGGTATCAAATACCCAGGGGTTGCTATGAACACTAGTAAAGTACACATCAATAATCTGTATATCAAAATATACCTTTGTTCACTTTGCCATCCTTCTTATCCGCCAAGTATCTAGGGTAGTTCCACTTCCAGTGACCATTTCCTTTGCAGTAGAAGCACTTAGTTTCAGGCTTGAGTTTTATCTTTGGGTTTCTTCACGGGAGTGACAACTTGCTTCTCATTCTTCTTGAAGTTCCCCTTCTATCCCTTTGCCCTTTACTTGAAACAAGTGGTCTTGTTAACCATCAACACTTGATGCTTTTTCATGATTTCTACCTTCGCCGACTTCAGCATCGCGAAGAGCTCGGGAATTCCTTTCGTCATCCCTTGCATATTATAGTTCATCACGAAGTTCTACTAACTTGGTGATAGTGACTAGAGAACTTTGTCAATTACTATCTTATCTGGAAGATTAACTCCATCTTGATTCAAGTAATTGTAGTACCCAGACAATCTGAGCACATGCTCACTGGTTGAGCTATTCTCCTCCATCTTGTAGGCAAAGTACTGTCAGAAGTCTTATACCTCTCGACACGGGCATGAGTATGAAATACTAATTTCAACTCTTGGAACATCTTATATGCTCCGTGGTGTTCAAAACGTTTTTGAAGTCCCGGTTCTAAGCCGTAAAGCATGGTGCCCTTAAACTATCAAGTAGTCATCATACCGACCTTTTGTCAAAACGTTCATAACGTCTACATCTGCTCCTGCAATAGGTCTGTCACCTAGTGGTGCATCAAGGACATAATTCTCTGTGCATCAATGAGGATAATCCTCCGATCATAGAACAATTCCGCATCATTGCTACTAACATCTTTCAACTTAGTTTTCTCTAGGAACATATAAAAAAATAAACGGGGAGCAACATCGTGAGCTATTGATCTACAATATAGATATGCTAATACTACGAGGACTAAGTTCATGATAAATTAAAGTTCAATTTAATCATATTACTTAAGAACTCCCACTTAGACAGACATCCCTCTAGTCATCTAAATGATCATGTGATCCAAATCAACTAAACCATGTCCGATCATCACGTGAGATGGAGTAGTTTCAATGGTGAACATCTTATGTTGATCATATCTACTATATGATTCACGCTCGACCTTTCGGTCTCCAGTGTTCTGAGGCCATATCTGCATATGCTAGGCTCGTCAAGTATAACCCGAGTATTCTGCGTGTGCAAAACTGGCTTACACCCGTTGTATTTGAACGTAGAGCTTATCACACCCGATCATCACGTGGTGTCTCGGCACGACGAACTTTCGCAAAGGTGCATACTCAGGGAGAACACTTATACCTTGAAATTTAGTAAGGGATCATCTTATAATGCTACCGTCGAACTAAGCAAAATAAGAAGCATAATAAGATAAACATCACATGCAATCAAAATATGTGACATGATATGGCCATCATCATCTTGTGCTTTTGATCTCCATCTCCAAAGCACCGTCATGATCACCTTCGTCACCGGTGCGACACCTTGATCTCCATCGTAGCATCATTGTCGTCTCACCAACTATTGCTTCTGCGACTATCGCTACCGCTTAGTGATAAAGTAAAGCAATTACATGGCGATTGCATTTCATACAATAAAGCGACAACCATATGGCTCCTGCCAGTTGCCGATAACTTTACAAAACATGATCATCTCATACAAAACCGTATATCTCATTATGTCTTGACCATATCACATCATAACATGCCCTGCATAAACAAGTTAGACGTCCTCTACTTTGTTGTTGCAAGTTTTACGTGGCTGCTATGGGCTTAGCAAGAATCGTTCTTACCTACGCATACAAAACCACAACGATGTTTCGTCAAGTATGTGCTGTTTTAACCTTCACAAGGACCGGGCGTAGCCACACTTGATTCAGCTAAAGTGAGAGAGACAGACACCCGCCAATCACCTTTAAGCAACGAGTGCTCATAACGGTGAAACCAGTCTCGCGTAAGAATACGAGTAATGTCGGTCCGGGCCGCTTCATCTTGCAATACCGCCGAAGCAAAGTATGACATGCTGGTAAGCAGTATGACTAGTATCGCCCACAACTCATTGTGTTATACTCGTGCATATCATCTACACATAGACCTGGCTCATGATGCCACTGTTGGGGAACGTAGTATTTTCAAAATTTTCCTACGATCACGCAAGATCTATCTACTAGATGCATAGCAACGAGGAGGAGAGTGTGTCTACGTACCCTCGTAGACCGGGAGCGGAAGGGTCAAGTGACGCGGTTGATGTTGCCAAACTTCTTCGCGATCCAACCGATCAAGCATCGAACGTATGGCACCTCTGCGTTCAACACACGTTCAGCTTGATGACGTTCCACGAGCTCTTGATCCAGTTGAGCTTCACGGGAGAGTTTCGCCAGCACGACGGCGTGGTGACATATATGATGTATCTACCGACGCAGGGCTTCGACTAAGCACTGCAACGGTATGACCGAGGTGTGTTTCTATGGAGAGGGGCACCGCACACGGCTAAAACAATTCAACTTGTGTGTCCTAGGGTGCCCCCCTGCCCCCGTATATAAAGGAGCAAGGGAGAGGCTGGCCCTAGAGGGGGCGCACCAAGTGTGGGGAGTCCTACTAGGACTCCCAAGTCCTAGTAGGATCCCCCTTTCCTTTCTGGAGTAGGAGAGAAGGAAAGAGGTGGAGAGGGAGAAGGAAAAGGGGGTTGCACCCCTTGTCCAAGTCGGACCAGAGGGGGGGCTCGCGCCTCCTTCCTTTTGGCCTTTCTCCTCTATTCCCGTATGGCCCATTAAGGCCCATATACTCCGAAAAATACCCGAATCACTCGGAACCTTTCCGATGTCCGAATATAGTCGTCCAATATATCGATCTTTACGTCTCGACCATTTCGAGACTCCTCGTCATGTCCCCGGTCTCATCCGATACTCCGAACTCCTTTGGTACATCAGAACTCATAAACTCATAATACCGATCATCATCAAACGTTAAGCGTGCGGACCCTACGGGTTCGAGAACTATGTAGACATGACCGAGACTCATCTCCGGTAAATAACCAATAGCAGAACCTGGATGCTCATATTGGCTCCTACATATTCTACAAAGATCTTTATCGGTCAAACCGCATAACAACATACGTTGTTCCTTTTGTCATTGGTATGTTACTTGCCCGAGATTTGATCGACGGTATCTCTATACCTAGTTCAATCTCGTTTCCGGCAAGTCTCTTTACTCGTTCCGCAATACATCATCTCGTGACTAACTCATTAGTCTTTTGCTTGCAAGGCTTATTATGATGCGCATTACCGAGAGGGCCCAGAGATACCTCTCCGACACTCGGAGTGACAAATCCTAGTCTTGATCTATGCCAACACCACGAACACTTTCGGAGACACCTGTAGAGCATCTTTATGATCACCCAGTTACGTTGTGACATTTGATAGCACACAAGGTGTTCCTACGGTATTCGGGAGTTGCATAATCTCATAGTCATAGGAACATGTATAAGTCATGAAGAAAGCAATAGCAGTAAAACTAAACGATCATAGTGCTAAGCTAACGGATGGGTCTTGTCCATCACATCATTCTCCTAATGATGTGATCCCGTTGATCAAATGACAACTCATGTCTATGGTTAGGAAACATAACCATCTTTGATCAATGAGCTAGTCTAGTAGAGGCATACTAGGGACACTCTCTTTTGTCTATATATTCACACATGTACTAAGTTTCCGGTTAATACAATTCAAGCATGAATAATAAACATTTATCATGATATAAGGAAATATAAATAACAACTTTATTATTGCCTCTAGGGCATATTTCCTTCAATCCGACCAATCTCTCTTTGCTAAATGATATGCTGAATCGGATCCAGGCGATGACCATCACGGACGGCCCGTCCTCGACCTACGTGCGGCTTGGTCTTGATGCAGTCTATAGGGAATTTCACGCCCCACCCCCACCCACTAGGTAGCCATTGTCGACGACGTAACTGACATGCTGGACTACTCCTCCGAAGAGGCTGATGACATGGACGAGGATCTTGACGTCCCGGCCCACGTTGTCCCCCTATGGCTACCCCGACGACACGAAGGTGGATCGCCACCTCTAGCTTTGACGTGTACATGGTTGACACACCTAAAGTGGACGGTGATGACCCTAACAAGGAAATGCCAAAGCGCCGACGCCAGCAGAGGCAACCCAAGGGAAACAGAAGGAGTAGATACAACAATCCCCACACAGAAACAAATGGCACCGGGGTAGAGGACACTCCGGACAATGGAGAGGAGCTCGGTAAAAACGCCACATTGGACCTCCACAATGTCGCTCCAGGAGGCCATGACCAAGGTGGCTCCGAATACCAGGAGACTCCGATGACCCCATCGATTCCGAGGACAACAATTACATGCCTCCTTATGAGGAGGAGGAAAGCCCCGGGCCCAAAGACTTCATTGTCCTCGAAGACCCTCTTGACTAGGAAAAGTTCAAGCAACAACTAATTGTCACCGCTCGAAGCTTGAGGAGGAAGTATATACGACTCCTAGCCGAAGAAAATATGCTTAATGATGGATGGACCAAAGTCTTCCAAGCCGAGGAAGGCATGGATGACGGGACACATGGCCAAAAAAAGAGCTACCCGAAGAGATGGCTGCTCCCATAGTTTGACGTAGAGGCGTTCGAGCCCATACCCCCAAAAGGGCCCAGGGAGACCTGCCGGACCAGCCCCCTCTGACACGTCTCCAACGTATCTATAATTTTTGATTGTTCCATGATATTATATTACCTATCTTGGAGGTTTTATATGCATTTATATGCTATTTTATACTCCCTCTATCCAAAAATAAGTGACTCAAAAATGACTCAACTTTGTACTAAAGTTAGTACAAAGTTGAGTCACTTATTTTGGGATGGAGGGAGTATGATTTTTGGTACTAACCTATTAGCCTAGAGCACAGGGCCTGTTTTTGTTTTTTTTTCCTTGTTTTTGAGTTTCACAGAAAAGGAATATCAAACGGAGTCCAAACAGAACAAACTTTATGGAGATTTTTCTTGCACGAGAAGCCACCAGATGGACTTGGAGTACACGTCAGGGGACCCTCGAGGCGGCCACAATGGTGGAGGGCACACCCTGGAGGGTAGGGCGCGCCCCCTACCTTGTGGGCCCCTCGAGCCTCCCCTGGTCTACTTCTTCCTCCTATAAATTCATAGATATTCGAGAAACATCAGAAGATCCATCGAAACCACTTTTCCACTGTTGTAACCTTCTGTTCTCCCGAGATCCCATCTGGAGGCCTTTTCCGGTACTCTGACGGAGGAGGAATCAACCACGGAGGGCATCTACATCAACCCTATTGCCCTTCCGATGAAGCGTGAGTAGTTTACCACAGACCTATGGGTCCATAGCTAGTAGCTAGATGACTTCTTCTCTCTCTTTGATCCACAATACCATGTTCTGCTCATTGTTCTTGGAGATCTATCCGTTGTAATCTTATTTTGCGATGTGTTTGTCAAGATCCGATGAATTGTGGGTTTATGATCAGATTATGTATGAATAATATTTGAGTTTCTTTTGAATTCTTTTGTGCATGATCTAATATCTTAGTAATTATCTTTGAACTATCAGTTTGGTTTCGCCAACTAGATTGGTTTTTCTTGCAATGGGAGAAGTGCTTTGCTTTGGGTTCAATCTTGCGGTGCTCAATCCCAGTGAGAGAAAGGGACATGACACGTATTGTATTGTTTCCATCGAGAATAACAAGATGGGGTTTTCATCATACTGCTTGAGTTAATTCCGCTACATCATGTCATCTTGTTTAAGGTGTTACTCTGTTCTTATGAACTTAATACTCTAGATGCAGAATTGTTTCGGTCGATGTGTGGAGTAATAGTAGTAGATGCACGCAGGAGTCGGTCTACTTGTCATGGACATGGTGCGTATATACATCATGATTGCCACATATGTCGTTATAATTATTCTCTCTTCTATCAGTTGCTTTACAGTAATTTGTTCACCCACCGTAATACATGCAATCATGAGAGAAGCTTCTAGTGAAACCTATGACCCCCGGGTCTACTTTACATCTTATAAGTTTCAGATATACTATGTTGCAATCTTTTACTTTTCAATCTATAAACCAAAAACCCTAAAATATTTACTTCACTAGTTCATCTATATCTATCAGATCTCACTTTTGAAAATAACATAGAAGGTATTGACAACCCCTTTATAGCGTTGGGTGCAAGTTTGTTGTTTGTTTGTGCAGGTATTTGACGACTTGTGTGTAATCTCCTACTAGATTGATACATATGTTCTCAAACTGAGGGAAATACTTACTCTACTTTTCTGCATCACCCTTTCCTCTTCAAGGGAAAACCAACGCAAGCTCAAGAGGTAGGAGGAAGAATTTCTGGCGCCGTTGCCGGGGAGATCTACGCCAAGTCAAGTCAAGCTTTGTCTTCTTTCAACTCACCAATCTCTGGTGCCGCTGAGATCTACATCAAGTCAAGACCCACCAAATACCCTTCATTAAACTCTCATCTCTTGCAGTTACATTATTTTTCATTTGCCCCTCGTTTTCCTTTCCCCCACTTCTAAAACGATTTTCAAAAATATTTGCCTTTTCTTCGCCCTTCTATCGTTCATTTTGTTCGATTGCTCTTTGTGTGCTTGTGTGTTGGATTGCTTGGTTTGTCACGATGGCTCAAGAAAATACGAAATTATGTGAATTTTCCAACACCAATAATAATGATTTTATTAGTATCCCAATTGCTCCTGCTACTAATGTGGAATCTTGTGAAATCAATGCTGCTTTACTGAATCTAGTCATGAGAGATCAATTCTCTCGCATTCCTAGTGAATATGCCGCATCTCATCTAAATAATTTTGTTGATTTGTGTGATATGAAAAAGAAAAGATATGTGGATAATGATCTTGTTAATTTAAAGCCATTCCCGTTTTCACTACGAGATCGGGTTAAAACTTGGTTTTCATCTATGCCAAAAAATAGTATTGCTTATTGGAATAAGTGCAAAGATCCTTTTAGTGCCAAGTATTTTCCTCCCGCTAAGATCATCTCGCTTAGGAACGATATTATGAATTTTGGACAACTTGATCATGAGCATGTTGCACAATCTTGGGAGAGGATGAAACTTATGATAAGAAATTGTCCTACACATCGATTGAATTTATAGATGATTATACAAAAATTTTATGCCAGATTGAACTTTGCTTCTAGAAATCTTTTACATTCGGCCATGGGAGGTCCTTTCATGGAAATAACTTTAGGATAAGCTACTAAACTCCTAGATAATATAATGGTTAACTATTTTCAATGGCATACCGAAGATCTTCAACTAGTAAAGAAAGTACATGCTATTGAAGAGATTAATGTTTTGAGTGGACAGATGGATGAACTTATGAAATTATTTGCTAACAAGGGTACTAATATTGATCCTAATATATGCCGTTGTCCACCTTGATTGAGAATAATAATGAATCTATCGATGTGAATTTTGTTGGTAGGAACAATTTTGGTAACAATGCTTATAGAGGAAATTATAATCCTAGGCCTTTTCCTAGTAATTCCTCTAATAATTATGGTAATTCCTACAACAAATCTTATGGAAATTATAATAAGATGCCCTCTAATTTTGAGAATACTGTTAAAGAATTTATGAGTTCTCAAAAGAATATAAATGCTATGATTGAAGAAAAATTGCTTAAGATTGATTATTTGGCTAGGAGTGTGGATAGAATTTCTCTTGATGTTGATTCTTTGAACCTTATATCTATTACACCCAAGCATGATATCAATGAGTCTCTCAAACCTATGAGAATTTCCATTGATCAGTGGAAAGAAAGAACCGCTAAGATGCATGCTAAAAAAGATTGGTTTATAAAACATGTTCTTCTTGTTTCCGTGAAAATAATGATGAAGATCTTAAAGTGGTTGATGTGAATCCTATTGAATCTTTGTTTTCCAAAACAAATCTTGATAAATATGGGACTGGAGATGAGTCTACTTTAGTTAAAAGGCGTCCCAATGATTCGGAGTTTTTAGATCTTGATGCAAAAATTAATAAAAGTGGGATAGATGAAGTCAAAACCCTAAGTAGCGATGAACCCACTAGATTGGATCTCAAGGAATTTAATTATGATAATTGTTCTTTAATAGATTTTATTTCCTTTTTGCTATCCATCTTGAATTCTCATCATGCTTATAATCAAAATAAAGCTTTTACTAAACATATCGTTGATGCTATGATGCAATCTTTTGAAGAAAAGCTTGAATTAGAAGTTTATATCCCTAGAAAACTTTATGATGAGTGGGAACCTACTATTAAGATTAAGACTAAATATTATGAGTGCCATGCTTTGTGTGATTTGGGTGCTAGCCTTTCTACGATTCCAAAAACTTTATGTGACGAGCTAGGTTTCCGTGAAATTGATGAATGTTCTTTAAATTTGCATCTTGCGGATTCCACTATTAAGAAACCTATGGGAAGGATAAATGATGTTCTTATTATTGCAAATAGGAATTATGTGGCCATAGATTTTATTGTTCTTGATATAGATTGCAATCCTACATGTCCTATTATTCTTGGTAGTCCTTTCCTTGGAACAATTGGTGCTATTATTGATATGAAAGAAAGAAACATTAGATTTCAATTTCCATTAAGGAAGGGCATGGAACAGTTTCCAAGAAAGAAACTTAAATTGCCTTATAAATTTATTATGATATCAACCTATGGATTGCATACCAAAGATGATAATACCTAGATCTATTTGCGTTTTATACCTAGCTATGGGCGGTAAACAATAGCGCTTGTTGGGAGGCAACCCAATTTTATATTTCATTTTTACTTTCTGGTTCTGTTTTTCAAGTTTTACAAATTATTACATCTGTAATAATTGTGTTTTGGTGTTTTAATTAGTGTTTGAGCCAAGTAAGACCTTTGTGATGGCTTACGATGATCGTTGATTTGATTTTGCTGAAAAACAAAAACTTTTGCGCCCAGTGCAGAAAATTCAATAATTCACTGGGACGTCGAAACCTTCTGAAATTTTTACAAAAAGTTCATATACAAATTTCCCATGTCTTCCATTTTTTTCAGAATTTTTAGAGTTACGGAAGTATGCGAAGTTTTCAGATATCTACAGACTATTCTGTATTTGACATATTCTGTTTTCTATGTGTTGTTTGCTTATTTTGATGCATCTATGCCTAGTATCGGGGGGTATGAACCATGGATAAGTCGGAATACAATATATATTACACCAATATAAAATTAGAATAAGATCACAACGGTACTTTGAGTGGTTATTTGCTTTGTTTTACTAACGGAGCTCACGAGATTTTGTGTTGAGTTTTGTGTTGTGAAGTTTTCAAGTTTTGGGTAAGGATTTGATGGACTATGGAATAAAGAGTGGCAAAAGCCTAAGCTAGGGATGCCCAAGGCACACCAAGGTAAAATTAAAGGACGGCCAAGAGCCTAAGCTTGGGGCCCCGAGAAGGCATCCCCTCTTTTGTCATCATCTATCGGTAACTTTACTTGAGGCTATATTTTTATTCACTAAATGATATGTGTTTTGCTTGGAGCATCTTGTATGATATGAGTCTTTGCTTTTTAGTTTGCCACAATCATCCTTGCTGTACACACCTTTTGAGAGGGACACACTTCAATCGTGATTTATTAGAGTACTCTATGTGCTTCACTTATATTTTTTGAGCTAGGCAATTTTGCGCTAGGGCTTCACTTATATCTTTTTAGAGCATGGTGGTGGTTTTATTTTATAGAAATTGTTGAACTCTTTTGCTTCACTTATATTATTTTGATAGTCTTAAATAATAGCATGGTAATTTGCTTGGGTTATGAATTTAGTCCTAATATGATAGACATTCAAAGGAGATATAATAAAAACTTTCATATATAGAGCATTGAATACTATGTGAAGTTTGAGTCCTTATAATTGTTTTGAGATGTTAAGATGGTAATATTAGAGTCATGCTAGTGGTAGTTTGTGAGGTTAAAGAAATAATTGTGTTAAAGTTTGTGGTTCCCATAGCATACACGTATGATCTCCTAACTATGCAACCGAATTGGAGCCTTTGTATTTTGAGCGTTTGTCTTTGCGTGAAGGTCGGGGGTGCGCGATGGTTAACTCCTACCAACCTCCCCCCTAGGGGCATTCGTCATAGTACTTTGCTTCGAGAGCGAATAAATTTTTTCGCAATAAATATATGAGTTCTTTATGACTAATGTTGAGTCCATGGATTGTACGCACTATCACCCTTCCACCTTTCTAGCCACTCTAGTGCCACGCAACTTTCGCCGGTGCATAAACCCTTCTTATACCTTCCTCAAAAGAGCCACCATACCTACCTATTATGGCATTTCCATAGCCATTCCGAGATATATTGCCATGTAACTCCACCGTTCCGTTCATCATGACATGCATCATGATTGTCATATTGCTTTGCATGATCATGTAGTTGACATAGTATTTGTGGCAAAGCCACCGTTCATATTTTTCATACATTTCACTCTTAATCGTTTCACATCCTGGTACACCGCCAGAGGCATTCATATACAGTCATATCATTGTTTTAGTATCCAGTTGTAGTATCGAGTTGTAAGTAAATAAAAGTGTGATGATCATCATTATTAGAACATTGTCCCATGTGAGGTAATCAATAAAGATGCCAAATGAGTCTCCAAATAAAGGAGGAGACTACAAAAAAATGAGAGAAAAAGAGAGAAGGGACAATGCTACTATCCTTTTCCACACTTGTGCTTCAAAATAGCACCTGTTCTTCATGATAGAGACTCTCCTATGTTGCAACTTTCATATATCACTAGTGGGAATTTTTCATTATATAAATTGGCTTGTATATTCCAACGATGGGCTTCCTCAAATGCCCTAGGTCTTCACGAGCAAGAAATTTGATGCACACCCACTAGTTGTCTTTTTGAGCTTTCATACATTTATACCTCTAGTGCATTTGTTACATGGCAATCCCTACTCACTCACATTGATATCGATTGATGGACATCTCCATAGTCCGTTGATTTGCCTAGTCTATGTGATACTTTCTCCCTCCTTTTGTCTATTACAACCTTCTATTCCACCCATAGTGCTATATCCATGGCTCACGCTCATGTATTGCGTGAAGAGTTAAAAAAGTTTAAGAATGTTAAAGTATGAAAGGATTGCTTGATTGACACCGGGATAGGCATGATTTTTACTTTGTGTTAAGAAGAGGGAGCATAAATGACTATATGATTTTGTAGGAATAACTTTCTTTAGACATATTCTTTTTTAAGCTTCGCAGATTACTTTTTAGTATGCTTGAAGTATTATAGTTTTGATATTGATAAACTTTTATTTTGAGTCTTATGGACCTGAACATTCATGCCATAATAAAGAATATTGCATTGATAAATATGTTGGGTAGCATTCCACATCAAAAATTATGTTCTTATCATTTACCTACTCGAGGACGAGTAGGAATTAAGCTTGGGAATGCTTGATATGTCTCCAACGTATCTATAATTTTTTATTGTTACATGCTATTATATTATCTATCTTCGATGTTTTATATGCATTTATATGCTATTTTATATGATTTTTGGGACTAACTTATTAACCCAGAGCCCAGTGCCAGTTTCAGATTTTTCTTTGTTATTGAGTTTCACAGAAAAGGAATATCAAACGGAGTCCAAACGGAACGAAATTCTAGGGAGATTTTTCTTGGACCAGAAGACACAAGATGGACTTGGAGTACACGCCAGGGGACCCTCGACGCGGCCACCAGGGTGGAGGGCGCGCCCTGGGGGTAGGGCACACCCTACCTTGTGGGCCCTCGAGCCTCCCCTGACCTACTTCTTCCGCCTATAAATAGACATATATTCCACAAACATGAGAAGATCCATCGAAACCACTATTCTGCCACCGTAACCTTCTGTTCTCGTGAGATCCCATCTGGAGGCCTTTTCCGGTACTCTGCCGAAGGGGGAATCAACCACGGAGGGCATGTACATCAACACTATTGCCCTTGCGGTGAAGTGTGGGTAGTTTACCACAGACCTACGGGTCCATAGCTAGTTGCTAGATGGCTTCTTCTCTCTCTTTGATCCATAATACCATGTTCTCCTCGTTGTTCTTAGAGATCTATCCATTATAGTCTTCTTTTGTGGTGTGTTTGTCAAAATCCGATGAATTATGGGTTTATGATCAGATTGTCTATGAATAATATTTGAGTTTCTTCTGAATTCATTTATGCATGATCTAATATCTTAGTAATTCTCTTTGAACTATCGGTTTGGTTTGGCCAACTAGATTGGTTTTTCTTGCAATGGGAGAAGTGCTTTGCTTTGGGTTCAATCTTGCGGTGCTCAATCCCAGTGAGAGAAAGGGACATGACACATATTGTATTGTTGCCATCGAGGATAACAAGATGGGGTTTTCATCATATTGCTTGAGTTAATTCCGCCACATCATGTCATCTTGCTTAAGGCATTACTATGTTCTTATGAACTTAATACTCTAGATGCAAAATCGTTTCGGTCGATGTGTGGAGTAATAGTAGTAGATGCAGGCAGAAGTCGGTCTACTTGTCACGGACATGATGCCTATATTCCTGATCATTGCCATAGATGTTGTTATAATTATTCGCTCTTCTATCAAATGCTGGACAGTAATTTGTTCACCCACCATAATACTTGATATCATGAGAGAAGTCTCTAGTGCAACATATGGCCCCCAGGTCTACTTTACATCTTATAAGTTTCAGATCTTTACTATTTTGCAATCTCTTACTTTTCAATCTATAAACCAAACACCCAAAAAAATACTTTACTAGTTCATCTATCTCTATTAGATCTCACTTTTGTAAATAACCTAGAAGGGATTGACAACCCCTTTATAGTGTTGGGTGCAAGTTAGTTGTTTGTTTGTGCAGGTATTTGGCGACTTTTGTGTAATCTCCTACTGGATTGATAGCTTGGTTCTCAAACTAAGGGAAATACTTACTCTACTTTGCAGCATCACCCTTTCCTCTTCAAGGGAAAAACCAACCTAAGATCAAGAGGTAGCACCCTCGAGGACAGGATAGGCCGACCGAAAACCCACCTCCACCCCCTCGTAGAAGAGGAAAAGAGCCAATAGAGCAAGTGGATCCCTATTACCTAAGATGGAGCCTAGACGCAAGGGCAGGACAAACACGATCCATCTACGGATCCAGAGGGCATACTCCCGCTTAACAGGACGACTACCAAGCATGGCGTGACCAAAACGATAGAGTTCGGGAGCATCGCCGAACTAGTTGGTAGCCGATCTTTGGCATGATGTGGTCTGAATCAGGAGCACCGCACACCCAATGTGCTTCACATATGAAGTGATGCAACACCAATTCCCCGAAGGGTTTGAACCTGTAAATATTGAATCATACGATTGGATGACAGACCCAGTGGTGTGGATTGAGGATTTCCTTCTCCATATCCACATGGCTCGAGGAGATGACCTCCACGCCATAAAATACCTACCTTTAAAGCTCAAAGGGCTAGCCGACATTGGTTGACCAGCCTCCCTGAAAACTCCATTCGGAGCTGGGAAGAGCTCGAGGAGGCTTTTCAAACCAATTTGCAAGGCACTTATGGCCAACCTCCAGATCCCGATGACCCGAGCCATGTGGTCCAACAGCCAGGAGAGTCAGACCGATAATTCTGGAATCGGTTCTTGACCAAGAAGAGCCAGGAGAGTCAGACCGATAATTCCGGATGTAGAGGCAATAGCCGCATTCAAGCATGGCGTCCGAGATGAATGACTAGCTCGCGAGCTCAGCCAAGACAAGCCAAGAACAATGTCAGCACTCACCTCGCTAATAACCCCCTTTTGCGCAAGCGAAGATAGTTGGTTGGCTCATAGAAGCAACAACCCCGAAGACCCCAGCGTCTTAGAGATCTGGGATGGAAAAGGAAAACCACATCGCAAAAAAAATAACCGTCGTCACAATGGCGGCGAGGCCGAGGATACGACATTAAATGCCGGATTCAGTAACCCCAAATCCGTTTAGCTGAAGAAGCCCTCTAAAGGGAACAGGGACGACCCAACCACACTCGACAAAATCTTGGATAGGACTTGCCAGATCCATGGTTCCGCGGAGAAGCCTTTTAACCATACCAACCGTAACTGCTAGGTAATTAAACAGGCCGGCAAGCTCACTACCGAGCAGCAAATGTAGCGACCAGACCTCAACCAGTCTGATCTCTGTGCATCAGTGTCATCCCTGGATCAGTAATGCTGACACGCATAGTACTTGAAGGATTTATAACAGAGTAGCAATCACACACTTATTACATCGATAGTTCCAACGATGAACTTATTACAATAAAAATGGCTGAAGGCCATCTAACACGATAACAGCGGAAGGCTTGGAAGATAAGTGAGTCCATCAACTCCAATGGCATCACTGAGTATAGAACCACGACCTAAAAGGCATCTTACTCGTCGTCTGAAAAGTCTGCAACATGAAACGTTGCAGCTCGAAAACGGGTCATCACATGGAATATGCTGGCAAAGTAACACAAGAGAGCAATTGAAAGTAAAGCTATACTATATGAAATATGGCTGGTGGAAAGCACTATGGTTACAGTTTTGCGTAAAGCCAGTTTTTCCCTACTTCAAAGGAATACAATTTAGTTAACTATCATGGTAGTTGAAACATCGTTGAGAAGATAGACATCCTCTCAACCCCAATTAAAGTTCATCATTAAACCCAACAATATTAAATTAAAGTAACATGATGAGATTCACATGATATTCAAGTACTAGATACTCAAGACGTCCGTAACCGGGGACACGGCTAATCATGATCAGTTTGTACACTCTGCAGAGGTTTGTGCACTTTTC
>LR738713.1:341878582-341889547 GCA_902687465.1 Secale cereale
CAAGGGGGGTTTTCTTGCCTGGTTGCTCAGACGAGAAGTAGGGGTCATCGTCGATGTAGTCGATCACCGAGGTAGCATGAGTCTCGCGGTCTACTGGAGAGAAGAGGGGGAATAAGCAATAAATACAAAGCATACGGATGCAACAACGAAGCACGACAAGTCAACACGCAGTGCTAGGGTGCTCTAACGCGATGCTACACGGTACCGGCGAAGGGGGATAACACCCGGGAAAGTATCCCCGGTGTTTCGTGTTTTCGGATAGATGAATCGGAGGGGGAAAGTTGCAGGTTCGCTATGCTAGGGACGTGTGGTAGACGACCAAATTGCATATTCAGGTTTGCCTCGTCGTTCTGAGAATTTTTCATATATAAAACATTTTCATCCAAGTTACGGTTTATTTTATATGATTTTCTAAAGTTTTGACCATTTTTTGAATTTATTTTAATTATTTAGAACAAACATTATCCAGTACTTTGAAAGGTGATGTCAGCATGACATCACCATGACGTCAGTAGTTTAATAGGTTGACTGAGTCAAACCTAATGCGTGCAGCCCGCTGTCATTGACTCAACTAACTAACTACTGTTTTAGATTACTAATCTAATTAATTAGGTTAATTAAGATTACTTAATTAAGTTATTTATTTATTTATTTTTAATAAATATTATTATTATTTAACCCCTTTTTTTTGGGACGTGGGTCCCGCCCGCCAGTGACATAGGAGGCCACTGGAGGGTTAACGGGTGCGGGCGCATCATGCGCTCGGGCGGGCGTGCGGCCACGGGTGCGAGCACGCCCGACCGAGCGAGCGGAGGACAGCGGCGGGCCGCGGCAGGCGGCGGCGGGCTCGGCAGGCGGCGGCGGGCTCGGCCGTCCGGAGGAGGGGGGCAGCGGCGGGAACGCGCGGCAGGGGCTGCCGCATCGGGCGCAAGGCCGCGGGAGCAAACGTGCGGGGGCAGACAGAGCCGCAGCAGCATGAGGCGGCCAGGGGCGAGGCCACAGGCGCACGGAGTGAGCGTGGGGGGGAGGAGGCATGCAGGCAGGGTGGTCGGTCGTGCCGGACGGGGGCTGCAGCGGCGGCAGGGTCGGCGGCAGAGCGTGCAGCAACAGTAGGCGGCGCAGGGGAGACGGCGTGCGCGGCGCAGGAGGCAAGAGGAGTGGGCGGCGCGCTGGCCGTGGTGGGCGTGGCCGGCGCGAGGGGGCCGCACGGCGACGGGCCCCTGGTCGCGGTGGAGGCGGCGACGGCATGGGAGGCGTCCACGGGGTGTGCGTGAGTGGTGTTGTGGCGTGGTAGCAGTTCGCGGACGGGACGAGGCGAGGCGCCCAGTGAGCGGACCTGGGCGCACGTCGACACGTGGTCGCGGCCTGTGGTGGATGTGTGCGTGCTCTACGGTGGGACGGCGCTCAGAAGAGGCAGGGGGAAAAGCTCACAGGCATCGTAGGAGATCGGGCGGCGAGGCTCGATGAAGCGAGTTGAGGGGGAGGATGAGGAAGACGTCTACGATGGTAAGGCATCCGGCGAGGTCCAGCAAGGGGGAGGTCTCCGGGCGGCGGCAATGATCGACGGGGCCGTTCGGGGTGGATCCCCGATCCGGATCAGGGGGGAAGTGGTGGTCGGGGAATTAGGGTTTGGGTCCTGGGGTATATGGGAGAGTGGGGTGGGCTTGACTGGGCTAGTGGGTTGGCCGGCTGCCAGCTGGGCCAGTTGGCCCAGTGGGTGGGGGGGTTTCCTTTTGTGTTTTCTTTTTCTTTTCTGTTATTATTTAATTCTGTTATTTGTTATACATGTTGCTTTAATTTTTATAGGGCAATAAACCACTTTGTAAAAATGTTGGCTCACCACCAATATTAACAAAAGATTAATTGCAGCCGCTAGAACATTTTAGTTTGCATGCATGAGAAGTTTGAATTTTAACTATAAATTTGGATTTGAATTTGAATTTGTGTTTGACTGCAATTGAGGATTAGTAACAGTAAGAGTGATGACATGGCACCATCAAAGGGTGATTAATGTAGCATGATTCTCGGGGTGTTACAAGTACATGAGCAACCAGTTCGGTCAAGAACAATATCTTTCGAGCAATGGGCCTCCACCACCCGCGCACCATCCATCACGGCGGAAAAATACAGGTTGGGGTGCCTGTGCAACTTTCCGGAGGGAGGGGGTGCAATAGCCATCTCCATCGTCTTGATCTTGGGCCAGTGCACCATAGTCCGGCGAAGGCCATCCGAGCTCCCTCGATGCAGACAAAGCACTTGAGAGTGTCAACCCGGGTTGCGGCGGCGCATAGCTTCTGCACTAGACCAAAGAAGGTGCTAGACATGTGCTCCGAGGGCCACAGCTGGACAGAATAGTCCTTCATGGCCGGCTCCGCCATCATGTGCAACTCCATCAGCTACTTCACCTGGTTGCTTAGAAGGGAGGTTGTTTGAGCGCTTTGAATTGTGCCCAAAACAACATGTGCTCGCCGTCGCCATCACGGGCCACGAAATATTTCGCCGCATCCGTATCACTCCTTGGAAGATCCCCAAATGCGCTTGAGTAACGCCACACTCATCTGTGCAAAGCAAACCCGTGACCGCCAAGATCACTCTGCAGTAAGTATGGATTACAATCTGTAATTTGCTTCACTTGGCGGAGCTCCTCTTGAGCACCCCGCGACTCTGTCCTCACCTCTTAGCCAACTTAGTGGCTTGGTGTGATAGCCTGGCTTATTAGGGATGATAGCTACTCATATCAATAAGGAATTCCTTCTTTTCTCAGAGCCCATTCGGAAAGAACTCCAAAGTTAAGGGTGCTCAGCTTGGAGTACTTTCAGGATGGGTGACCGACCGGGAAGTTGCTCCCGGGTGCGCACGAGTGAGGACAAAGTGCGCAAAAAAGACTAGTATTGATATGTGAGGCCAGTCTAGATCCCGCCAGGAGTAACGACCATCGTCGGGTGTGTCCGGGGCGTTACAAGTTGGTATCAGAGCTGACCCTCGTAGTTACACGGATGTTTGCGGACAGGTGCTCGGTCATGTTGTTCATGACGTTTGTGACCCGTCGTGGCACATGGCATGGCACATGTATCAAACTGGATGCACAGACGTTTGTGCCAAGAGGGAACGTTCCTATGGCCCGACGAGGACGTCGGTTCCTTGAGTGGGGGTGTATGTGATAGCCTGGCTTATTAGTGACGATAGACTACTCATATCAATAAGGAATTCCTTCTTTTCCGGGAGCCCATTCGGAAAGAACTCCAAAGTTAAGCGTGCTCATCTTGGAGTAGTTTCAGGATGGGTATCCGACCGGGAAGTTGCTCCCAGGTGCGCACGAGTGAGGACAAAGTGCGCAGAAGAGAGTAGTATTGATATGTGAGGCCAGTCTAGATTCCGCCAGGAGTAACGACCATTGATGGGTGTGTCCGGGGCATTACACTTGGCTACCACTTTTATGCTCAAGGTCCTCAAACCTAGGTAAATTGTCGCGTCCGTGTTCTTCTTCTTTTCCATCGTGTGCATGTCTGAGCGTCGCCGTGAGGTTGCGTGAAGATAGGAAAGGTAAGGCAAGATCTTGGGCGCACAATCCAGTGTTCGAACTTCTGTTGGGACCCCGGATCCTTGATTCCGACATTTGGCACGCCAAGTAGGGGGTGTGTCGCAGCTCTTCCACATGGCTCCAGTCCCCGCTTCATCGACTCCATGTCCGACCTCTCAAGAACTGCGGCTGCCCAGTTTTCACCACTGCCCTATGCCAACTGAGTTGGTTGGAGAGGTTCAGGCCGGTGCTGCCCCCATGATACGATGGCGTGGCTGACCTTGAGGAGTTCCTTCGGCTATATACCCTGGGCATCTCGATGGCAGATGGTTGTGACAAAGGCCATGGTAAACTGGTTCCCCATGGCCCTCATGGGTGCCCCAAGCTGCTGGTTCCTCAGCCTTCCAGAAGCCTCGATATCCTCTTGGAGTGAGCTCTCTAGCCGTTTTTAGCGTGTTTCGTGCTTTAGGGGCTCATGCGGTTGCATGCACCCTCGACGGGCCTCGAGCGCCCGTGTTTGGCCGCCGCTCTGAGTAGCCCAACCGCGGGGTGAGCGCCACACAACTCAGGCTCTTGGCGCCAGGATCTTGCATGTGCCCCGAGAGCGCCATCACCTTTGACCCCCATGGCCACCTCAGGTACAAATGCACGGCCGGCATGAATCCCTTGCCGTACACCCCCACCATCCGTGATGTCTCCATCACCAAGACCCTCAGGCGTTCTTACGGGGCCGTGACGATTACTGTCCAGAAGATGAGGACACGGTCGGGCTTTTAGAAGTCGCCCCGCGGGGAAGAAGCAGTTGTTATCTCAGGACCATGCCGGGATAAGGAAGGTGCAGGCCGACAGCCGCGAGCCGGGTCCCACCTTCACCATCGGTACCGGCCTTCCCCATAGCAAGGAGTCTGCACTCTGCGTTTTTTGCAGGGGGAGCAGGGATGTGTTTGCTTGGAAGGCATCCGACCTGTCTGGTGTCCCGAGGAAGGTGATTGGGGACCACCTAGCGGTCTGCCCCAGCGAGCGGAAGGCATGGTGTTAGGGACCAGAGCCTCAAGAGCTCTATGCACTCCAACATGACGCCAAGTGGAGCACCGAGCTGTTGGCATTCCAGTTGGAGTCCGGTGCTACCGGGATCATTAAGGGAGGGGCCCTCACCGATTTCGTGATGGAATGAACGGACTCCCCCGAGGAAAAGCTTCACAAAGACCAGTTCCTCCAGCATGGGGATGAAACACCGGTCGGGTGGACCAAAAATTTCAATGGAGCCTCCTCCAGTTAGGGCGCGGGGGCTAGAGTTGCGCTAGCTTCTCTAGCGCAGGAAAAAATTTGTTGCGTGGCCCCGCTGCGCTTCCATCAGGGCGAGAAGGCCCCCAAAAACACCGCGAGGAGCGGTAGGGCCTAACGTCTGATCTCAAAGCCACCGTAGCCTCGGAAAGTCAAGCGCCTCATCGTCATGGGCAACTCCCAGCCTTGTCAGCTTCTTCAACGGGGACTACAAGCCAAAAGATGACCGCAAAGCGGCCCGCTAGGAGGAGGTAAGTAAAACTTGAAAAGCGGTTAATGGGACCAGTGTTGCGGCACCACATGCAACATCAACAGGGAGGCCTAGAACATCGCCAAGCGAGCATCCCACCGCGAGCCCAAGAGCATGGGCATCTTCGAAGAAAGAGTCTTCAAGCCGTCGGCCGCGCTGCCCGTGGCGGGCGCCACGCTACTCCTTGATGAGTTCCCGCCTGCTCCCAACCGCACCATCGCTAACGATGGTTCCCAGTTTACGAGCGACATCTTCAGGTCATATTTTGCTAATCTTGGAACACATGTTTGCAACACTTATGTGGCCCACCCGCGAACAACGGCCGGGCCGATCATGCCGACGTTGAGGACCTCACGGGCCTCAAGACTGGGAGATTCAAGAAGAAGGTCGAGGCCTGCTGCAAGGGCTGGTAGGGCGAGCTGCAGTTCGAGTAAGGTTTGTCCGCAACATCTCCACCAGGCCCACGGGCGAGACCCCCTCTTCTTCCTCTTCTACAGGGAGAATGAGGCCCTCCCTCTGGAGCTTAAGCATGGCAACCCGTGAGCCCCGGCACTCAGTGTGGCGGGCCAGGACAGCTCGCGGGAGGTCAATGTTGTGCTCCTCGAGGGGACCCGCCGCTAGGCCACCCTTCGCCCCGTGGGGAAGAGCCTTCGCAGGTTCTCGGCCACGAGGAAGGCCCCCCTCAGGGTCGCCCATGTCTCCAGGCCAGGCGCGACATGCCTGGAGATGGAGGGTGGAGTCCCCGTGCAGAATGCAAGGGGCACAGAGCGCCTCCAAGAGACTAGCCAGCAACCCTCTCACGTAAGAATGAGGTGGGGTTGTACACGCCCAGGAGCCTCCCCATGCTCCGAACCGCGGCCTCAAGGGGTGCTCCCGCCCAGGCCCAAGTGGAAGCCCCATGCTCTGCACTAGTGGAACGATTGAACACCGATCATGCCCATGCCCAAGTGGAAGCCCCATGCTCCTGATACATCTCCAATGTATCTACTTTTCCAAACACGTTTTCCCTTGTTCTGGACTCTAACTTGCATGATTTGAATGGAACTAACCCGGACTGACGCTGTTTTAAGCAGAATTGCCATGGTGTTATTTTTGTGCAGAAATAAATGTTCTCAGAATGACCTGAAAATCCACGGAAAATATTTTTGGAATATATAAAAAATACCGGCGAAAGAATCAAGACCAGGGGGCCCACACCGTGTCCACAAGGGTGGGGGCGCACTCCCTGTCTCGTGGGCCCCCTGAGGCTCCACCGACCTCAACTCCAACTCCATATATTTACGTTCGGGGAGAAAAAAATCAGAGAGAAGGATTCTTCATGTTTTACAATACGGAGCCGCTGCCAAGCCCTAAACTCTCTCGGGAGGGTTGGTCTGGAGTCCGTTCGGGGCTCCAGAGAGTGGAGATCATCGATGTCGTCATCATCAACCTTCCTCCATCACCAATTTCATGATGCTCACCACCGTGCGAGAGTAATTCCGTCGTAGGCTTGCTGGACGGTGATGGGTTGGATGAGATTTACCATGTAATCGAGTTTGTTTTGTTAGGGTTTGATCCCTAGTATCCATTATGTTCTAAGATTGATGTTGCTATGACTTTGCCATGCTTAATGCTTGTCACTAGGGCCCGAGTGCCATGATTTCAGATCTGAACCTATTATGTTTTCATGAATATATGTGAGTTCTCGATCCTATCTTGCAAGTCAATAGTCACCTACTATGTGTTATGATCCGGCAGCCCCGAAGTGACAACAATCGGGACCACTCCCAGTGATGATCGTAGTTTGAGGAGTTCATGTATTCAGTAAGTGTTAATGCTTTGGTCCGGTACTCTATTAAAAGGAGGCCTTAATATCCCTTAGTTTCCAATAGGACCCCGCTGCCACGGGAGGGTAGGACAAAAGATGTCATGCAAGTTCTTTTCCATAAGCACGTATGAGTATATTCGGAATACATGCCTACATTACATTGATGAACTGGAGCTAGTTCTGTGTCACCCTATGTTACAACTGTTACATGAGGAATCGCATCCGACATAATTATCCATCACTGATCCAATGCCTACGAGCTTTTCACATATTGATCTTTTCTTAGTTACTTTTTTGCTGTCACTATTACAATCACTACAAAACTGCTACTCTTACTTTTGCCACTGTTACCGTTACTTCCATACTACTTTGCTACTAAATACTTTGATGCAGATATTAATTCTTACAGGTGTGGTTGAATTGACAACTCAACTGCTAATACTTGAGAATATTTTTTGGCTCCCCATGTGTCGTATCAATAAATTTGGGTTGAATACTCTACCCTCGAAAACAGTTGCGATCCCCTATACTTGTGGGTTATCAGCTCCGTGCTGGCGGAATGATCGAACATCGATCATGCCCATTCCCCAAGTGGAAGCCCCACGCTTCGCGCTGGTGAATGACCGATGAAGGTGCCGGAAGCGGCAACCGTTCTCTCATCTTTTCTTGAAAACACCTTTGCGTCTTCTTTAGTAAAGGGCTTAGATTTTTGCGTCTTTTTTCAGTAAAGACTTCGGAGTTTGGATTTCTCTAGGAAGAGTTTGGTTTCTTTGGCGGTGTTCTGCTAAAGCTTCTCTTCCCCCTCGGGCCCCGTAGTCGAGGTATCCCTCTTGAGCCCCATGGCATGGTGTTGGGGGCTGGCATGGTACTTGCTCTTGAATCAGCCTCAGTGGCATCAAAACCCAGGCGGTCGGGCCCTAATCCGCGGACCTGCTTCCGCGTGCATCACCCCATCAAGGCCTTGGTGCCTAGTGCACTCGCGCGGCGCTCATGAGTGAACCAGCGAGCACGCGCCCCATTGGTGAGGGCCCCTTGAGCGAGGTTGTGTTCACGGAAAATGATCTCAGATCGAGGCCTCATGCACTAAGAGGAATCGCTAGCTTACGCACTTACCTCCTGGACTTGCGCGGGTTTTTGATAATATAGATCAGGAAATAAAAGAAAATGAAAAAATCTCAATAGCAAATAGTAGATCAGAAAGCAAATACAACAGAAATAGACCTCAGGGTCGTAGATTTCACTAGTGGCTTCTCTCAAGAAATAGCACATGGTGGGTAAACAAATTACTGCTGGGAAATTGATAGAAAATCGAATAGTTATGATGATATCCAGGCAATGATCATTATATAGGCATCACTTCCAATATTAGTAGACCGACTCCTGCCTACATCTACTACTATTACTCCACACATCGACCGCTATCCAACATGCATCCAGTGTATTAAGTTCATGGAGAAACAGAGTAATGCAATAAGAACGATGGCATGATGTAGATGAGATCTATTCATGTAGGAATATCCTCCATATTGTTATCCTTAATAGCAACGATAGATGCATGTCTTGATGCCCCTTCTGTCACTAGAAAAGAATACCACAAGATCGAACCCATCACAACACACCACTTCCCATGGCAATAAAAATCGATCTAGTTGGCCTAACTAAACCAAAGATTCAAACAGGAAATACGAGGCTATAACTAATCATGCATATAAGAGATCAAAAAGACTCAAATAACTTTCATGGATATAGATCTCATCATAAACTCAAAGTTCATCGGATCCCAACAAACACACCACAAAAAGAGTTACATTAGATAGATCTCCAATAAACCATTGTATTGGGATTCAAATAGAGAGAGAAGAAGCCATCAGTCTACTGCCTACAGACTCGTAGGTCTATGGTGAACTACTCACACGTCATCGGAGAGGCACCAATGAGGATGATGAACCCCTCCTTGATGGTGTCTAGATTGGATCTCATGGTTCTGGAACTTGCGGCGGCTGGAACAAAATTTTGTCGACCCCAAGGTTTCTAGAATATTTGGATATTTATAGAGCAAAGAGGCGGTGCAGGAGTCCAACGAGGTGGGCACAACCCACCTGGATGTGCCATGGGGCCGAGGCACACCCTGGTGGGTTGTGCTCCCCTCCGAGCCCCCTTTGGTACTACTTTGGCCTATCTTGTGTCTTCTGGTCCAGAAAAATGCTCCCAAAAGTTTCTCTGCGTTTGGACACCGTTTGGTATTGACTTTCCCTGAAATAAAAAACAAGCAAAAGCAGCAACTGGCAGTGGGCACTATGTCAATAGGTTAGTCCAAAAAATGATATAAAGTTGCAATAAAATGATTGTCAAACATCCAAGAATGATAATATAACAAGATAGAACAAAAAAATATAGATATGTTGGAGACCTATCAACATCCCCAAGCTTAATTCTTGCTCGTGTTCGAGTAGGTAAATGATAAAAACAGAATTTTTGATGTGGAATGCTGCCTAACATGTTCATCACATATTCTTTTCTTTTGTAGCATGGACATTTGTACTTTTATATGGTTCAAAGTAATAGTCTGGTTTTGACATGAAGACTTTAATACTCAAGCATATCCACAAGAAACCATGTCTTTCAAAATATCAATACTAAAGCAAGTTATCCCTAGCGCATCATTGATCCATTCATGAAACACACTCGCATATTAGCTACATTCAATGCTCAGGTACGATCATAGTGCCCCTTAGATGGTGATTTATAAGAGAAGATGGAGACTCAAATAAAAATAAAAATGCATATAGTAAATAGAAAGGCCCTTCGTAGAGGGAAGTAGGGATTTGTAGAGGTGCCACAACTCAAAGCTTAAATTGAGAGATTTTTTTGAGAGGCATACTTTTCCCATCGACGAAGAGTTCCCAATACTTTCGATGCTAGATACATCATAGGCGGCTCCTAAACAGAAAATAAAGTTTATACTTTTTTCCACCATTCTTTCACAACCCATGGCTAACCGTATCCACGGGTGCCCTCCATACCAACACTTCCGAAGGAATTTATTATTTGACAACATAAAGTCAATTTCTTTTTCATTTCGATACTGGGCATCCCTATAACCGTCGTACTCTCTTGCAATGTTACGTGAATATTGGCCACCCCTCACCGCCTCATGAGCGGTACCAGCACACAAAAAAGAAGTTTATTTTAAAATTTAGGGATGGCACATACAAATTTGCTTAGAACGGCATGAAAATACCACATATAGGTAGGTATAATGGACACATATGGCAAAACTGGGTTTAAAGAGTTTGGATGCACAAGTAGTATTTCTACTTAGTACAAGTGGAGGCTAGCAGAAAGATTGATAAGCATCAACCAAGAAATGAAAAATCACATAAGCGAGCATTGAGTATAACTAACACCGAATAATGCACTACAAGTAGGATGTAATTTCATTGCATAACTACTAACTTTCATTCTTTCATAGGGAATCATGAACCTTAACACCAATATTTTTACAGAAGCATAATTATTTATCAACATGACTCACATATCACTATCATCATATCTCAAAACTATTACAAAGAATCAAGTTTATTTTGTCCAGTGTTCTTCATGAAAGCTTTTATTATATCCCTCTTGAATATATATCACTTTGGGACTAGTTTCATATGTTTCTTTTGATAAGCTCAAACAAATCTAAGTGAAGAACATGAGCCTAAATTTTTATTCTCTCAAAATAGTCTAAGTGAGGCATGAGAGAATTTCTTCGAACATTTACCAACTCTCAAATAAAGCTAAGTGAAGCATGAGAGCATTTCTTTAAAAATATTAAAGCACACCGTGCTCAAAAAGATATAAGTGAAGCACTAGAGCAATTCCATAGTTCTCAAAAAATTTAAGTGAAGCATAAAGAGCAATTCCAATAAATGATAGCATAATTTTGGCTTTCTCAAATAGGTGTGTACATCAAGGATAGATGAAACAAAGTAAAAGGCAAAACAAGCAAAGACTCATATCATACAAGACGCTCCAAACAAAACTCATGATATGTGATGAATAAAAATATAGCTCCACGGAAAATACCGATGGTCGTTAGAAGAAAGAGGGGATGCCACT
>LR738713.1:341890296-341918194 GCA_902687465.1 Secale cereale
CTAGAAATTCTAAAAAATTAGTACAACGTGGGCAATTTTTATATAGATAACGTGTCAAAAAATCAAGAATTGATCAAGTTCCAGTAGTCGTAACTAAGTCTGGCACTGGACGCAAAACGTTTCTGATTTTCATCGCAATCAAATCAACTATCAACCAAATCATCCCAAAGGCTTTGATTGGCACAAACACTAATTTAAACCACACAAATACATATAACCGTAGGCATAATTGTGTATTTATTGGAAAACAACAAACAAACCAAAAAGATAAATATACAAGTTGGGTTGCCTCCTAACAAGCGCTATCGTTTTACGCCCCTAGCTAGGCATAACACATTGATCTCAAGTATTCTCATCTTTAGTTCTAGATCCATATGATGCCCTCTTGATTGATTCACATGGTGGTTTTATTCTTGTTCTAGGGAAGTGTTCCATACCCTTTTGAAAGTGCTTGTTATCGACTAGAGGGGGTGAATAGGCAGTTTTTATGAAAGTCTTCAAGACAGGCAATGTCTTCGAAGGTAGACACTCAAATACTACCTACATAGTATGCATCGGAAGGTGAACTACACTAGACAAGTCATAGTCTAAGAGAAAGTACTGAGTAAGCACGAAGACAAATATCAGTTAGGTAGAGTGGATCAGAATAGGAAGACAATATGAGGCCAACTATGAAATCAGAGAGTATGTCTTCACGCAGTGAAATCAAACAAGACAAAGAAGCAATAATGACTTCACGAAGATAAACAGAGAGTAAGAGTGGAGTGATAGAACCAGTTTATCGATAAAGACAAGGATTTGGTAGACCAGTTCCAGTTGCTGTGACAACTTTACATTTTGTTAGGGAGGCTGAGATTAAACTCAGAAGACCGCGTCTTCACCTCATTCCTCTTGAGCAAAGGACACTTAGTCCTCACCCGATCACTCTGGTAAGTCTTCAAGGTAGACTTTCAAACCTTCACAGACTTCGTTCACTGGCAATCTACAATAGCTCTTGGATGCTCAGCACACGACACCTAACCGACTGGAAGATACACAGTCTTCAAGTTTCATAAGTCTTCAGATTACGTGGAAAGAAAGACTTCAGTGATGCCAAACACTATTTGGGCTTGGGGTGTTTTAGGTTTTGTCCTCGCAAGGATTCTCTCTGATAGGCTTCGGAGGTGGGTTGCTCTCAAATGACAAAAGTCGTATCTTAAATCTGAGCAGCCACATATTTATGGTGGAGGGGGTGGGATTTTTATAGCCAGGAGGCAACCCGACATGATTTGTCCGAAATGAGTCTTGGTCATTGGGGAACCGACACGTGTCCTACGGTCGGATTTCAAACACACGCGACATCTTGACTTGGGCTACAAGTAAAGATGACTTGTCCAACTTAGGACAAGATTTTCTCTCATTGTCTTCACTCGAAGACATAGGAAATGGGTTGAGCATCACATCAGTTTTCTAACTTTGTTCACTTGTACCCCACTTGAAAGTTTGGTAGTTCCTATGACTCAAGAAAGAAGAAATAGAAACAATAAAACAAATATGTCTTTGTGCTCCATTGTCTTCAAATGAATGTCTTCACATGTCATTGTCTTCGACATGAATGTCTTCATGAACCACCATAATCTTTGATGTCTTCATACATTTTTTGGGGCCATCTCTGGTAGGTAAACCGAATCAATGAGGGAATTCCACCTGCGTTATCCTGCAATTCTCACAAACACATTAGTCCCTCAACTATGTTTGCCGTCAATACTCCAAAACCAACTAGGGGTGGCACTAGATGCATTTACACCTTTCTCAAAGGAAATTGAAATTTAATATTCCCTTCTTTCATATCAATCACGACACCTATAATGCAAATTTAGATCAATCTGGGGGTTAATGTTGCGGATATAACCCCACGATATGACCCGCCTAATTGGGTCGAGTTATCTCAGCAGTGACTTAATAAGGAGGACTCAAGATGGGTTGTGATGTTCAAGACCTCAATGCCTGTAGGGAAGCTTTTAGAACTAGCCGACTCATGGGACAATACTTGAAGACGGTGGTTTGTAGCCTAGAAGTGCAAGTCACCACCTGGAGTTTCTCTACTTAGGGAACAAGACAAATACGAAGGATACTATGTCATAGATCATAATACGACCCGGAATCTATTGTAAGCCCGGGGCCTCCACCTGTATATAAAGGGGAGCCCCTGGGGTGGAAATACCAAGTTACAAGCTCTGGAGTACTAGGTTAGCCAAGTCGCACCCTTGTAATCGAGATCATCATCATCAATAAACACAAAGCAGGACGTGGGGGTTTACCTCCATCGAGAGGGGCCAAACCTGGGTAAACCCTTGTGCTTTGATTTCAACTAACCCCGTGAAGCTACTACTGTTGGGGAACATAGTATTTTCAAAATTTTCCTATGATCACGCAAGATCTATCTACTAGATGCATAGCAACGAGAGGGGAGAGTATGTCTACGTACCCTCGTAGACCGAAAGCGGAAGCGTTTATCAACGTGGTTGGTGTAGTCGTGCACCTTCACGATCCGTCCCGATCTAGTACCGAACGTACGGCACCTCCGCGTTCAGCACATGTTCAGCTCGATGACGTCCTCGCCTTCTTGATCCAGCAAGATGGGCGAAGTAGTAGATGAGTTCCGGCAGCACGACGGCGTGGTGACGGTTGTTGATGAAGAACAATCTCTGCAGGGCTTCGCCAAGCACTACAGAAACTAGACGGAGGATAAACTAGAGGGTCGGGTAGCCGGTACACGGCTTGGTGTATCTTGATGTGTCTTGGGTGCTAGCCCTACCCCTCTATTTATATGTTGAGCCCTGGGGTCGAAACTTGGAGCAAAAGCCTCCTCAAAGTCGGTTTTGCCCGAAAGGAAAGAGTCCCACTCGGACTCCAGGGCTAGACGCTATGGATCCCGGCGTCTACCCCCTAGACGCCAGGGTTCCTGGCGTCTAGCCTCTGGTCTCTGCAAAACTTCCTTTTGCACTTTCCTAAAGCCTCATGGGCTTTCCCCTTTGGCCCAAATAAAGTGTTCTCGTACCCAAACATTTCGGGAAACATCCGGAACCCCTTCCGGTGAATTCCGGAACCCTTCCGGAGGTCAAACACTATTATCCCATATATTTATCTTTATCTCTGGACCATTCTGGAGTTCCTCGTCATGTCCATGATCACATCCGGGACTCCGAATAACATTCGGTCACCAACATACATAACTCATTCAATACTATATCGTCAACGAAATGTTAAGCGTGCGGACCCTACGGGTTCGAGAACTATGTAGACATGACCGAGACATCTCTCTGGTCAATAACCAATAGCGGAACCTGGATGCCCATATTGGCTCCTACATATTCTATGAAGATCTTTATCGGTCGAACTGCATAACAACATACGTTGTTCCCTTTGTCATTGGTATGTTACTTGCCCGAGATTCAATCGTCGGTATCTCAATACCTAGTTCAATCTCGTTACCGGCAAGTCTCTTTACTCGTTCCGTAATACATCATCCCGCGACTAACTCATTAGTTGCAATGCTTGCAAGGCTTAAGTGATGTGCATTACCGAGAGGGCCCAGAGATACCTCTCCGACAATCGGAGTGACAAATCCTAATTTCGAAATACGCCAACCCAACAAGTACCTTCGGAGACACCTGTAGAGCACCTTTATAATCACCCAGTTACGTTGTGACGTTTGGTAGCACACAAAGTGTTCCTCCGGTATTCGGGAGTTGCATAATCTCATAGTCATAGGAACATGTATAAGTCATGAAGAAAGCAATAACAATAAAACTAAACGATCAAGTTGCTAAGCTAACGGATGGGTCTTGTCCATCACATCATTCTCCTAATGATGTGACCCCATTGATCAAATGACAACTCATGTCTATGGTTAGGAAACAAAACCATCTTTGATCAATGAGCCAGTCTAGTAGAGGCATACTAGGGACACTCTGTTTTGTCTATGTATTCACACATGTACTAAGTTTCCGGTTAATACAATTCTAGAATGAATAATAAACATTTATCATGATATAAGGAAATATAAAATAACAACTTTATTATTGCCTCGAGGGCATATTTCCTTCAGTCTCCCACTTGCACTAGAGTTAATAATCTAGTTCACATCGCCATGTGATTTAACACCAATAGTTCACATCGTCATGAGATTAACACCCATAGTTCACATCGCCATGTGACCAACACCCAAAGGGTTTACTAGAGTCAATAATCTAGTTCACATCGCTATGTGATTAACACCCAAAGAGTACTAAGGTGTGATCATGTTTTGCTTCGTGAGAGAAGTTTAGTCAACGGGTCTGTCACATTCAGATCCTTATGTATTTTGCAAATTTCTATGTTTACAATGCTCTGCATGGAGCTACTCTAGCTTATTGCTCCCACTTTCAATACGCATCCAGATTGATACTTAGAGTCATCTGGATTTAGTGTCAAAGCTTGCATCGGCGTAACCCTTTACGGCGAACTCTTTATCACCTCCATAATCGAGAAACATTTCCTTAGTCATCCAGTTACTAAGGATAATTTTGACCGCTGTACAGTGATCTACTCCTGGATCACTATTGTACCTCCCTTTCAAACTCATGGCGAGGTACACAACATGTCAGCATGGCATACTTTATAGAACCTATGGCTGAGGCATAGGGAATGACTTTCATTATCTCTATATTTTTCTGCCGTGGTCTGGCTTTGAGTCTTACTCAACTTCACACCTTACAAGTCAGGAAAGAACTCCTTCTTTGACTGGTCCATTTTGAACTACTTCAAAATCTTATCAAGGTATGTACTCATCGAAAGTCTTGTCAAGCGTCTTGATCTATCTCTATAGATCTTGATTCCCAGTATGTAAGTAGCTTCACCAAGGTCTTTCTTTGAAAAACTCCTTTCAAACACTCCTTTATGCTTTCCAGAAAATTCTACATCATTTCCGATCGACAATATGTCATTCACATATACTTATCAGAAAGGTTGTAGTGCTCCCACTCACTTTCTTGTAAATACAGGCTTCACCGCAAGTGTGTATAAATCTATATGCTTTGATCACCTCATCAAAGCGTATATTCCAACTCCGAGATGTTTGCACCAGTCCATAGATGGATCGCTGGAGCTCGCACATTTTGTTAGCACCTTTTGGATCGACAAAATCTTCTGGTTGCATCATATACAACTCTTCTTTGAGATATCCATTTAGGAATGCAGTTTTGACATCCATTTGCCACATTTCATAATCATAAAATGCGACAATTGCTAACATGATTCGGACAGACTTAAGCATCGCTATAGGTGAGAAAGTCTCATCGTAGTCAACTCCTTGAACTTGTCGAAACCCTTTCGCAACAAGTCGAGCTTTGTAAACAGTAACATTACCGTCTGCGTCGGTCTTCCTCTTGAAGATCCATTTATTTTCGATGGTTTGCCGATCATCGGGCAAGTCAACCAAAGTCCACACTTTGTTCTCATACATGGATCCCATCTCAGATTTCATGGCCTCAAGCCATTTTGTGGAATCTGGGCTCATCATCGCTTCCTCATAGTTCGTAGGTTCATCATGGTCTAGTAACATGACTTCCAGAACTGGGTTGCCGTACCACTCTAGTGCGGAACGAACTCTGGTTGATCTACGAAGTTCAGTAGAAACTTGATCTGAAGTTTCATGATCATCATCATTAGCTTCCTCACAAATTGGTGTAGGAATCACTGGAACTAGTTTCTGTGATGTATTACCTTCCAATTCGGGAGAAGGTACAATTACCTCATCAAGTTCTACTTTCCTCCCACTCACTTCTTTCGAGAGAAACTCCTTCTCTAGAAAGAATCCACTCTTAGCAACAAAGACCTTGCCTTCAGATCTGTGATAGAAGGTGTACCCAACAGTTTCTTTTGGGTATCCTATGAAGATTTACTTCTCCGATTTGGGTTCGAGCTTATCATGTTGAAACTTTTTCACATAGGCATCGTAGTCCCAAACTTAAAGAAATGACAACTTAGGTTTCTCGTCAAACCACCGTTCATACAGTGTCATCTCCACGGATTTAGATGGTGCCCTATTTAACGTGAATGTAGCTGTCTCTAATGCATAACCTCAAACGCGATAGTGGTAGATCGGTAAGAGACATCATCGATCGCAGCATATCTAATAAAGTACGGTTATGATGTTCGGACACACCAATACACTGTGGTGTTCCAGGTGGCGTGAGTAGTGAAACTATTTCACATTGTTTTTTATTGAAGGCCAAACTCGCTAACTCAAATATTTTACCTCTACGATCATATCGTAGAAACTCTTATTTTCTTGTTACGATGATTCTCCACTTCACTCTGAAATTCTTTGAACTTTTCAAATGTGTCAGATTTGTGCTTCATTAAGTAGATATACCCATATCTGCTTAAATCATCAGTGAAGGTCAGAAAATAACGATACCCGCCGCGAGCTTCAACACTCATTGGTCTGCATACATCAGTATGTATGATTTCCAACAACTCTGTTGCTCGCTCCATAGTTCCGGAGAACGGAGTTTTAGTCATCTTGCCCATGAGGCATGGTTCGCAAGCACCAAATGATTCATAATCAAGTGATTCCAAAAGTCCATCACTATGGAGTTTCTTCATGCGCTTTACACCAATATGACCTAAACGGCAGTGCCACAAATAAGTTGCACTATGATTATTAACCTTGCATCTTTTGGCTTCAATGTTATGAATATGTGTATCACACGATCAAGATCCAACAAACCATTTTCATTGGGTGTATGACCATATAAGGTTTTATTCATGTAAACAGAACAACAATTATTCTCTAACTTACATGAATAACCGTATTGCAATAAACATGATCAAATCATATTCATGTTCAACACAAACACCAAATAACACTTATTTAGGTTCAACACTAATCCCAAAAGTATAGGGAGTGTGCGATGATGATCATATCAATCTTGGAACTACTTCCAATACACATCGTCACTTCATCCTTTAACTAGTTTCTTTTCATTATGCAACTCCCATTTCGAGTTACTACTCTTTAGCAACTAAACCAGTATCAAATACCGAGGGGTTGCTATGAACACTAGTAAAATACACATCAATAATCTGTATATCAAATATACCTTTGTTCACTTTGCCATCCTTCTTATCCGCCAAGTATCTAGGGCAGTTCCACTTCCAGTGACCATTTCCTTTGCAGTAGAAGCACTTAGTTTCAGGCTTGAGTTTAGCATTGGGTTTCTTCATGGGAGTGACAACTTGCTTGTCATTCTTCTTGAAGTTCCCCTTCTATCCCTTTGCCCTTTACTTGAAACAAGTGGTCTTGTTAACCATCAACACTTGATGCTCTTTCTTGATTTCTACCTCCGCCGATTTCAGCATCGCGAAGAGCTCGGGAATTACTTTCGTCATCCCTTGCATATTATAGTTCATCACGAAGTTCTACTAACTTTGTGATAGTGACTAGAGAACTTTGTCAATTACTATCTTATCTAGAAGATTAACTCCCACTTGATTCAAGCAATTGCAGTACCCAGACAATCTGAGCATATGCTCACTGGTTGAGCTATTCTCCTCCATCTTGTAGGCAAAGTACTGTCAGAGGTCTTATACCTCTCGACACGGGCATGAGTATGAAGTACTAATTTCAACTCTTGGAACATCTTATATGCTCCGTGGTGTTCAAAACGTTTTCGAAGTCCCGGTTCTAAGCCATAAAGCATGGTGCACTTAAACTATCAAGTAGTCATCATACCGAGCTTTTGTCAAAAACGTTCATAACATCTGTATCAGCTTCTGCAATAGGTATGTCACCTAGCGGTGCATCAAGGACATAATTCTTCTGTGCAGCAATGAGGATAATCCCTAGATCACGGAACAATTCCGCATCATTGCTACTAACATCTTTCAACTTGGTTTTCTCTAGGAAAATAAACGTGGAGCAACATCGCGAGCTATTGATCTACAACATAGATATGCTAATACTACCAGGACTAAGTTCATGATAAATTAAAGTTCAATTTAATCATATTACAAAAGAACTCCCACTTAGATAGACCTCCCTCTAGTCATCTAAATGATCACGTGATCCAAATCAACTAAACCATGTCCGATCATCACGTGAGATGGAGTAGTTTTCAATGGTGAACATCTTATGTTGATCATATCTACTATATGATTCACGCTCGAACTTTCGGTCTCCAGTGTTCCGAGGCCATATCTGCATATGCTAGGCTCGTCAAGTTTAACCGGGGTATTCTGCGTGTGCAAAACTGGCTTACACCCGTTGTATTTGAACGTGGAGCTTATCACACCCGATCATCACGTGGTGTCTCGGCACGAAGAATTTATGCAACGGTGCATACTCAGGGAGAACACTTGTACCTTGAAATTTTGTAAGGGATCATCTTATAATGCTGCCGTCGTTCTAAGCAAAATAAGAAGCATAATAAGATAAACATCACATGCAAATCAAAATATGTGACATGATATGGCCATCATCATCTTGTGCTTTTGATCTCCATCTCCAAAGCACCGTCATGATCACCTTCGTCACCGGCGCGACACCTTGATCTCTATCGTAGCATCGTTGTCATCTCGCCAACTATTGCTTCTACGACTATCGCTACCGCTTAGTGATAAAGTAAAGCAATTACATGGCGATTGCATTTCATACAATAAAGCGACAACCATATGGCTCCTGCCAGGTTCCGATAACTTTACAAAACATGATCATCTCATACAATAACGTATAACTCATCACGTCTTGACCATATCACATCACAACATGCCCTGCAAAAACAAGTTAGACGTCCTCTACTTTGTTGTTGCAAGTTTTACGTGGCTGCTACGGGCTTAGCAAGAACCGTTCTTACCTACGCATACAAAACCACAACGATGTTTCGTCAAGTATGTGCTGTTTTAACCTTCACAAGGACCGGGCGTAGGCACACTCAATTCAGCTAAAGTGAGAGAGACAGACACCCGCCAGTCACCTTTAAGCAACGAGTGCTCATAACGGTGAAACCAGTCTCGCGTAAGAGTGCGCGTAATGTCGGTCCGGGCCGCTTCATCTCACAATACCGCCGAAGCAAAGTATGACATGCTGGTAAGCAGTATGACTAGTATCATCCACAACTCACTTGTGTTCTACTCGTGCATATCATCTACGCATAGACCTGGCTCATGATGCCACTGTTGGGGAACGTAGTATTTTCAAAATTTTCCTACGATCACGCAAGATCTATCTACTAGATGCATAGCAACGAGAGGGGAGAGTGTGTCTACGTACCCTCGTAGACCGAAAGCGGAAGCGTTTATCAACGCGGTTGATGTAGTCGTGCACCTTCACGATCCGTCCCGATCTAGTACCAAACGTACGACACCTCCGCGTTCAGCACACGTTCAGCTCGATGACGTCCTCGCCTTCTTGATCCAGCAAGACGGGCGAAGTAGTAGATGAGTTCCGGTAGCACGACGGCGTGGTGATGGTTGTTGATGAAGAACAATCTCTGCAGGGCTTCGCCAAGCACTACAGAAACTAGAAGGAGGATAAACTAGAGGGTCGGGGTAGCCGGTACACGGCTTGGTGTATCTTGATGTGTCTTGGGTGCTAGCCCTACCCCTCTATTTATATGTTGAGCCCTGGGGTCGAAACTTGGAGCAAAAGCCTCCTCAAAGTCGGTTTTGCCCGAAAGGAAAGAGTCCCACTCGGACTCCAGGGCTAGATGCCAGGGATCCCGGCGTCCTGGCGTCTAGCCTCTGGTCTCCGCAAAACTTCCTTTTGCACTTTCCTAAAGCCTCGTGGGCTTTCCCCTTTGGCCCAAATAAAGTGTTCACGTACCCAAACATTTCGGGAAACATCCGGAACCCCTTCCGGTGAATTCCAGAACCCTTCCGGAGGTCAAACACTATTATCCCATATATTAATCTTTATCTCTGGACCATTCCGGAGTTCCTCGTCATATCCATGATCACATCCGAGACTCCGAATAACATTCGGTCACCAACATACATAACTCATTCAATACTATATCGTCAACGAAACGTTAAGCGTGCGGACCCTACGGGTTCGAGAACTATGTAGACATGACCGAGACATCTCTCCGGTCAATAACCAATAGTGGAACCTGGATGCCCATATTGGCTCCTACATATTCTACGAAGATCTTTATCGGTCGAACTGCATAACAACATACGTTGTTCCCTTTGTCATTGGTATGTTACTTGCCTGAGATTCGATCGTCGGTATCTCAATACCTAGTTCAATCTCGTTACCGACAAGTCTCTTTACTCGTTCGGTAATACATCATCCCGCAACTAACTCATTAGTTGCAATGCTTGCAAGGCTTAAGTGATGTGCATTACCGAGAGGGCCTAGAGATACCTCTCCGACAATCGGAGTGACAAATCCTAATCTCGAAATACGCCAACCCAACAAGTACCTTCGGAGACACCTGTAGAGCACCTTTATAATCACCCAGTTACGTTGTGACGTTTGGTAGCACACAAAGTGTTCCTCCGGTATTCGGGAGTTGCATAATCTCATAGTCATAGGAACATGTATAAGTCATGAAGAAAGCAATAGCAATAAAACTAAACGATCAAGTTGCTAAGCTAACGGATGGGTCTTGTCCATCACATCATTCTCCTAATGATGTGACCCCATTGATCAAATGACAACTCATGTCTATGGTTAGGAAACATAACCATCTTTGATCAATGAGCTAGTCTAGTAGAGGCATACTAGGGACACTTTGTTTTGTCTATGTATTCACACATGTACTAAGTTTCCGGTTAATACAATTCTATCATGAATAATAAACATTTATCATGATATAAGGAAATAGAAAATAACAACTTTATTATTGCCTCTAGGGCATATTTCCTTCAGTCTACCATGCAGCGATGGCCTCATGACTAAGTCCTTTCACGAGGACATCTGACGTGACAAAACCACAACAAATACAATCCACCCATTAAACAAAATATTGAAGAACTCGTCTTAGTTAAGGATGAAACTATCATTTACAATGTTGACCCAGTTGTGCCTACTACTTATATTGAGAAACCACCTTTTCCTGTTAGGATAAAGGAACATGCTAAAGTATTAACGATGGTTAACGGAAGTAATATTAGAGAACCTAGACCCTCTGAACAAATTAAAGTTTAATCTAATGTTGATATGGTTAAATATCTCTTAGTCAATAATATAGATGGCCATGTTATTTACTTTGGTGATGAAGTCGCTAGAATTGCGAAGCCCGATCCTAAAGATAAGGACAAACATGTCGTTGGCATGCCTGTTGTCTTAGTTAAAATAGAAGATAAGTATTATCATGGCTTATATGATTTGGGTGCTAGTGTGACTGCTATTCCATTTACCTTATATCAAGAAATTAAGAATGATATTACACCCCTTCACAAAGAGGACATTGATGTTACTATTAAGCTTGCGAATAGAGATACTATTACACCGCTTGTGTTTGTTAGAGATGTTGAAGTCTTGTGTGGAAAAATAAAATACCCTACTGATTTTCTATTTCTTGGTTCTCCACAAAATGATTTAATCACCCTTCTTGAACACCGTTAATGCTAAGATTGATTGCACTAAAGAAGATGTGAGTGTTAACTTTTGTGATGTATCTCATGAGTTTAATTTATCTAAGTTTTGTAGAGAACCTCGTGATTAAGAATTGCCTAATAAAGAATAAATTATTGGTCTTGCTTCTATTGTCATACCTCCTATTGATTCGTTAGAACAATACTTGCTAGATTAGGAAAATGATATGCACATGAATGAAGAAAATTAAATAGATAAGATGTTCTTTGATACATCACCTATCCTTAAACACAATTTTCCTGTTGAAAATCTTGGATGTCCTCCTCCACCTAAGAGTGATCATGTGTTTGAATTGAAACAATTTCCCGATACTTTGAAATATGCTTATCTTGATTAGAAAAAGATATATCATGTTATTATTAGTGGTAAACTTTTAGAGCATGAAGACAAGAGGTTACCAAAAACCTTGAGGATGCACCGTGCCACAATTGGATATACTCTTGATGAACTTAAGGGCATCAATCCCATTCTATGTCAGCACAAAATTAATATGGAACCTGATGCTAAGTCAGTTGTTGATCACCAATGACGGCTAAATCCTAAGGTGAAGGATGTGATAAGAACTGAAATATTAAAGCTTCTAGAAGCATGTATAATTTACCCCATAGCTGATAGTAGATGGGTAAGTCAGGTTCATTATGTCCCTAAGAAAGGAGGCATTATTGTTATTCCTAATGATAAAATGAACTTATCCCGCAAAGAATTGTAATTGGCTATAGGATGATAACTGATTTTAGAAACTTATATAAAGCTATTAGAAAAGATCTTTACCCCTTGCCTTTTATAGATCAAATGTTAGAAAGATATATAAGCAGACACACTTTTGTTTTCTTGATGGATATTCTGGTTTCTCTCAAATACTTGCCGTTTTACTTGCCCTTTTGGAAATTATGCTTATAAATGTATGCCTTTTAGTTTATACAATGCACCTGCTACCTTTCAAAGATGTATGACTACTATATTCTCTGATTTTTGTGAAAAGATTGTTGAGGTTTTCATGGATGATTTCTCAGTTTATGGGACTTCTTTTGATGATTGCTTAGGCAACCTTGATCAAGATTTGCAGAGATGTGAAGAAACTAATCTTGTTTTGAATTGGGAGAAGTGCCACTTTATGGTGAATGAAGGTATTGTCTTGGGTCATAAAATTTCCAAAAGAGGTATTGAAGTACACAAAGCTAAAGTTGATGCAATTGAGAAAATGGCATTTCCTAGATATATTAAACGTATAAGAAGTTTCCTTGGTCATGCTGGTTTTATAGAAGGTTATTAAAGACTTCTCTAAAATTTCTAGGTCTCTTACTAATCTTTTGCAAAAAGATGTTCCATTTATTTTTTATGATGATTTTGTAGAAGCCTATCAAACACTTAAGAAAGCCTTAACTTCTGGACCTATTCTTCAACCACCTGACTGGAACTTGCCTTTTGAAATTATGTGTGATGCTACAGATTATGCTGTTGGAGCTCTTCTAGGCCAAAGAGTTGATAGTTAGTTAAATATTATCCATTATGCTAGTAAAACTCTAAACAATGTTCAAATAAATTATGGTACTACTGAGAAAGAAATTTTAGCAGTTGTGTTTGCATGTGATAAATTCATATTGTATATTATTGATTCAAAAGTATTTGTTCACACCGATCATGCTACTATTAAATATCTTATGGAAAAGAAGATGCTAAACCTAGACTCATTAGGTGGGTTCTTTTTCCACAAGAATTGCATATTGCTGATGGGAAGGGATCGGAGAACCCAGTAGGAGATAACTTGTCCAGGTAAGAAAACATTCTTGATGACCCACTACCTATTGATGATAGTTTTCCCGATGAACAATTAGCATTCATAAATGTTTCTCATAATACACCTTTGTACGAAGACGTTAATTACATTGTTTCTAACTATGTAGCACCTAGTTTCACATACCAACAAAAGAAAAAAAACTTTTGGGACACTATTTTTGGGATGACCCACATCTTTATAAAGAAGGAGTAGATGGTATTATTAGACGTTGTGTACCTGAGCATGAATAGGAAAGCATCCTATGGAAGTGACATTCTAAGGCATACGTAGGACACCATATTGGAGATAGAACTGCACACATGGTATTACAATCTGGTTTCTATTGTCCTACTCTCTTCAAGGATGCAAAGTCTATCTTATCATGTAATGAATGTCAGAGAATTGGTAATATTAGTAGACATCAGGAAATACCTATGAATTGTTCACCTGTTATTGAACCATTTGATGTTTGGGGATATGATTATATGGGACCTTTTCCTTCCTCTAACGGTTATACTCATATTCTAGTTGCTATTGATTACGTTACTAAGTGGGTAGAAGCTAATCCAACTAGTAGTTTTGATCATGACACTTCTATTAAAAGGCTTAAAGAAGTTATTCCCTCGAGGTTCTGAGTCCCTAGATATTTGATGATTGATGGTGGTTCGCATTTTATCCTTAGTCTAGTGGTCAAGTTGAATTGAGCAATAGAGCAATAAAGTTCATTCTGCAAAAGACCATTAATTAATATATAAATAATTGGTCTAAGAAACTAGATTATGCATTAAGGGAAAAATAATTGCTTATAAAAATCCTATGGGTATGTCCCCTTATAAAATGGTATACGGAAAAGCATGCCATTTACCTGTTGAGTTAGAACATTAAGCATATTGGGCAATTAAAGAACTTAACTATGATTTCAAACTTGCGAGTGAAAAAAGATTATTTGATATTAGCTCGTTAGATGAATGGAGAACACAAAATTATGAAAATGCTAAGTTATTTAAAGAGAAAGTTAAAAGATGGCATGATAAAAGAATCCACAAACGGGAATTCAAAGTTGGTGAATATATTTTATTGTTCAACTCTCGTTTAAGATTATTTGCAAGAAAGCATCTCCATAAAAGGTAAGAACCATATATTGTTGAAGAAGTTTATCGTTTCGGAGCTATCAAGATAAACAACGCCGAAGGTGGTTAATGGGCAAAGAATTAAATATTATATCTCCAGTTCACCCATTAATGTTGAAACTAATATTGTCCAAACCATGACACCACGAGAACACAAAAACGAAACCTTACAGAGCACTCTAGAGCCCTAATAAGGGGGTAGGTATGTTGTATGGCAAGTAAACCGATTCCAAAAGTTCCATAAAAGTACTTTCCATCTGTTTTGTAATATTTAAAAAATTAGGAAAATAATATGCAGTCCGGAAAGCGCACGAGGAGCGACAAGCCCCAGGGGTGCGCCCTACCCCCCTGGGCATGCCTCCCGAGCTTGTTTCCACCTCGGGGACTTTCCCGACTCCATTTTCCTTCCTTCTTACTTATCTTGGACAGGAAAATTCATTATATATACTTTCTGATGTTTTGACCACCATACCACAATGTTTACCTCTGTTCTTGTTTTGTGATATTCTCTGTCAGGTTTCTAAGGCTACACATAATGTCTCCTTCCTCCTCCAACAACGTGGGAGATGATGCTTGGTTGATGCAGATGGAACTCGGGAGAGAGGAGGCCGAGCAATTCACCATGGATGAATATGAAGGAGATTCGTTTGAGGTTCACCCTTCGTCCTCGGAGAGAGGCACCTTGGCAAGAATCTCCACTACTCCAAATCAAAATCAAGCAATGGGAATAACAAGAAACCAAGGAGGCAAAGAGATACAAGAAGGACTTCCTCCTAGGAGGCCCCTACACAGGTTACACCCGAATTTTTTTTCATAATTTATTCACAATTACGGGATCGAGAATACCCCTCGTATGCACATACCATCCAATTGGGACATTGTAGGATTCAGGGCTCTACAAAACCCTACTAGGTTCAGACTCTGGGTGCGTGCGAAGATCTCAACCTCGCCTATCTATCTAGTCGCCGTCTCACAAACTAGCACGATGAACTGGAATGTAAAAGAGACACAAGGCAGCTTATCCTGGTTCAGGCCACCAAGCAGTGAGTGGCCCTACTCTAGTAGTATGGTGGATTAGCCTCGATATGGGCTGTGGATGAACTAGTACAATGAGTGAACAACCTCCGGAGGTGAGGTGTTCTTGCTAGGTGGTGGAAGAGAGGGTCTGAATGATCCATCATCGGTCCGTCCCCATGTTGGGTGGTGGCTATCCTACTCATATAGTGGCCTCGGTCCTCTTCGCCGATATATTTGGCAAGAAGGGATCCCACAACGGCCAATTTTGAAGGGGGACAACTAGTACATCTTATCCTGACTAAAGGTGGTCTTCGCCTGCAAAGCCTCTGATCCTGACGCCATGGTGGGCTCGGTGATGACCTCCGTCCTGCTGTCCTGGCGGTCTTGGTCTCGTTGCACTGGAATGGAAATCTTTGGCAGATTCCTCGGGACTATGCGTCTGAGCCTACTTCCATAGCACCAAAGAGGAAACTGTTGTACTACGCCGCTGGCACCCGCCTGGCCTTGGTCGTCATGGCTTACATCATGCAAACCTCGCGAGGTGGGGGTTGCATAGTGTTTTCCGCTCCTCGGGAGCCAGCCAGCTGTGGCTGCCCCTTCCGAAGCTCTTGGTGTCGTCCGCCCCGCGAGGCTTGGTCCCTCGCAAGGGTCTTGAGTGTTGATACTGAAGATGGGCCATACTAGGCCCGAAAGGGAGCCATGTCATGGGCCACAGGCAGGCAAGTCTAGGTACCCTGGTTCCCAGAACACCGACAGTAGCCCCCGGGCCCAAGGCACGCTCGGACTTGGCTTCGATGCGAAGCCAAAGGGCAAGGGCGAAGCGCCGCGGGCCCCAATCGCATGTGGTCCTGGTCAACGCATGGCGCCTGGATTGGACGTGGGCATTTCCATTTCCCCATGACGCCTCGGCAACCATTCCAATTGACTAGAGCCTGCTGCATGCAGAAAATGGTCATCATTACCTGTGATCATGGGGGCTGACGCTTTGCCTTTCCCTTGCTATAAATGAGGAAGGGCAGGATCCCCTCCGCTCATCTTCGTCTCCTCGTTGCTTACTTCTCCACCTTCACGCTGTGTTCATGGCTCCAATTCGGAGGTTCTCCGCGACGGGGAAAGGCAAAGCCCCCGCGGACGGGCCCGGGCCACTTCCACCGAAGAAGAGGCCTGGTCGCTCCAGGGACTCTGCCGGAGGGCTTGAGGTGACGCGGTCTTGGTTGCAACGGCCGCCGATGGGCTTCCCGACCCCCTTGTATGCACAGGGCCAAGGGCGAGAACGCAGCAACTGTCTTCGCCTTGGAGTTGACTGCAGAGGACCAACCGCGGATGAGCAGCTGGTCCACGATGGTGTCCATGCCAAGGGCACCTCTCGGGAGTTTGTGGTGTGGACGGCGATGCCACCACCTTCTTGGATCCGGCTCCCGAGGTTATTCGCGGAGCTGATGCCGGCGAGGAGTCCTACTGAGCTATGGTTGCAGCATGATGGGTGCTGCAACCAGGCTTCCGAGGCGGAGGCCGTGGTCGTCCCCCCAGCTGGTGTCTTCATGACTCAAGGATGGGGCGAAATCGTCCACGTGTGCCTTCCTGATGGAGCCTTCGTCATCCACTTCGAGTTCGATGGAGTCTCCACGCTCTTATTCAAGATCTTTGGTGAAGACGGCCAATGCCTGGAGTGCTGCCCTAGGAGGAGCGGTCCACGTGACGCGGCCGCGGGCACTGAACTTGCCCTTGTCCTTATCGGTGGCTCTTCCCCCAACAGGGAATCGCCAGAGCCCAGCTGATGATCCTGAGACTAGCGACGATGACAGCTATGAGCCCTGATCTCTCGCTGAGCTCGCAGCAGGGCGCGAGCATCCGTCCAGCGCTACCGGTGAAGTCCTTGGTCATGCCCTCCTTAGGTTCCCTCTTTTGTTCCCTACGAGAAATCATGTCGGGCCCCGTGGGGGCATGTAAAAATTGAAATATTTTGGCTTTCATGTATTTACTCCTTTGTTTAATGTTGTGATTGCGTATTCCGCTTGGGCACCGCCCACTTTCTGTTCTCGAGGTAGCTTGATGCTCTACGCTGACAGGACCCAGTCCCCAGGCAGGCTTCATCCGTTGCTGGTATGCCAGTTTGCGATGCCGTGGTCAAGGCCAGGAGGTGAGCGGCCCGAGGTCCGGTAAGAGCCCCCGAGGCACGATGCTCGACAGGTCCCCTTTAGCGCACAAGTGGCTCCCTAGAGGCCGAAAAAAGAGGAAGACGACGTTGCCCAAGCAGGGCTGCAAGAGGAAAGGAGAGAGGCATCCGGCAGTGAGATCTTAGCCAATGCACTGAGGTGACTTATCTTGATGTGGGTCCTTGTGGTGGGGGTCGTCCGCGTCCTTGCTATAGCGTTCCCAGGCGAGGAAGGTGATGGCGACGTTGCTGATGACGAGGCTCCCCAGGTGGATGATGGCGGCATCCAAGGCTGAAGGAGAGGATGATGATGCTACCACCTCCCGTTTTATTCCTGTGACATATGGTGTGCCTCGTGGAGGCGTAAGAAACGATATGCTATGTAATAATTTGTTTTGGATTTTGCTATTTTTGTTTGCCTTTGGTGTTCTCTGTCGGCAGGGCCCGACCCCGCGCATATCTTGACCGCCATTGGGGCGTCCGGATCAAGATGACGAGACCAAGGGGCGAGGGGCTACGTGGCTAGTTAGGCCCCTGGGTCGCGATGCCCAGGGGTCCCCCTTAACGTATGAACAAGCTTAGTATTTTTTGTGAGCCAGAGCCTCATGAGGGAGGGCTCTGCGTCCGCGGGACCAGACCCCGCGCATTCCTCAACCGCCGTTGGGGCGCCCGGATCACCAGGACGGGACCAAGGGATGAGGGGCTATGAGAATAGTGAGGCCCCAGAGTCGTGATGCTCAGGGGTCCCCCTTGACGTGCGAGTTTCCCTCGTGAGTTCCATACCTTCTTTCCGTCAGCCTTTGTCTGGGAGGGGTGCGCAAGGACCAGGTACAAGGACCTGGTGAGGTGGCTTGTGCCAGGTCTAACCGACCTAGGCACAGCCCCCGTGTGCAGCCCCCTGCGCGCTCATCTCAGGAAGAGGCTGAACGGTCGACTAAGAGGTCATCCTGGAGTTAGTGCGACCCGGAGGTGCCCCAGTTCTTTATCCCTAGATGGGAGCATTGGGCTACCACTTGGCATGGGCATACCCGCACCTCGACCGTGTCGTCCGCCAGCGCGGAGCATGGGGCTTCCACTGGTCGCGTCGGTGGATGTCCCTCCGGGGGAGCACTCTAGGCGTGTACGGCCTAGCTAGAGGAGGTGTATATGGGCACCCGTGGGCCAGCACGGGTCCCATGAGGCCCTACCTCAAGGCAGGTTGCGCCTGGTCTTCAAGGGCTTCTGCGTGACAGCTGTAACCTGCGCCGGAATGAACTTCCGGATGCCATTGCATGGGAAGATCAAGCACCAAGGACCTCATGAGGCGACATGAGCGGGGCAAGCTTGGCAGACAGAGTTCGGTCACTTAGATTTGTCAATGCTGCAGGGACGGACCCGAGCATAGTCGTCGTGCTTAAGCTTCTTCATGTAACAATACCAGGAGGAGCCCTCGGCGCACGATTCTCGCGGAGGCATCCCAAGCCGCAAAAAGGGAAACCGGTTTGCGCGCCCTGGCCTGCTGGTCAGGGCGCACGACACTTCAAACAATGAAACGCTAGGCAGGCGACTTTCAAAAACGAGGTAAGAAACCCAATCTCAAGTAAAGCTAATCCCCGTTCGAGCAAAAACGATACATGCCGTAGGGACGGACCCACATGGTCTGGGGATGATGCAGCCCCAGGGGCGCCCCCAACTGAATTCGAACGAAAAGACGAGACATGCCACAGAGACGGACCCACGCGACCTGGGGATGATGCAGCCCAAGCGGCGCCCCCAACTGAACAAACCGGGAAATATCACCTGACACTGTTGGTGGAGAAGTGTTGTTGTAGCTGAAGACGCTCGCTGCAGATGTCACTCCTCATTTGTTGCTCGGCTCCGGGACTTCGTGAGGCTCCTGAGGTTCTGGGAGCTCGCGAAGGACCAGTGGCCCTTAAGCCAGGATCTCCTGAAGCCTAGCCTCGTGAGCCGCCAGGATGCCCCGCATATGGCGCTGGTGCAGGGCAGCTTGGTTCGTCAGGTTGAAAGGCGTGCGAACGTAACTGTGAGGAGGGCCCTCGAACCGGCCCACCTGGGACGGCCAGTAGAGTTCCTCAGATGAGAGTTTGTTGAGTCCTGGGATGTTGATGCAGACACGCAGCCTGGCGCCCGAGCCTGGGACGACAGCTGCACTTGGTGGTGCGGGGCGACGCTCGCCTCGCATTGCTCTTGGTACCTGCAAGTCTTTGATGAACTGTGTGATGAACTCCTGAGCACTTGGTGCTACACGCCTCGTGCCCTCCTCGCGGAAACATGCGCTGGAGCACGCCTCCAGATGGTGCCCGAGCACCTCCCTCATGGCGTTGGCTAGGTCAGAGGCCCTCCAGAGGAGAGCCCCCGAGCCTAGCCAGAAAGGGGCGCCGGGCACGCCTTCCTATGTGAGGGAAGAAGGTGCCCCGTCCATGGGCGCGGATCCTGATGCACGACCATTGGGTGCTGCTTCCTCGTGAGGCTCCAGGGCGAGCAGCTGATTCTTCTTCTTTGGGACGACTTCAGGAGGGTAGGCAAATTCCTCGGTGTCGGGGTTCTCCACTGCCGTAGCTTGGTAGGCGCGCTCGAGGGCGCACACCGTATCCTTCTCATCACAATTAACCATGATGACGCCACCGCTCCCCAGCATCTTGAGGACGTTGTAGCCATGCTGGGTCGCTACCATGAACTTGTCTAAAGCTGGGTAGCCAATGATGGCGTTGTATGGGAGCTAGATGTGGGCGACGTCGAAGTAGATGAGCTCTGTGCAGTAGTTCTTGCGGTCGCCGAAGGTGACGGGGAGGTGGATCTGTCCTATTGGTGTTGTCGAGCCGTCGGTCACTCCGGAGAAAGGCCTGGTGGGTCTGAGCTGGTCGTACAACACCTGGAGCCCGTCGAAGGTCTCTACGGAGAGGACGTTGCGTCTTGCCCCGCCGTCGATGAGGGTCTTTCTGACGAGCACGTTGCTGATGGTAGGTGAGTTGAGTAGAGGTAGGGCGCTGGCCGCGGCCGCGCACTTGAGCTGGTCAGCGGAGTTGAAGGTGATGGCGCAGATGGACCATATGAGAGGACGCGTTATCTCGAGCTTGGGGACGACCGCCTTCACTTCTCGGGCAAACTACTTGAAGAAGCGATGAGATGCAGGGACCTTGGTGCCTCCCAGGATGCATGCCACTGCGCGTGGCTCCTGAAAGCCCCCAGCCCCTTCATCTTGATGGTGGTCGTCGTTACTTCTCGGTGGTGGTGGCAACGGAGGAAGGGTTGCGTTGTCTCAGGGGCGATCTTCCGTAGGTCTTGGTGTCATCCGCCCCTTGAGGATTGGTCCCTTTCGAGGGTCTTGAGTGTTGATGCTGAAGATGGGTCGTACCAGGCCCGAAAGGGAGCCACGTCATGGGCCGCAGGCAGACAAGTCTGGGTACCCTGGTTACCAGAACGCCGACAAACATCTCTCGTCCAAGTGAAAGTGATGCGAGAAAGAAAACTTGGGGTTCCGGAGAATAAACATATTATGGTCAAAGTACAAAAGAATGCTGAGATTATCCTCCATGTGCTCCAAGCGATTCAGAGCTTGCACGAGATCTTGATGAACATCATCAAAGACAAGTCCACTGCCTCCATCACCAAAGAAGGAGACTTTAGTACACGGGTATGGGCACTCCCCTTGGCTTGTGCCAAGCTTGGGGGAGGTGCCTTGTGATATGTCCATTTTGCATCATGATTTTATATCATTATTTATTGCATTATGGGCTGTTATTACACATTATGGTACAATACTTATGCCATTTCTCTCTTATTTTACAAGGTTAAATGAAGAGGGAGAATGCAGGCAGCTGGAATTCTGGACTGGATAAGGAGCAAATATTAGAGACCTATTCTGCACAACTCCAAAAGCCCTGAAACTTCATGGGGAGCCATTTGGAAAATATAAAAAATATTGGGCGAACAAAGTACCAGAGGGGCCACCTGCCATCCGCAAGGGTGGGGGACGCACGTTACCCCCTGGGCGCGCCCCCTGCCTTGTGGGCCACCTGGCAGGTCCCTGATGCCCATCTTCTGCTGTATGATGTGTTTTGACCTGGGAAAAGTCAGAAGGAATCTTTTGGGACGAAGCGCCGCCGTCTCGAGGCAGAACCTGGGTAGAACCAATCTAGGGCTCCGGCAAAGCTGTTCTGCCGGGGAAACTTCCCTCTGGGAGGGGAAATCGAAGCCATCGTCATCACCAATGATCCTCTCATCGAGAGGGGGTCAATCTCCATCAACATCCTCACCAGCACCATCTCCTCTCAAAGCCTAGTTTATCTCTTGTATTATGTTCTGAACTTTGTCTCAAAGCCTCATATTAGTACATGTGGGTTAGTAGTAGTGTTGATTACTCCTTGTAGTTGATGCTACTTGGTTTACTCGATGAAAGATTATATGTTATGACCCTTAATGCTATTCAATACCCCTCTAATTATGAACATGAATATGCTTTGTGAGTAGTTACGTTTGTTCCTGAGGACATGGGAGAAGTCTCGTTATAAGTAATCATGTCAATTTGGTATTCGTTCGATATTTTGATGAGATGTATGTTGTCTTTCCTCTAGTGGTGTTATGTGAACATCAACTACATGACACTTCACCATGATTTGGGACTAGGGGAAGGCATTGGAAGTAATAAGTAGATGATGGGTTGCTAGAGTGTCAGAAGCTTAAACCATAGTTTACGCGTTGCTTCGTCAGGGGCTGATTTGGATCCATATGTTTCGTGCTATGCTTAGATTTATCATAATTCTTCTTTCGTAGTTACGGATGCATGCGAGAGGGGTTAATCATAAGTGGGAGGCTTGTCCATGCAAGGGCAGTACCCAAGCACCGGTCCACCCACATATCAAATTATCAAAGTAACGAATGTGAATCATATGAGCATGATGAAAACTAACTTGACAACAATTCCCATGTGTCCTCGCAACCACTTTCCTTTATATAAGAGTTTGTCCAGGCTTGTCCTTTGCTACAAAAAGGATTGGGCCATCTTGCTGCACCTTATTTACTTTTGTTACTTGTTACCCGTTACGAATTATCTTATCACACAACTATCTATTACCGATAATTTCAGTGCTTGCAGTAAATACCTTCCTGATAACCGCTTGTCATTTCCTTCTGCTCCCCGTTGGGTTTGACACTCTTACTTATCAAAAGAACTACGATAGATCCCCTATACTTTTGGGTCATCACCCCGGTATCATATCATCACCACTTTTATCATTCTTATCAATTTTTAGTTTGATCCTTAGTAATTTCATGATTTACAAGAATAAAGTTTTAGTATGATCTATTTTCGAGTGCTTGCTTAGTTATCTATCTATTTATGTAATCGTGTTTGAGATATATAAAAAAGAGTAGTTTGAGTTTTGCTTTGCTTTCTAGTTTCAACCTTAGCAATGGAAAATAAAAGAATCATATGCTACTCCCATGGGGAGTAATGACTTCACATAAATGAAGTATGCTTGGTAAAATTTGTTGGAAGTTGACAAATGTGGTACCCCGGCTCAGAGGAACCGGAATACCCCGTATTCCAGCCTAGAGATCAACTCTTCTGGAATACGACACTGCTTGGCATAGAACAAATCAACTCTTATTACAAGGATAGAGATACAAAGTTTCTGATATAACATGGAATTACATCGGCACGGCGACACTATGCCTGCTCAGGTAGTTCTATGCTAGCACCAGAACAACTCGAAGCAGCGGAATAACTTCTAGCAGCGGAACAACGACAGACTCGACTCCGCAGGGACTAGCTGGAACTCGTATCCTAGCTCACAAACTCGGGATCCACGACAAGCAAGCAATCATAGCATGACCTACAATCTGGCATGACACGCCAGGAGAGTACTTTGAATGTACTTGCAAGCTCACACCAACCAAAGAAATCAAGACAAACAACAGCATGCCATTCTCAGCCGTAGCAGAATCGAAATACGCTTTCCTCACAGAAAAATGTATTCCTAGAATACACTTCCACTTATTCAGGCATGGGCCCAGCCTAGTTAACTGCGAAGGGGTTGACGGGTGGGGTCGGGGGCAGCGCGGGGCACACCTGACTCAGTCGTCTTCTTCCTTCCGCTGCGCCCCGACAACAAACAGAGGAGGGCATGGGAGGGCGTGCGGCCAGTAGCAGTTCTTGCGATTCCGGCAATCTCCGGGTGAGGCGAGGACACCGACGGTCTTGGGCTGGGTCGCCGCACTCGTTTGTCCTGGACATGGTTGTTAGGGAAGGGCAAACGGCGGTGCCACGCGGAGCTAGAGGGCAGTGGCGGTGGCCAAGCTTGTGGAGGCACGACCACCAGGGCTCCGCCGATGAACGGAGAGGCTGCGGAGGATCACCGTGAGTGGATCTTCTATTGGAGCACTCAAGAGGAGGGAAGGGGGCTGGCTAGCTCGTATTTGAGCGGAGCCTATGGCGGCAATGGCATACGGGGGGCGGTGGAGCGGCTCTCGTGGTCTTCGGGCTGGGCTGAGGATGCAATGAGGAGCGGGGAAGGTCGTGGCATCGTTATATAGCAGAGGGAGGGCTCGGGAATGCTCAAGAGCTCGCGGGCGACCAAACAATGGAGGTGGGGCGGTGGCCAAGTCATGGGCACGACTGGTGCACCACATGGGACGTGACCGGAGCGAGGCAGAGAGGCTCAGGGCGATGGCGACGGAGACGGCACGAGGGAGCTAATGGACATGGCGAGACTTCGAGAGGGGGAGGAAACCGATGAGGCCGAGGCTCCACTTTCCAGAGCGCGCACATGAGCATGCCGGACATGTAGTCACCGCGTGAACAAGGGCACACGATGTGCTCTGGCCGGCTTAACATTTTCAGATAGATAGGTCCTTCATCAGTGAATGCCAATGAGCAAATGAACAAGCACAACAAGGTGTTTAAAGCTTGCTGGAGAAGATTGGCTTGGAGGAACAGTTTGAGATTTGGAAGGGTGTGACGATACACTAAGATGATCATGATGGCAAAGTTTGGGCTGAAATGGAGGGGTTTAGAGGGCACTTGCTACACAAAGTGATGTACTGGACAGAAATACAAAACTTTATGCTGTGCTAAAATGGTTGATTGGGATGAGCTGAAATTCGGAGGGCATGAGTTATTTGGGCATCTGAATACATTGTAAAAGTTCCATACCATTTGAACATAGCAAAATGGTACTCGCTTCATAATGCTTCATTCTGGACAGAATCTTAGGATTTTTTTTTGAAAGAAATTGGCTAGATAAATGAGCCCAAATTTTGTGGAGATGTGTTAAAGCAATACAAAATATAGTTGCTTCAGAATGTGAAAATATGACCAGAAACAAAGATTGGATGTTGAGCTCACACGGATGATGGAATGATTCTCAAATCTTTTGTGTAGTGGTAATTTGAGCATATTGTGATCATGGCCAAATTTCAACTCATTTGGATATCTCTAGCTAGTACCTCCTTCACAAAGTTTCCTTCTGGATAGAAACTTTGGAAATTAGCTGAGAAATATTTACTAGGAAAATGAAGTTGAATTTTGGCATGTTGCAATGATATGGATATGAAAGAGTGTCCAAAGAATTTGAAGTCATGAAGCAAAGATAAATGACACCTCTATCACAAAGTTCTATTTAGGGCAGAATAGGAAAAGAAACACTTGGGAATTATATTTGAACTAGGAAAGGAAGGATTTTACATGTTGTGGGAGATATGACCCAAACAATTTATGAGAATTATTTGGGAATTTTGGGAGTGACAGAACTATAGGTAGCTTCACAACCTATGGCAAACATGGTTATTCCTTTAATGGAAAAAGAAATATTCCCAATAAAAGGAATTTGAGTTTGGGCTAAGATGAAAATGACATGGTCTTGGGATGGTTTTGAGGATGAAAGGCCACTTGGGAGCCTCAGAAGAAATGATCTTCCCAGGTTTCAGGACCATAGAGCCACAAAAAAGCAATTCAAATGAAAATTTTAAATAAATCCAAAAGAAAAAGAAAGGGCCAAAATCCAGGGTGTTACAACAAACATAGCATTGGTCATTGTTGCAATCCATGAAAAAGTAATAAGGGAAGAGAGGTCTCACATATAAATATACTATCTTGGACATCTTTTATGATTGCGAGCCCTCATCAAATATTATATATCAATTACTTGGCGTTGAACAAGGAAGACAATGCAATGAGTTATGGTTGTTTGCATTCACATACAAGTTATATTGTTACGTATCTCCTAACATGTGGTGCTTGTCTAGGACCTTTTGCTAGCCAAAAATTCGCACTAAGTAGAAATACTACTTATGCATCCAAACCCCCTAAAACCAGTTTCATGTCTTGAGAGTCCACTATATCTACCTAAGGATTGAATAAGATCCTTCAAATAAGTATTCATCGGTGCAAAGCAATAAAATTGCTCCTAAATATGTATGATCTTTTATTTTAAGGGGAAATAATCTTTTTACGATCTTGTGATGGTGAAGAAATAAAAGCAACATACCATATTAAAGGTTGCTATCACAAGGGGCAGTATAATGTGACGTTCCTTATCATTAAGAGCTTGCACATCCAAAAACAAAAAGTGCATGGCAACCTCTAATTCCCTCTATGAAGGGCCTACCTTTTACTTTCATGTATTTACTTTTATGCAAGATTCATTACTGTTTATTCTCAACTTCTCTCTATGTATTCTTTACTGGAAAGCATCATGTGGTAGATAGATGCAGACACATATATTGAGTTGAATGCAGGTGATCATGAATTATTATCGTTGACATTAGCCTTGAGGTAAATAAGTTGGGAGGCGAAACCATAAGCACTTATCTTTCTATGTGTTTGACAAATACTTTTTTCTCTATAAATAGGCGGCGAGTGTTAGCAATCATAGAAGACTAAATGATGGCTGAATATGTGAACTTACAAAACAAAGCTCTGACATAGACTCTTAATGAATATATGATGGATTATGACTGTGTTAATGACTAAGATCATAGTTTGTTGGTTTTCCATAAAGCTTATGCTTCATACTTTAGCGCGTGCATGAATTGTTACTCTAGCATGAGAATTTTTATGATGATATATTGTTGTTATGAAAATGACCATGATGCTTCCATGTCCGTATTTTATTTTTATGAACCTCTCTCTCTAAACATGTGGTCATGATTATTGATTTCGGTTTTTCACTTGAGGACAAGCGAGGTCTAAGCTTGGGGGAGTTGATACGTCCATTTTGCATCATATTTTCATGTTGATATTTATTGCATTATGGGTTGTTATTTCACTTTATAATACAATTCTTATGCCTTTTCTCTCTTATTTTGCAAGTTTCACATGAAGAGGGAGATTGCCCGCAGCTGGAATTCTGGACTAGAAAGGGCTCTATCGGAGACACCTATTCTGCACAACTCCAAATGAGCTGAAAATTGACGAATAATTATTTTGGAATATATTAGAATTATTGGCGAAAGAAATACCAGAGGGGGACCCACCAAGCAGCCAGAAGCCATGGGGCCGCGCCGTACCCCCCTCGGTGCCCCCCCCCCCCGAGCTTGTGGTGGCCCTCATAGGCCTCCGGGGCCCATCTTCTCCTATAGGTTGCCATTTGAGCTAGAAAAATCAGAAGAAGAGTTTCGGGATGAAGCGCCGCCGTCTCAAGGTGGAACCTGGGTAGGAGCACTTTTGCTCTCTAGCGAAGCGGTTCCGCCGGGGAAACTTCCTTCTCGAAGGGGAAAATCGAAGCCATCATCATCACCAACGATCCTCTTATTGTGGCAGGAACAATCTTCATCAACATCTTCATCAACACCTTCCCATCTCAAACCCTAGGTCATCTCTTGTATTTAATATTTGTCTCAAAACCTCAGATTGGTACCTGTGGGTTACTAGTTGTGTTGATTACATCGTTTAGTAGATGCTAGTAGGTTTATTTGGTGGAAGATTAAATGTTCAGATCCTTAATGATATTCAATACCCCTCTAATCTTGGACATGAATATGATTTGTGAGTAGTTACTTTTGTTTTTGAGGACATGGGAGAATTCATGTCATAAGTAATCATGTGAATTTGGTATTCGTTCGATATTTTGATGATATGTATGTTGTTATTAGATGATAGGTTTTAAGAGTGATAGAATATTAAACTCTAGTTTATACGCTATTTTGTAAGGGGTTGATTTGGATCCACATGTTTCATGCTATTGTTAGATTTA
>LR738713.1:341922559-341952572 GCA_902687465.1 Secale cereale
AGAGAGAGAGAGAGAGAGAAATAGCACATGACGTATAAAAAATAAATAACTAGCCGAGTTTTGAGGCACGACATAAAGACGGGCTTTCGAGGCTCAATTCTGATTCACTTTGGTGAAGCAGGTTTTGTAGCCTCTTATGGTTTCTCCAAGCTATCTGAAACCCGGCTCTCACATGACTTAAACTAGTGTTTTAACTTTATAAGTTCAGGGTCAATACAGGCCATGATAGGCATCAATGTGATTGACTTGTCAAAAGTACAACCGGGTCACCTTTTCGGAGTAGCATCAAGCTAGCAGGCAAGTTTAACCAAGTATTATGGTGGCATGTGCCTAGTCAAGAGGGATGTTAGTAGCTAAACTCGATGAGTTGGAAGCCCCAACGTGACCATATGACCATGGAAAACCTCAGCATAGGATATACATGAGACAATGCTACTACGGCAAAACATCTGGGGTCCAGATAAGCCGCCTTTATTCCATTGATCATAATATGATGAGCTAATAAAGCAGGATGCCTATGTTGAGACAGTGCATCAATGGGACTAGTCTTCTTTGAAACCTCGGCGTTTGATGATGTTGTATAAGCCAACTAAGATTTGGTGACCCGAGACTTCCAGGATGTAAACGACCCTGTAGGAGTCACAAGTCGATAACCCAACTAGGCTTTTGAGCCGGCAGCGGAAGCCAGAACCTGTCGGTGGAGCCAGAACTTTTTCGGGCAAACTAAAATTTTGTGGTCACAAGTCTGAATTTTGGTAATAAGTAGAATTTTGGTGATAAGCCAAACTTTGGTGATAAGCAGGATTTTGGTGACAAGCTAGACTTTGGTAACAAACATGATTTTTCCGACTCTAAGCAGGGCTTTTCTTGAGCCGGATTTCTATTGAGCTGGACTTTTCTTCAGCCATATTTTTCTTGAGCCGGATTTCTCTTGAGCCGGACTTTTCATGAGCCAAAATTTTCTTGAGCGGGATTTCCTTGAACGAGATTTTTCTAAGAGCAGATTTTTCTTGAGCCGGATTTTCTTGAGCCAGATTTTTCTTGAGTCGGATTTCTCTTGAGCTAGACATTTCTTGAGCCTATTTTTTCTTGAGCCGGATTTCTCTAGGGCTGAACTTTTTTGAGCAAGATTTTTCTTCAGCGGGATTTCCTTGAGCTGGATTTCCTTGAGCGAGATTTTTCTGAGAGCAGATTTTTCTTTAGCCGGAGTTCTCTTGAGCTGGATTTTTCTTGGGCCAGATTTTTTGTCTTCCGTAGGGCCGACACTTCTATGGGCGACTCTTTAAGATCCAGCTCTTTTCCGTTGAAGTCGTTGATTTTCCTTAAGAGTGACCCAAAATCATGAGTACGGCGAGTCGGTCTCGGGACCCTAAGTCGATTTGCCGATGCTGATTTTTCCACGTCGACTCTTCCTCATCCGGTCGATCACGAATTTTCTCGATCCTTGGGAGAGCTCCCTCCAAGAACACACCACCTTTGTGCACATGCCCCACGGTGGGCGCCAACTGTCATGGTTTTGACACGACAAATGTCCTCAAGAAAGGAATTAGTCGTGTGGCCATTGCAACCAGGTAGCATCTTGAACCTGGTTGATCAAAATCAAGAGACGCGAGTTTTACCCAGGTTCAGCCCCTCACAGAAGTGGTAAAAGCCTACATCTTTCTTGATTGTTGTTGATGATAATGATGATCTCAATTAAAAGGGTGGTGTTTCACTACCTCTATCTGGAGAGCTGTTGACTTATCTCTATGACTTATCTCTATGACTTGTCTCTTACCCCTCCTCCTTCTAATGACCGAGGGACTCACTTTATATAATAGCTGAGTCCCTGGGGTTACAAGAGATTCCGGGTGATACCAGCAGTCGGAGTCATACTCTAATTCCTATAAATCCTCCATATCTTCCAAGTCGGGGGTCTCCGTCTTGTATTTGGACTCCTTGGTGGAATTTCGTCAAGTCCAGGTCATGTAGCAGGCTAGGTCAAGGTTGTAGATGGCTCATGGTTGTTAGCCGGCTCAAGATTGTAGCCAGATCAAGGTTGTAGCCAACTCATTTAGCCAGGACAAGATTGTAGCCAGCTCATGGTTGTATCCGGCTCATTTAGCCAGCTCAAGATTATAGCAAGCTCATGGCTGTAGCCGGCTAATTTAGCCAGCTCAAGATTGTAGCCAGCTCATGGATGTAGCCGGCTCATTTAGCCAGCTCAAGATTGTATCTGGTTCATCTTAACTCTAGAATTGATTCAACTCTAGAGCCGGGTATTGCCGCGGGTAACTCCCCCGACAAACTCCGTCTTCACGAATAAATAGTTTAATGCTCCGAGTTCAATGGATGTGTACCTCTCGGGGCGACCCACCTTGTCTTTGTAGAAGTAGTGGTGTTCTATCATAGGGTTTACAGGTAAGGCACTACCCAAGTCTATTTTGCTTCACAGGTCTTTTGCCATGATTTGTTTGATTAAACGGGTCTGCCTAACAAGGCAATAGCTCCTAAGTCTTGATATGGGTATTTGCGGTCGTATCGAGACTTGTAATAACGAAAATATGATGCCTTCGACAGGCCACTCGGGAGAAGAATGTGCAACTCTCCGAGGTGATTTCCCGAACCAAAGGGAAGATGAACACTGCTCTATCCGAGGTAGAGCAGGTGAATTTTTTTTACCCGAGAAGCACATGGTAAGTGCCTCCATTTAACAGGGTATTCTACTGATGGAGATTCTTGGATTGTTTGACATCATAATATATTGTAGCAGGAGAAGCCCTTGGTCACCAGGAAAGGGGCCTTAAACAGGCTGCGGAGACTTGCATTATGCGAAATCACAGCTTCATGCTGGTCAGCATGTGCAACGTCAAAGGAGGGAGGAGACGAGCACACTTACGGCTGAAAATGCTCGATAAGCACGGGAGATTGAGAACCTGAAAGCTCGTCGCGCCGCCGTCAAAGTGAACGATCAACAAACAAGTGAAGCATATTTTGGTAACGTTTCGTGTCCATTTTAAGCTAGTTTCCTGGTTTAGATTTGATGAGGCTAACACATGTTTCTTGGTAGTTTACTTGGCCGGTTAGCCCCTAGAAGATATTGACCCCTTGCCTGAAGATGATGTAACTCATCTGTTCAGGGTGCATGAAAATGCACGACAGGCGATGAAGGGATTTTTTAAGGCTATATGGCCGAGGAGGAACACGTGCCCGAAGACATGGTGGTTCTTGTTGAGCGTATCTAGAGAGCTCGGCACCGGATTCAGGCCTGGAAGATATTGGTGTGTCGCGAGGGAGCAAGGGAGGCATGGGCCATGATCAATATGCGGTACACTGGCATAGACACAACCCACCTAGCTGAGGTCAGAACGATGGGGCCCGATGGGGAAGAACTACCCAAGCTTGGTGTATGAAATTTTCATGCCTGCCGCTTGATTTTACCAAAAGGATTGTGCCTTAGACACCTTAATAGATGGGCTAGACCAGCTGTAGTTAATGATATGTTTGTGACTCTATGTATCAAAGTACTTACATCATTATTGAATCAATCTACGCGTACGAACTCTGTCAACAAGCCGTCCGCTTCTACCACCTCGTCTAGTGGCCGCGGAGTTTCCCTTACCGTTGGTCGAACTAATCGGTCCAGATATTTCAGGTGACAAGGCAATCTGGCTATGTGGTTTCAAAGATAAGAGTGAGGCAGAGAGTTATGTTATATTACTTCCTAACATAAAAAACATCTTCCGACTAAAAGACAAGAGTGATAATGCCGAGTACTTTTGTCCGAAGACAGGTGACCTTGGAGGTAAAGCCCCTGGTTGATGTTTGAAAATACCCCCTCCACTCTGTTCCTATGTTGTGGCCGACCGAGTTGTACATGTAAGAATGCTAGATTTTGGCTTTATCCATGTGAGGTACTACTCCAGATGACCCGAGAGTAACAACCATAGCGGTGCTCCCTTTACCCCTGAGCCGAATAATCGGGAACGTAAGAGGCAAGCACAAGAGCCGGGCAACCCAGCTTGGCCAAATCTTAAGTCACTTCGGTGCATACTTTGGCTTTAAGGATGATAGGATAGAAGAGATGGAACAAACACAAACTTTGAAAAGAACATGCTTATAGTTTGGCTTGGTCCTCCGGGAAAGACATATAAAGATGCCCCCGAGGTGTCTAGAAAAGTTGAAGTAGTGCTAAATGATGAAAAAGAAAAGAAGAGTTATATACATGGGGAGGTGGTGCCTGAGTTTTTTTAACCATAGAAATGCCAGAGCAGGGCGACATTCCAGGCATTGCGTTCTAGGCGCTCGTCCATCGGATCTCAGATTCGATAACGCCTCTTATGAGGACCTGGTCAATGATAAATGACCCATCGCATTTAGGTGAGAGGTTGTGCTTCCTATACAGGTGCAGTCTCAAGACCAAGTCTCCTACGTTGATTTCCTTTGCACGGACCTCCCTATTGTGGTAGCATCTTGCTTGTTACTGATAAAGTATAGAGCATTCCCGGGCTACATCACGTTCCTCCTCCAAGGCGTCCAAGGCATCTTACCGATCTAGCTCGGCCTCCCACTCCACGTACATGTTTAGTCGAGGTGCATCATGGATTACGTCGAAAGGGCCTACTGACTCGGCGCAAGAATGGGGTGTACCCAGTAGATCGATTGCGGTGTGGTGCACATCCCCCATAAGACGAAATTGAGTTCGTCTACCCATTTACATCCCACTTCTTTAAGGGAACATACTAGCCTTGGCTTGATGCCACTGAGGATTAGTCCATTGGCGCGTTCTACCAGCTCATTTGATTGCAGGTGCTAGACAGACGCATCGTCAAGCTTTATGCCCATATTTGCGCACCATGCTTTGACCTCTTTGGCCATGAAGTTTGTTCATTTATGTGTATGAGACTATGGGGGATATTTTAATGTTGTATTGCCCCAGAGGTGAACTCAATTACTAGAACTGCTCCGGCCGAGGTGACTGATTTTGCTTCGATCCATTTGGTAAACTTGTGTACCATGACAAGTAAATATTTGTTTTTGTGTGACCCTCCCTTAAGTCGGCCAACCATATCGAGCCCACATACCGCAAAAGGCCAAGTAATCGGAATAGTTCAAAGGGTTGTAGGGGGCATGTAACTTTGTTTGGCAAATACCTGACAACCGGAGCAACCCTGCACTAGGGCTGTAGCGTTGGCCCCTTATGTTGGCAAGTAAAAAACCAGCTCGGAATACCTTCCTGACTAAGGTCTGAGCACACATCTCCCTTCATCTTCGGATATACATTGCTGGAGGACGCCCATGGTACTTTTCTTGTAGAGCTCTCCCCCAGAACCTTATAGGCTTTAGATTGCCTTATAATCCGACATGCGTCAATTGGTCCTCAGGGAGCTCCAAGCGGAGTAGATATACGAGGAGGGGCTTGGTCTAGGGGGCGATAACTGCCATAACCTCATGAACCAAGGTTTTTTCCTGGATGGCTGATCCTCCAATTCTATCTTGGTACATGTCATCCTCGGGTGTGCGAATCATCATGTGTCGTTTAACTTCGGCGATTCTTTCTCGTCCTGCAGACCACAGATAGCTTGAATAGCTATTGGAGGAAGGTATTCCGAGGGACCTTATCACGTTTGGCAACCATTAGGGCACGGGTATTGGTGCCCTGGTTGCTACTTCGGGGGATATGATGAAATTCGAGCCTCTCGAACCTGGCCGATATTTTGAAGATGACATTCCCATAAGTTGTCAACTTCGGGACCTTTGCGTTGAACTCGCCACTTACTTGGGAGATGGCAAGGTTAGAATCTCCTCGGACCTCGACACGCTTGACACCACTAAGACTGCAATCTGGAGTCTATGTAAGAGGGCTTCATATTCAGTCGCATTATTGGAGTCGTTGTACATGATCTGTAGTACGTATTGAATGTTGACCCATGTTGGTGACATAAGCACTACTCCAACCCCTAGCCTAGCACGCATTTTTGATCCACCAAAATACATGGTCCAATGTGAATATGTGATGTATTCTCTAGGGAGGCCGGCCTTTGTTCAATCGGCTACGAAAACTGCCAACACCTGAGATTTCATAGCTCGGCGTGGCCGGTATATTATTTCGAAGGGTAAGTTGCCCACTTGGCTACATGCCCCTGATGTCTACTACACAACCTTCTTATTGTAGACGTTGTTGCTCTCCAAGTGCAGAGGTTTGCAGGACAGTAGCAAACTTCCCCTCAAGTGGATCACCAAAGGTTTATCAATCCGTAGGCGTAGGATGAAGATGGTCTCTCTCAAACAACCCTGCAACCAAATAACAAAGAGTCTCTTGTGTCCCCAACACACCCAATACAATGGTAAATTGTATAGGTGCACCCGTTCGATGAAGAGATGGTGATACAAGTGCAATATGGATGGTAGATATAGGTTTTTGTAATATGAAAATATAAAAACAGCAAGGTAACTAATGATAAAAGTGAGCACAAATGGTATTGCAATGCTTTGAAACAAGGCCTAGGGTTCATACTTACACTAGTGCAAGTTCTCTCAACAATAATGAAATAATTGGATAAAATAACTATCCCTCAACATGCAACAAAGAGTCACTCCAAAGTCACTAATTGCAGAGAACAAACGAAGAGATTATTGCAGGGTACGAAACCACCTCAAAGTTATTCTTTCTGATCGATCTATTCAAGAGTTCGTAGTAAAATAGCACGAAGCTATTCTTTCCGTTTGATCTATCTTAGAGTTCGTACTAGAATAACACCTTAAGATACAAATCAACCAAAACCCTAATGTCACCTAGATACTCCATTGTCACCTCAAGTATCCGTGGGCATGATTATATGATATGCATCCCACAATCTCAAATTCATCTATTGAACCAACACAAAGAACTTCAAAGAGTGCCCAAAGTTTCTATCGGAGAGTCAAGACGATAACGTGTGCCAACCCCTATGCACAGATTCCCAAGGTCATGGAACCCGCAAGTTGATCACCAAAACATACATCAGTGAATCAATAGAATACCCCATTGTCACCACGGGTATCCCACGCAAGACATACATCAAGTGTTCTCAAATCCTTAAAGACTCAATCCGATAAGATAACTTCAAAGGGGAAACTCAATCCATTACAAGAAGGTAGAGGGGGAGAAGCATCATAAGATCCAACTATAATAGCAAAGCTCGCGATACATCAAGATCGTGCCATCTCAAGAACGCGAGAGAGAGAGATCAAACACATAGCTACTGGTACATACCCTCAGCCCTGAGGGTGAACTACTCCCCCCTCGTCATGGAGAGCACCGGGATGATGAAGATGGCCACCGGAGAGGGATTCCCCCTCCGACAGGGTGCCGGAACGGGTCTAGATTGGTTTTCGGTGGCAACAGAGGCTTTCGGCGACGAAACTCCCGATCTAGGTTATTTTCTGGAGGTTTCTCTATATATAGGGGGTGTTGGAGTCGGGAACAAGTAAAGGAGGTCTCCGGGCTGTCCACGAGGTAGGGGCGCGCCCAGGGGGCACCCCCTACCCTCGTGGGTAGCCCAGGGATCTTCTGGTCCTCCTCCGGTACTCCATGGGATTCTTCTGGTCCAAAAACAGCCTCCGCTGAGTTTTAGGTCAATTGGGTTCCGTTTGGTATTCCTTTTCTGCGATACTCAAAAACATGGGAAAACAGAAACTGGTACTGGGCTCTGGGTTAATAGGTTAGTCCCAAAAATCATATAAAAGTGTATATAAAATCCCACTAAACATCCTAGAAGGGTAATATAATAGCATGGAACAATAAAAAATTATAGATACGTTGGAGACGTATCAAGCATCCCCAAGCTTAATTCCTGCTCGTCCTCGAGTAGGTAAATGATAAAAACATAATTTTTGATGTGGAATGCTACCCAACATAAATCTCAATGTAATTTTCTTTATGGTGGCATGAATGTTCAGATCCTAAAGATTCAATACAAAAGTCTATATTGACATAAGAATAATAGTATTACAAGCATACTAACAAATCAATCATGTCTTCTCAAAATAACATGGCCAAAGAAAGTTCATCCCTACAAAATCATATAGTTTGGCTATGCTCCATCTTGGTCACACAAAATACTCAAATCATGCACAACCCCGGTTTCAGCCAAGCAATTGTTTCATACTTAAATTTTTTCAAAGTTTTTTCAACTTTCACGCAATACATGAGCGTGAGCCATGGATATAGCACTATAGGTGGAATAGAGTGGTGGTTGTGGAGAAGACAAAAAGGAGGAATATGGTCTCACATCAACTAGGCGTATTAATGGGCTATGGAGATGCCCATCAATAGATATCAATGTGAGTGAGTAGGGATTGCCATGCAACGGATGCACTAGAGCTATAAATGTATGAAAGCTCAACAAAAGAAACTAAGCGGGTATGCATCCAACTTGCTTGCTCACGAAGACCTAGGGCATTTGAGGAAGCCCGTCGTTGGAATATACAAGCCAAGTTCAATAATGAAAATTCCCAATAGTTTATGAAAGTGACAAAACAAGAGACTCTCTATCGTGAAGACCATGGTGCTACTTTGAAGCACAAGTGTGAAAAAAAAAGATAGTAGCGTTGTCCCTTTTTCTTTTTCTTTTTTTCTTCTTTTTCTTTTTCTTCTTTTTTTGGGCCTTTATTTTTTTTCGCCTTTCCTTCTTCTTCTTTTTTGGGACAATGCTCTAATAATGATGATCATCACAATTCTATTTATTTTCAACTCATAGATTACAACTCGATGCTAGAACAAAATATGACTCTATATGAATGCCTCCGGCGGTGTACCGGGATGTGCAATGACTCAAGAGTGACATGTATAAAAAATTATGCATGGTGGCCTTGCCACAAATACAATGTCAACTACATGATGATGCATGGAAATATGACAATGATGAAGCGTGTCATAGCAAACGGAACGGTGGAAAGTTGCATGGCAATATATCTTGGAATGGCTATGGAAATGCCATAATAGGTAGAAATGGTGGCTGTTTTGAGGAAGATATATGGCGGGTGTATGGTACCAGCGAAAGTTGCGCGGTACTAGAGAGGCTAGCAATGTGGAAGGGTGAGAGTGCGTATAATCCATGGACTCAGCATTAGTCATAAAGAACTGATATACTTATTGCAAAAATCTACAAGTTATCAAAACAAAGCACTAAACGCATGCTCCCAGGGGAAGGGTTTGTAGGAGTTAACCATCGCGCGATCCCGACCTCCACACAAAGGATGACAATCAATAAATAAATCATGCTCCAAATTTGTCACACAACGGTCACCATACGTGCATGCTACGGGACTTGCAAACCTCAACACAAGTATTTCTCAAATTCACAACTACTCTACTAGCATGACTCTAATATCACCATCCTCATATATCAAAACAATCATCAACTATCAAACTTCTCATAGTATTCAATGCACTTTATATGAAAGTTTTTATTATATCCCTCTTGGATGCCCATCATATTAGGAATAAATTCATAACCTAAGAAAATTACCATGCTGTTCTAAAGGACTCTCAAAATAATATAAGTGAAGCATGAGATTTCATCTATTTCTTCAAAATAAAACCACTGCCGAGCTCTAAAAAGATATAAGTGAAGCACTAGAGCAAATGACAAACTACTCCGAAAGATATAAGTGAAGATCAATGAGTAGTTGAATATTTATGTAACTATGTGAAGACTCTCTAACATTTAAGAATTTCAGATCTTGGGATATTATTCAAACAGCAAGAAAAACAAAATAAAATAAATTGACGCTCCAAGCAAAAGACATATCATGTGGTGAATAAAAATATAGCCTCAAGTAAAGTTACCGATAGACGAAGACGAAAGAGGGGATGCCTTCCAGGGCATCCCCAAGCTTAGGCTCTTGGTTGTCCTTGAATATTACCTTGGGGTGCCTTGGGCATCCCCAAGCTTAGGATCTTGTCACTCCTTATTCCATAGTCCATCGAATCTTTACCCAAAACTTGAAAACATCACAACACAAAACTCAACAGAAAACTCGTAAGCTCCGTTAGTATAAGAAAATAAAACCACCACTTAGGTACTGTTGTGAACTCATTATAAATTCATATTGGTGTAATATATGATGTATTCCAACTTCTCTATGGTTCATACCCTCCGATACTACTCATAGAATCATCAAAATAAGCATACAACACATAGAAAACAGGATCTGTCAAGAACAGAACAGTCCGTTGCAATCTGTAACTTTTGAATACTTCTGTAACTCTAAAAATTCTGAAAAAAATTGGTGGACGTGAGGAATTTTTCTATTAATCTTCTGCAAAAAGAATCAACTTAAAAGCACTCTCCAGTAAAAAAGGTTGCTAATCTCGTGAGCGCAAAGTTTCTGTTCTTTACAGCAAGATCACATTGACATTCACTCAAGTCTTCCCAAAGGTTCTACTTGGCACTTTGTTGAAACAAAATCTATAAAACATGATTACTACAGTAGCTTAATCATGTGCACACACAAAAACATTAGGGGTAAATATTGGGTTGTCTCCCAACAAGCGCTTTTCTTTAATGCCTTTTAGCTAGGCATGATGATTTCAATGATGCTCACATAAAAGATAAGAATTGAAACATAAACAGAGCATCATGAAGAATATGACTAGCACATTTAAGCCTAACCCACTTCCTATGCATAGGGATTTTGTGAGAAAACAACTTATGGGAACGAGAATCAACTAGCATAGGAAGGGAAAACAAGCATAACTTCAATATTTTAAGCACATAGAGAGGATACTTGATATTATTGCAATATGTAGAGGCATATGATCCTCTCTCATAATAATTTTAAGTAGCATCATGAATGAATTCAACCATATAACCAGCACATAAAGCATTCTTTTCATGATCTACCTGCATAGAAATTTTACTACTCTCCACATAAGCAAATTTATTCTCATCAATAGTAGTGGGAGGAGCAAATTCAACAAAATAACTATCATGGGATACTAGATTGACATAATCAAATTGAACATTAAAATCATGATGACAAGTTTCATGGTAATCATTATTCTTTATAGCATACATGTCATCATCATAATCACCATAGATAGGAGGCTTGCTACCGTCAAAATAAATTTGCTCATCAAAACTTGGGGGACAAAAAATATCATCTTCATCAAACATAGCATCTCCAAGCTTGTGGCTTTGCATATCATTAGCATCATGGATATTCGTAGAATTCACACTAACAACATTGCAATCATGCTCATCATTCAAGTATTTAGTGCCAAACATTTTAATACATTCTTCTTCTAGTACTTGGGCACAATTTTCCTTCCCATCATTTTCACGAAAGATATTAAAAAGATGAAGCATATGAGGCAACCTCAATTCCAATTTTTTGTAGTTTTCTTTTATAAACTAAACTAGTGATAAAACAAGAAACAAAAAGATTCGATTGCAAGATCTAAAGATATACCTTCAAGCACTCACCTCCCCGGCAACGGTGCCAGAAAAAGCTTGATGTCTACTACGCAACCTTCTTCTTGTAGACGTTGTTGGGCCTCCAAGTGCAGAGGTTTGTAGGACAGTAGCAAATTTCCCTCAAGTGGATGACCTAAGGTTTATCAATCCGTGGGAGGCGTAGGATGAAGATGGTCTCTCTCAAACAACCCTGCAACCAAATAACAAAGAGTCGCTTGTGTCCCCAACACACCCAATACAATGGTAAATTGTGTAGGTGCACTAGTTCAGTGAAGAGATGGTGATACAAGTGCAATATGGATGGTATATATAGGTTTTTGTAATATGAAAATATAAAAACATCAAGGTAACTAATGATAAAAGTGAGCACAAACGGTATTGCAATGCTTTGAAACAAGGCCTAGGGTTCATACTTTCACTACTGCAAGTTCTCTCAACAATAATAACATAACTGGATCATATAACTATCCCTCAACATGCAACAAAGAGTCACTCCAAAGTCAGTAATAGCGGAGAACAAACAAAGAGATTATTGTAGGGTACGAAACCACCTCAAATTTATTCTTTCTGATCGATCTATTCAAGAGTCCGTAGTAAAATAGCACAAAGCTATTTTTTCCGTTCGATCTATCTTAGAGTTCGTACTAGAATAACACCTTAAGATACAAATCAACCAAAACCCTAATGTCACCTAGATACTCCATTGTCACCGCAAGTATCCATGGGCATGATTATACGATATGCATCACACAATCTCAGATTCATCTATTCAACCAACACAAAGAACTTCAAAGAGTGCCCCAAAGTTTCTACCGGAGAGTCAAGACGAAAACGTGTGCCAACCCCTATGCATAGATTTCCAAGGTCACGGAACCCGCAAGTTGATCACCAAAACATACATCAAGTGAATCAATAGAATACCCGTTGTCACCACGGGTATCCCACGCAAGACATACATCAAGTGTTCTCAAATCCTTAAAGACTCAATCCGATAAGATTACTTCAAAGGGAAAACTCAATCCATTACAAGAAGGTAGAGGGGGAGAAGCATCATAAGATCCAACTATTATAGCAAAGCTCACGATACATCAAGATCGTGCCATCTCAAGAACACGAGAGAGAGAGAGAGAGAGAGAGAAAGAGAGAGAGAGAGAGAGAGAGAGAGAGAGAGAGAGAGAGAGAGAGAGAGAGAGATCAAACGCATAGCTACTGGTACATACCCTCAGCCCCGAGGGTTAACTACTCCCCCCTCATCATGGAGAGCGCCGGGAGGATGTAGATGGCCACCGGAGAGGGATTCCCCTCCGGCAGGGTGCCGAAACGGGTCGAGATTGGTTTTCGGTGGCAACAGAGGCTTTCGGCGGCGGAACTCCCGATCTAGGTTATTTTCTGGAGGTTTCTGTATATATAGGGTGTGTTGGAGTCGGGAACAAGTAAAGGAGGTCTCCGGGCTATCCACGAGGTAGGGGGGCGCGCCCCCTACCCTCGTGGGCAGCCCAGGGATCTTCTGGTCCTCCTTCGGTACTCCCTGGGCTTCTTCTGGTCCAAAAACAGCCTCCGCTGAGTTTCAAGTCAATTGGGCTCTGTTTGGTATTCCTATTCCGTGATACTCAAAAACATGGGAAAAACATAAACTCGCACTGGGCTCTGGGTTAATAGGTTAGTCCCAAAAATCATATAAAAGTGTATATGAAAGCCCACTAAACATCCTAGAAGGGTAATATAATAGCATGGAACAATAAAAAATTATAGATACGTTGGAGACGTATCAGCCCCGTCGTGTCCATGTAATTAATTATTTCACTTATAGGAAGGTCATATGCCATAAAGACGACGTAGGCTATCTTTTGACTGTGCGGGTAGTGTGTCGTACACGGGGTTAAGACCTTGGAGACATAATAAACGTGCTTTTGAACCTGGAACTTGTTTCCCTCCATTTCTCGTCCAACTACAAGCACTGCGCCGATCACCTGCTTTGTGGCCTAGATGTATAATATCATCGGCTAACATATGCCTCGTGCCGCTAAAATTGTGTTTTTGTCAAGGAGGGCTCTTAATATCTTCTAAGGCAACGCCTGCCTCCTTGGTCCATTTGAATATCTTTGTTTGCTTTAGTAGACTATACAGAGGTAAAGTTTTTTGCCCGAGTCTTGAGAGAAAGAGACTGAGTGCAGCCACACAACCTGCTACTCTTTCAATATGTTTGAGCTCGGTTGGGACCTCTAATAGGTCCAAAGATTGTATTTTTATCGGGTTGGCTTCTATTCCTCACATGGAAATAATAAAGCCGAGGAGTTTGCCCACTGGTACATCGAAGATACCTTTCTCTGTGTTGAGCTTAATTGATATTCTCGCAAGCTGGTGAATGTGTGGCGCAGGTTATCAACCAGCTGGCCGACAAGTTTGGTTTTGACAACCACATCGTCGACATAGGCCTCCATGGTTTTTCTGATGTATTTTTCAAGCATGAATGGATCATGCGCTGGTACATTGCACCTGCATTCTTCAGCCCAAAGGGAATTGTGTTGAAGCGAAACGGCCCATAGGACCTGATAAATGTTGTTGCGGCTTGGTCGGATTCCTTCATCTTTATCTGATGGTGTCCTGAGTAGGCATCTATAAAGCATAGCGTGTCATGTCTCGTTGTGGCATCCACAATCTGATCAATGTGTAGTAATGAGAAGGGGTCCTTGGCGAAAGCCTTGTTCAGGTCTTTGAAGTCGACACACATGCGCCAAGACCTATCCTTCTTGGGTACCATGACCAGATTAGCGAGCCAGTCGGAGTGTTTTATGTCTCTTATGAATCCAGCCTCAAGGAGCTCGGCCAGTTCCTCGCCCATTGCTTTACGCTTGGGTTCGGTCCAGCGCCAAAGTGCTTGTTTGATAGGCTTGTAGCCCTTTAAGATATTCAAGTTGTGTTCAACTAGTCAACAGGGTATCCCTGGCATATCTGAAGGATGTCAGGTAAATATATCACAATTTGCACTAAGTAAATTACGTAGGGCCTCATCAACCTCCAGCTCGAGATTTGCGCCAATTGACGCTGCTTTGGCTAGGCCCATGAGGTGTACTTGAAATTTGACTATGCCTTTGGGTGGTTTGAATGAGGTTGACTTCGGCTGCTTTACGAGAATGATGTCATCCCGATCATAGTGATGTTAGTTCCTCGACCATAAGGGCTTTGGATAGCAATTCAGGGCGAGCGATGTCGTTTCATTCTCTGCCTTGAGTGCTCTGTCGGGGTTACTCTAGATAGTGATGATTCTGTTTGGACTTGGCATTTTGAGATTCATGTAGCCGTAGTGTGGAATTGCTTGAAACCTTGAAAAGGTGTCCCGCCCTTGGAGGGCATGATAGCCACTCTTAAAAGAGGCTATGTGGAATGTCACTTCTTTGGATCGATAGTTATCAGGTGTTCGGAAGACGACATCCAAGGTGATTTTTCAGCTACAGCATGCTTGTCGCCAGGTATTATGACTTCAAAGCGGTATGGCTCTGTTTGATGCATGATTTATCCATTTGCATCATGTACATAGTGTCTGCGTATATTAGGTTTAGGTTGATGCCTCCATCCATAACCACTTTCCGAATACAACAACTGCCAATAATTGGGTCAACGACCAGTGTGACAGGGCACCTATTCAGGGTAGATTTCGACTGGTCTTCATGATCAAAGGTGGCTGGCATGTCTATCCACGCACCCTGAGCTGGTACTTGCCGGATAGAATTAACTTCCCGGAGAGCCCGCTTCTGCTGATTATTGGATGTAAATATTTCCTAGATCATCAGCACCTCGTTATCACCCAAGGACTCTTCTGCATGTGTGGGCATGCCAGTGAGGAGGGCTAAGCCTCCTTTAGCCACTTTCCTTATCAGCTCGCAGTCACGAAGGCTGTGAGTTGGGCAGGAATTCAGCAGGATAGAGTGGATCAAGCATGGCTTGTCCAGGAGGCCATCGAGGGTGGTTCTAGAGCAGCCAACAATTTTCTTTTTCTTTTGAGGTCTCTCGACTGATGAGCGTCGCATGCAGAGTTCCTGGAGAGGTGTGAGCATGTCACGCTTTAATTTGTTGACAAGTATCGAATATGTTTGTTTTTCCCGGGCTAGCTAGGCGTCTTCAATGGTAAAAAATGACACTAGATCAGATAGCGCCGAGAATAGCGGCGAGCGAGAGCATTCGAAATGCTTTTATCTTTACATCCGTGCTGAGAGGCTGCTATTATTTCTCAGTCCTGGTAGTCTGGTATGTCATTTTTAACAAACACGGAAATGTCTGATTGATTCGTCATGCAGTTGTTGGACATAGGCGAGATCCTAGACATCGGAGGGGCCCGAGTTATCAGGGCAGTACTCGATGTGGGAGGCGATGTCTACTAAATCACTTGTTCTTGTAGACTCGTGTTGGGCCTCCAAGTGCACAGTTATGTGGGACAGTAGCAAATTTCCCTCAAGTGAATGACCTAAGTTTCATCAATCCGTGGGAGGTGTAGGATGAAGATGGTCTCTCACAAACAACCCTGCAACCAAATAATAAAAAGTCTCCTATGTCCCCAACACACCCAATACAATGGTATATTGTATAGGTGCACTAGTTTGGATAAGAGATGGTGATAAAAGTGTAATATGGGTAGTAGATACTGATTTTTGTAATGGTAATAATAAAAAAACAGCAAGGTAGCAAGTAACAAAAGTGAGCACAAACGGTATTGCAATGCTTGAAAATGAGGCCTAGGGTTCGTACTTCCACTAGTGCAATCTCTGAATAATGCTAATATAATTCGATCACATAACCATCCATCAACGTGCGATGAAGAATCACTCCAAAGTTCCTACCTAGCAGAGAATTGTTTGTAGGGTACGACACCACCTCAAAGTTATTCTTTTCGATTGATCTATCAAGAGTTCATACTAAAATAACATCAAGTTATCCTTCCCGATCGATCTATCAAGATTTCGTACTAAAATAACACCATATGATACACATCAACTAACTCTAATGTCACCTAGATACTACAATGTCACCGCAAGTATGCGTGAGTTAATTATACGATATGCATCAAACAATTAGATATTCATAATACTCAATCGAACACAAAGAACCTCAAAGAGTTCCCCAAGATTTCTACCGGAGAACCAAAGACGAGAACCTGCATCAACCCCTATGCATAGATTAGCCTAATGCCACCTCAGGAATCCGCAAGTTGAGTACCAAAACACATATCAAGTGAATCAATATGATACCCCATTTTCACCTCGGGTATTCATAGCAAGACATACATCAAGTGTTCTCAAATCCATAAAAGTATTCAATCTGGTAAGAACAAAATCTCAAAGGGAAAACTCAATTCATCACAACAAGATAGAGAGGGAGAAACACCATATGATCCAACTATATTAACAAAGCCTTTGATACATCAAAATCATGCAATCTCAAGAAGACGAGAGAGATAGAGATATCAAACACATAGCTACTGGTACAAACTGTTAGCGCCAAGGGTGGAAAACTCCCTCCGCATCATGTTGGCCACCAGGATGATGAAGATGGTCATCGGTGATGATTCCCCCTCGATGGAGTGCCACAGAAGGGCTCTAGATTAGATCTCGTGGTTCTGGAACTGGCGGCGGCTGGAACAAAATGTCATCGAATTCCTAGGGATTTTGGAATATTTGGGAATTTATAGGGAGAAGAGGTGGTTCGGGAGGCCAGTGAGGTGGGCACAACCCACCAGGGCGCACCTGGCCCCCGGGTGCGCCCAGGTGGGTTGTGCCCCACTCAGTGCACCCCTCTGGTACTTCTTTGGCCCATATTGCTCCTTCGGGTCCATAAAAATTCTCCAAAAGTTTTGGCTGCGTTTGGACTCCGTTTGGTATTGATTTTCTACGATGTAAACAACAAGCAAAAAATAGCAACTAGTACTGGGAACTATGTCAATAGGTTAGTCCCAAAAATAATTTAAAGTTGCTATAAAATGATTGTAAAACATCCAAGAATGATAGTATAACAGCATGAATACTTCATAATTTATAGATACTTTGGAGACGTATCATCATCCCCAAGCTTAATTCCTACTCGTCCTCGAGTAGGTAAATGATAAAAGAAAATATTTATGAAGTGTGAATGTTAGCAAAGTGTATAAGTATCATCAATGATAATTTCAATCACTTTTCCTAGCATCAAAACAACAACTCTTTCTCATAAAACTCGTCAAGATAAAGTGGTAACTAATTCACATGTTAAGGTTCAAACAATCAATTCTCTTGAAACTCAACAACCTATGTTCTCAGTCACCAAACAATTGCAATTCAACTTATTCAACAAAGTCTAAGTAAGAGCTCCACATACTCAATCATCATATAGTCTTCTATGATTGCTAGTACTCGAAGAATATTCTTAGAACAAATGGCATCCATCGAACATGGAGAAAGATAGGGGCTTAATATTTTTCCTTCCAACTCATTTATCATAGAGATAATTGTCAACAATAATAAATCATGATCAAATATATTTGACTGGCCATATGTGGCTAGATCTTTCCCGACCACATGATGCTTGTCAACTAGAGAATAATTGAGGTTGAAATGAGAATACAATCTATTAACACTTGCATAAAAGTAAATACTGGAAAGTAAAAGATGGGCCCTTCGTCGAGGGAAGCAGAGGTTGTCATGCGCTTTTTATTTGGATGCCCAAACTCTTAATGGAAAGGAACATCATGTTATATTGCCCCTTATGATAGCTACCTTTATTATGTAGTTCGTCGTTTTATTACTTTGCCATCACAAGTTCGTACAAAGCTCCATTTTTCCCTTACAATAAAATATAAAACATATTTAGGAGCAATTTTTAATGCTTTATGCACCGATGACAACTTACTTGAAGGATATTATTCAATCCATAGGTAGGTATGGTGGACACTCATGGCAAGAAACTAGGTTTAAGGGTTTTTGGATGCACAAGTAGTATCTCTACTTAGTACGAATTTTTGGCTACCAAAAGATCCTAGGAAAACACCAAATGTTGGAGGATCCATGACAATATAACTTCTATGCAAATATACACAACCATAACTCATTACGTTGTCTTCCTTGTCCAACTTCAACTAATTTTCTCGAGTTTGAAAATAATTAATGGGTATTCACAATCATAGAAGATGTCCAAGATAATATATTTGCATGTAAAAGTTCTCTTCCTTATACAAATCATTCATGAATTGCTTGTATGACCAATGTTGTGATTGTCAAGCTTCAAAAGATTTCAATTTCTAAACCCAATGTGAAGCTACTACTAGGCATGATATGAACATATAATTTCAACTTCAAGATATTCAATTCATTCAACAATTTACTCATACAATATAAGTGAAGCACAAGAATAAATGACAAACTACTCCAAAAAGATATAAGTGAAGATCAAGTGAGTAGTTAGGTAAATGGGTAGCTATTTGAATACTCTCTCTTATTTAAAAACTTTAAGGTCTAAGAATTTTATTCAACAGTAAACAAAACAAAATAAAATGACATTCCAAGAATATCACAACTCATGTGAAGAAGCAAAAACTTAGGCTCAACCGGTACTAACCGATAATTATTGATGAAAAAAGGTGGGATGCCTACCAGGGCATCCCCAAGCTTAGATGCTTGAGACTTTCTAAAATATTATCTTGGGGTGCTTTGGGAATCCCCAAGCTTGAGCTTCTGTGTCTCCTTAATTCCTTTTATATCACAGTCTCCTAAATCTTGAAAACTTCATCTACACAAAACTTAACAAGAACTCATGAGATAAGTTAGTATAAATCAATGCAAAACCTTATCATTCCCTACTGTAGCAAATCACTAAAATTATAATTTAACATTTCATGCTAAATGCCTCTGCATATTTAATACTCATATCATCAAATAGAATCATTAAACAAGCAAACATTTGCAAGCAAACATAATAGCAATCTATCTAAATAGAACAGTCTGTAAAGAGTGCAATTTTACTCATACTTCCCTATCTCTCAATATTCTGAAAATTCCCATGTTATAGAGAACTTATTAATGCTCACACTGTAAAAACTTCAAGATTTTACCACATACTGACTATCCAGAAGAATTCAGACAATGATAGAAACTTTCTGTTTTCAAACAACAACATATAGACTTGCAAAATAAGCATGGTAAAGGCTATACCTGATTTATTGAAACAAAAGATGCAAAACATTATTATAAATACCAGCAAACGAATCAAAACAAAATAAAATGACGCTCCAAGCAAAACTCATATCATGTGACAAATAAAAATATAGCTTCAAGTGAGGTTACCGATAATGTTGGAGACGAAAGAGGGGATGCCTTCCGATGCACCCGCAAGCTTAGTCGCTTGCTTGTTCCTTGAATATTACCTTGGGGTGCCTTTAGATTTCCCAAGCTTAGGGTCTCGCTACTCCTTATTCTCCTCATATCGACTTCTCACCCAAAACTTAAAAATTCTATCACACAAAACTTAACGGAACTTCGTGAGCTGGGTTAATATGATAAAACAAATCATTCACTTTGGGTACTGTCAAAGACAAGATTCATAATTGTTTTCATAGAACGCCTATTGTACCATATCATTTCTACAATTTATATTGACCAATATAAGCCATAGAAACTAGAAAACAAGCAAACTATGAATTGAAAACAGAATCTACCAAAAATAGAATTGTTTGTAATGATCTGGACACTAACCATACTTATGCAACTCTAAAAATTTGGAATGTTTAGTAAAACGTGGAAAATTTGTATGTCAATGATGTGTAAAATATTCAGAAAATTAGCACGTTCCAGTAATTTATTGAATTTTCTGCACTTGACGCAAAACTTTCTGTTTTCCACATAATCAAGTCAACTATCATCCACACTATCCCAAAGGCTTTACTTGGCACTTTATTGAAACAAAACATGTAAAACATAATTACTACAGTAGATTAACCATGTGAACACGCACAAAATAGTAGGGGTAAATGTTGGGTTGTGTCCCAACAAGCCCTTTTCTTTAATGCCTTTTAGCGATGCATGATGATTTCAATGATGCTCACATAGAAGTAAAGAATTGAAACATAACGAGAGAGTCATGAATCATAAGTTCCTCTCTCATAATAATTTTCAGTAGCATCATGAATGGATTCATAAATATAACCATCACACAAAGCATTCATTTCATGATCCACAAGCATAGAAATTTTATTACTCTCCACATAAGCAAATTTATTCTCATGAATAGTAGTCGGAGCATCATATGAAACTCGAATACTATAAATTGTTTCCATATTAAAACAGTAATGTTCAATAAAAGGATATTCAAAATTATGACAATAATTATCACTACTTTTTATAACATAAGTATCATCACAATAATCATCATAAGTAGCAACTTTGTTCTCATCATATATTTGAGGCATGCAATCATCATAGCAAATTTGATCATTCAAAGTAGGGGGCAAAAAAGATCATCTTCGCTAAGCATAACATCCCCAAGCTTGGGACAAACATTAATTGCAAGAAATAAATTCACAAACATGTCAGTCTCATCAAACATAGCATCCCAAGCTTGTGGCTTGGCATATCATAAGCATAATCACTCTCATCATTAATAGTATGAGTAGCACCAATGGTATAACAATTGCTATCATTGTAATTTCCCAAGTTGATGCCAAAAAGATTTCCAAGATTATAAGAAGTATCGTTATCTTCCCAATCATAATAATCACAACAAGCAATAGGCATAACAAAATCATCATCCATAGTGCTCTCAGACATTGTGCCATAAGACAAAGAAGCAATATCATCATCAAGTGCATCATCTTCCACAATTATTTTTGATTCATTTTAATGAGGCACAACGATAATAGGATCATCATTATTTGGGAGAGATAACTTTTTACCTCTTTTCTGTTCTTCATCTTCACCACTCATGTGTGGGTTTAATTAAATTTTTTGAGCTTCTTATTGATGAGATTGGTTGAATAGGGAGCTCCTCCTCGTCACCTATTTCATCTTCAGAGACAGTAGGAGGCAAAGTGGAAATATTTACCCTTTCATTAGTATTCCTTTTATATTCTATTGGTTTTCCCATCTTTCTATAGTTGGCAATATAAGCATTCTCACTCCCCAAGTCGTGAGAATGAATACTTCAACCCAATTATTTTTATATGTCAATTCTTCACTCCCCAAAAATAGACAAAGCTCATTATAAAGTTCAAGGGTGATCAAATCATTACAATATTTGGCCATGATTCAATCATGGAAAAGTTTGCATTGGAAATTAATATGACCAACCTTGTTGCAAAGTTCACAAGTAATAGGACAAAGAGAACATAATTTTGTAGCAAATTCATCTATCACTTTGAGCAAAAAATTGGTTCTATCATGTTTATGCTTCTTACAAAATCTATCTTCCCTATAAGGCACGTCTTCAGACAGTCTTTCCACACCACAAAAATTGACATGCTTATAAGAAACATTCTTGTCATGACATATACAATCATCATTAGCATTTTGGATATTCATAGAATTCATACTAACAACTTTGTAATCATGCTCATCATTTATGCCAAACATTTTATAGCATTCTTCTTCTAATAATTGAGCACAATTTTCCTTTCCATCATTTTCATGAAAGACATTATAAAGATGAATAATATGATGCAACCTTAATTCCATTTGTTGTAGTTTTCTTTTACAAAACCAAACTAGTGATAAAACAAGAAACTAAAAGACTCGATTGCAAGATCTAAAGATATACCATCAAGCACTCACCTCCCATGCAACGATGCCTGAAAACATCTTGATGTCTAATACACAACTTGTTATTATAGACTCGTGTTGGGCGTCCAAGCACGGAGTTTTGTAGGACAGTAGCAAATTTCCCTCAAGTGGTTGACCGAAGGTTTATTAACCGTGGGAGGTATAGGATGAAGAGGGTCTCTCTCAAACAACCCTGCAACCAAATAAAAAAGAGTCTCTTGTGTCCCCAACACACCGAATACAATGGACAATTGTATAGGTGCACTAGTTTGGCTAGGAGATAGTGATAAAAGTGTAATATGGGTAGTAGATATTGATTTTTGTAATAGTAAAAATAAAAAAATAGCAAGGTAGCAATTAACAAAAGTGAGCACAAACAGTACTACAATGCTTGAAATTGAGGCCTAGGGTTCGTACTTTCGCTAGTGCAATCTCTCAACAATGCTAATATAATTGGATCACATAACCATCCCTCAACGTGCACTACAAAAAAAACACTTCCGTGATGATACGTGTTATTCACAGTAGGTCGCGTTTTTTGTCATGCATGTACATCCATGACAAATTTATGACAGAATGAAGATAGTCATACCTGTGCTGCCGTTGAAGTGTTCCATGACATAACCAAAATTATCATCACGGAAGTGTCCACTTCCATGACGATAAATCGCGCGTCACAAAAGTGCTTTCGTCAAGGGTGACCGACACGTGGAATCCATCGTAACGAAACGCCGTTAAGCTATCGGTCCGGTTTTGGATCTGATAACCCGCTAACAGCCCCGACCAATGGGGATTTTCCACGTGTAAAATCATCACTGGCTAGAGGAAACACGTGTCGGCTCACCGTTGGGATAAATGTCATCCACTTATTGGACAGAAAGCACCTATGATAGGCCGACACGTGGCACGGCCCAATAGAGGCCCATTCCTGTGAAAAGGCCGACCTGTTTGACTTGGTCAAAAGCTGGCAGGCCGGCCCACGGCAAGCCTATTAACGGCATGTTCGCATATAGCCCATTTACAGCCCGCCAACCCAGGGCCCGTTTACGGCCTATCCGAATTAGGCCCAGTAGCGTCATCTGGGCCGTCCAATATAAATCCAGCCTGTTTTAACTTCCGGCCCATGTATGGCCCATGATGTCTTTCGGCCCATATGAGGCCCTTATTACTCTCGGCCCATTAACGGCCCGTGGTAAAACTGGCCCGTAATGAACAATGTATCACTTTATACCCATTAACGGCACGTGGTGAAACTGGCTCGTAATGAATAGTGTATGACTTTATACCCATTAACGACCCATTATTCCATTGGGCCGTTTCCAGCCCGTGTTATCTTTCGGCCTTCTCGGGGCCCATTTATTCTTGGGCTCATTTCCACATTCGTTTACTTACGGGCCGTTAATGCCATTTTCTGCTTCTGGGCCAAATTCAGCTCGTGGTTACAGTCAGCCCGTTTGTGGCCCATTAGTACGTTGGGCCGTTTTCATAGCGTCATCAAAATACGGCCGATTAACGACGGCACGTTATGGTCGGCCCATGAACGGACGATTTCAACTCTAGCCCATTTACGACCATAATGTGGTCTGTTATTGGCCCATGTTTGGCCAACCGATCATACAGCCCATAGAAGGCCCATTGTGTCTACATCCCGTATAAGGCCCATTATTTCTACGCCACGTAGAAGGCCCATTGTTTTTTTTTGAAAGAAAGAAAACCCATTGTTTCTACGGTCCTTAGAAGGCCCATTATTTCTACGGGCCGTAGGAGGCCCATGTTGACTACAGCCGGTGGGCATCAAAGTTCGCCACCAGTGCAAATATAGGGAACACCCTACACTATACAAAAATGGCTTGCTGTTTTCTTCAGCCGGTGGCTGCACGTTAAGAAGAAATTTTTTATTGCACCAAAACAAATTACAACTATAAAACAAAAGGAAGGTTGGCATACAAGTTAACAGTCTAGCAGATAAATGCACCACGAGAAGTTCAGAAGCTCAGTTCAATTGACCTGACTGTTACGTTTTCATGCTGTATTGTTCGATGGAGCACCATGACCTTCGCCTTCAGTTCTCCTAGCCTCCTAAACAACATAGCAAATGTCTAATAGTCTGGTTTCAAAACCATGCATATCTTGACAACATCGAACAATGTCTCTCCTTGTTTCACAAAGGGTCTCTGTTAGGGAATGGACTTGTGTCTGGAGCGTAGATACAACATTGTTTTGAGTTTCCATATCTTGACCATGAGGCAGTTTGGACGAGATTGCCTTAACAACCAAGCCAGTATTACGCAGGAACGTGCTTTTGGCACTATTAGTGGACAAGTACTGACCCATTGCAGCAAGAGCTCACATTGTGGTTATAGTTGCCTCGCCACCTTCAGAAGGTGGCGGTTCCACCATTTTTTCCATAGCTTGCTGAAAAGTTGAGGTTTTACATTAGTAGTACCAGAACAGAAGATATTAAGGAGGCAGCAAAACCAAACAAAATAGCTTTGGTCTATATACAGAACTTATTCTGCTGAATCCATGTAAAATAATAGTTGTATTTTATTGCAAAGTACATAATAAAACCAGGTTCCAAACATATGACCATGTTCCATCGCTAATGTATTGTGTATTTCTTCGCATTGTATTGAGGGCTAAGGATAAAGAGACAAAGTTTATAATACGGTAAGCATAGTATGACATCATTCATATCACAAAACAACTGAGAACAGACAAACAAACAATTGTAACGTTGTGTGGGCAAGTCCAGCACGAAACTAGATTATAGGTCAAGATCAAAGGAACATCACTCCTATCTTTTAAACCTTGTAAGGTGCAATGATACGCTAAGACAATTGTGTATAAAATTTAAAAGAGAAAAAGCATTGGCTACAAACCATGCAGTTCAAGGCACAAGTCAGAGTTAGTAGTAGTTAAAAGGCATGAGGATTAAGGACTTACAACAGCGGCTTTGACTGGTGTAGTCATGCCCTTCTTCTTGCTGGTGTGACAGTCCTTGAAGATTTCCACATCATTTGGTTCAGGTACTTTTTGGTCCTTGCGGGCTTTCCTCTGCATTTGGAACAAGTCAATATAGATCTGATAATATGGTATAGTGAAAAGAGTGAAACATCAGCTAATTACAAGAGCCTCGCAGTGTGCAATATAGCTACAAGATCCTGTCGTCTGTTGGAATTTCACTTTTGTACGGTTGGCCTTGTTCTTTGAATAGTTCACCTACATGAAGATAGATTTGTGTGGCACATGCGTAAATAGGACTTCAACATGTGATCTGATCACATATATATAATGTACCTGATACTTCGGATCGGACCAGTGTTTAACAAGGCCTCTCCAGTCATCATCAGATATATTTTCCACTGGATATGTTTGGGAAAGTTCACTGTTAGCCTTGCCTTCAAAGTGAGTTTTCCTCAAGTTATACCTATACTGTCGCAGAGCAGACTTGAAAACATTGGTGCAAGCTTGTCTGGTTGCATCATCTTGGCTATCCAACTTGAACCTCATCTGTTGAAAATTATGGGAGTCTCATTATCAGCAACCTAGAAAGTATTGGACAGAGCAAGATGATATACTAGTTTCCATACATAACCATACTTACAGATAAATTGGTCGAGGAAGGTGTTGAACTGGGTTTCGTCTTTGTCATTCATGTACTGAATCCATGTTGGGGAGATACTTACATGACACCTAACAGCAACCGCTGCCTCTCATACTGGCTGACTTTGTAGCATCACGTGGCCTTTTTAAAACTGCCTCAAAACGGATTCCATTCTTCCTCCTCAAGATTTAGTTAACCTATCGAGCATTATCCCTGATGGTTGTTTCCTGTTGCGCCTAGGTGCTAGTCCAACAACAAACATAGGAAGTGTTAGTGTACATCAGACAGTGAGACTACATATAAAGAAGCATGCAACTGTAACTTGACTCCAGCAACTACCTTCTTGCTGTTGAAGCTCACAAAGTTCATCTGATCTTGCCAACTCATCTTGTGTCAAGAGTGCTTCGGAAGTAGTGTCAGGTGGCAAGGGAGCTTGGGAACATGCTGCTAGCTCAGTTGACCAACGACTAAATCATGCAGCTGGTGGTACTGTGGAAGGTGTTGCAACAACTAGGGTTGTCTCTGCTTGTTTGTTGGCAGCTATTTGTTTCTGTTTGGCTTGTTCTTCAGCTTGTGTAGCACGGGATACCCTGTCGGTATAATTTTCTGCTGGACTATGACCTTCTATTGCACCATCAGTACCAGTAGAATCTACAGGATTGTTCCGCTTTCATTTCCCTGTCGTTCTGTCTTGCTTCCTCTTGCTCTATGACATGTTAAGTCTAGCTGACAAGAAAAATGAATATCAATTTAATTCTTCAAAACAAATGTACTTTGATGTAAGAACATGGTGTGATAGACAGATATTGTATGTTCTAGAAACACGAACACGTGTCTTAGTCACAAGTATAATGTGTAAAGTAAGCAGATGAAATTCAACAAAATTAGAAGCAATACAAGCTAGACATCATACATAACATGCAACCACATATAATAGTGCCAAGTTAGAGGGAGCACCTGTGATGGTGCACTAGGGGAGACGTGCTCATCACCAACACAGCTACGTTGAGTGTCTATGCATGTGTTGTCTTGGAAATCATCTTGGGGGGTGGAGGAGTAGAATCTGTAGAGGCCCTCCATTTGGAAGGAGCACCTTCATCCGCTGCCTTGCTAACTTCCTTCCGCTTTATTGATTTTGCATTGTCAAGTAAAACCGACAAGAAAAAGCAATAAAATTCACTCTTTAGAACTCATTCGTGCATGATACTGACAATCACTACTTTAATGTAAGGCAAACACATGATTCTAGGATGGAATAATACGAAAAATAGGACGGCATGGCATATTCACAACTGTTTGTGTAAACTAAGCAGAAACCATTTCACCAAATAAGAAGCAATGCAAGCTAGACACCACGTGAAAGATGCAACCAATATGACTCTGCCAAGTTAAAAGTGTCCCATCATAAATGACATTTCACCAAATTAGAAGCAGCACATGCTATAAATCATATCAAAGATGCAACTAATATCACACTGCATATACTGAAGGTGTCTCGTCATATTGATTTATGTGGGATACAAAAAACGATAGTTTTATGTGAGGACATGCTTAATAGACAGATGTACTATGTACTAAATACAGGAAGGCATGTCACATTAACAGGTATAATGTATAAGCTAAGCAGAATAGCACATGCAGTTTAACTAGATTGGAAAAATTACAATCTAGACACCATATGCAACATGCAACCACATATCACGCTGCCAAGTTAGAGCAAGCACATGCGATGCTAGTGTAGGGGAAATGCGGTAATCAACTACAGAGCTACGTTCACTATCTTCATCTAGCCTTGCTGTTCCTTGAGAATCATGTCGGGAGGCTGACACTGCATTCTTTAAATGAGGAGTAATCGACTTGCCTGACTGCCTCATCATAAGTGATTGATGAGGGATACACAAGAACAATAGTTTGATGTAAGAACATGGTTAATACACAGATGTACTAGTATGTGCCAAAAATAGAAAGGCATGTCATATTTAAAGGTATAATGTGTAAGCTAAGCAGATGTAATTTAACAGAATTGGAAGCAATACAAGCTAGACATCCGGCTGGAGTGGTGAGCATGATCATCTAGGACCTGAGAGCCTGGTGGGAGGCGGGCTGCTTCGCCACCATCGCGGCTTTTTAGTTAGCTTCCAGGTGATGCCTATCTTTGCTAGGCTTGTCACTGGCTCGGCCAGTGCCCTGACTAGCTATTTGTCTTCTGGTGCTCACGGGATGGTGGTTCATGTAAAAAATATATTTCCTTATCTTAATAAAGACCGGCTTCGGCCTTTCGAATACAAGCTAGACACCATATGGAACATGCAACCACATATGACACCGCGAAGTTAAAGCAAGCACCTGGGATGGTGGTTCATTGCGAGCGAGGTCATCAACTTCAGAGCTACGTTTACCATCTCCATCTGCTGACACTGCACATTTTATAAGTCTGAAACATGTCTGGCCTATCCACCTACCACACTGGAGCGACTTCTCTCTTTTCTTTTTTGCTTCTCTCATAGCAGCAAAGTCTGAAATACCCTTGCATAAAAACACAATAGTGAGAGTATGGGTGAAGTGTGTGCAGAACTAGTGCACTGTAAAAGTAGCAAATAGCAAGTGGCTGAAAAACAAATGATAGGAGACATATGATAGCTCTACAACATTGCATGGAAAGCAAAATTAGATTCTACTCCGTCTGATTTTGTAATATATGAGCACAGGAAATGCATGTACTCCTCCAGCACACCACCACATGTGGTCATATCAAGATAACAGTCGACTAAAAATAAATAGGATAGTCGTTTTTTAATGAACCATCTGATCTATAAGGAACGGGCAGATGGCCTTCGTCTACCTCCCGCAAGTCACTGTTGACAATCTTTCTCGAACCGCCAGTGACCACCGGCCCAGACCCCTGCCTCTGCCTCCCCGCCCTCCCCTCGACCTCACACCACTTCCGTGCTTGGCAGCGCCCCAGTTCATCCCTTTAATCCCGTCCGACCTCCAGATCGGGCGCTAGTAGCTCTAGGCCCCACACGCCCCTAAGATAAACACCGAGGCGCTGCTTCCCCGGCATAATAGGCGGACTAGCGCCTGTTACGCCGAGGAATGCTTCCGTTAATTAGGAATCAACTGGCCAGGAATTGAAATTCAGGGGGGCGACGGACCTCTAGCTAAGGTGAAATAGTATATGAGGAGAAACCTTGTGCATTGCGAGTTACTAGGAAAGTCTAGTATCCAGCAGAAACGGTCAACTAGTGTCTTCTGTGGGATGAATACCGTGCAAGCTGACACGTAAGATTTGCACGAATAAGGGAAGAGGAGTACCATTTTCGGTTGCCGGTGTGGTCGCCTCCACATGTCGCACCGATCTTCTTCTTTCTGCTGGGGAAACCGATGTTCTGGAGGAGGGTGCAGGTTTGGACGAACCCATGGCCAAATCGTTGACTGTGTTGCTATGGCCGTATGTCGGCGGAGGGGAAGCATATCCGAGGTGGCGAACGACGGCGTAGCAGGAATAGCTCCGGTGCAGTGGAGGGTGGCGAAGTTGGAGCGGCAGCGGTGAGGCGTAGGATGGCGCGATTGAACTGGCTTGGGTATGGACGGCTCAGCCCCGGCTTCAACTACTAGCCGTGGAGGGCATTGCGGTTGAGGTTGCAGTGGACGACGACATCGGGGTATCGGCTCCGGCATGATGGAGGAGGGCGGCGGTTGATGGGAGGAATGGGGTGGCCGACGGAGGACGTCGGGGTTTCGCGGCTGGTGGAGAGGTAGTTTTCGCGCCCATGGAGTATGAATGGGGAATCAGACGGGTAGGCGGGGGGAGGGGGGAGAACCATGTTTCGGGTCTGGGACGCGCTTGTTTTTGGCTTTTTTTGAACAGAAGATGGGACGCGCTTGTTTGAAATTTGGGGAACGTACAAAATTTGCCCCCCTCTTAAATTTCAGACCTACTGCGGGTCGAGGGTAGGATGGTAATCCCAGGTGTCCCAAATAGTGGGCGGAAGCGATTTCGGCCGCTCGCATGTGTGCTTAGGCGGCCATTGTGTATGAATGTTTTTTGGAGGCGGTTGCGTGGCGTCTAGATGAAGCTACGAACCTACCCCGGTTTAGACCTTTGGACGTCGGGCCGGTACGTTTTACGGGTCGGAGTTATTAGAAAAGTAATTTCCTTGTACTACCAAACATTGGTCTCTCGCGGTTTC
>LR738713.1:341952582-341972892 GCA_902687465.1 Secale cereale
AACTGGCTTGGGTACGGACGGCTCAGCCCCGGCTTCAACTACTAGCCGTGGAGGGCATTGCGGTTGAGGTTGCAGTGGACGACGACATCGGGGTATCGGCTCCGGCATGATGGAGGAGGGCGGCGGTTGATGGGAGGAATGGGGTGGCCGACGGAGGACGTCGGGGTTTCGCGGCTGGTGGAGAGGTAGTTTTCGCGCCCATGGAGTATGAATGGGGAATCAGACGGGTAGGCGGGGGGAGGGGGGAGAACCATGTTTCGGGTCTGGGACGCGCTTGTTTTTGGCTTTTTTGAACAGAAGATGGGACGCACTTGTTTGAAATTTGGGGAAAGTACAAAATTTGCCCCCCTCTTAAATTTCAGACCTACTGCGGGTCGAGGGTAGGATGGTAATCCCAGGTGTCCCAAATAGTGGGCGGAAGCGATTTTGGCCGCTCGCATGTGTGCTTAGGCGGCCATTGTGTATGAATGTTTTTTGGAGGCGGTTGCGTGGCGTCTAGATGAAGCTACGAACCTACCCCGGTTTAGACCTTTGGACGTCGGGCCGGTACGTTTTACGGGTCGGAGTTATTAGAAAAGTAATTTCCTTGTACTACCAAACATTGGTCTCTCGCGGTTTCGGGTGAGTAGAAGCTCTTTTGGCGCTTCACTCGAAATTTTGAAACACAAGCATTCACGTTTAGAGTACTCTTGAACTTTGAGGATTGACCTAAATAGACAACGTTAAATTTGACCTTGTATGTTTGAAAACCTCATTAAATTATCCGCTTCTTTTTTGGAAATTTTGACACTTGAAAATCCTATAACTACGATTATTTTGGAATGGAGGAGCTAAATTAGAATCTATTTTGTACACAACTACATATGCTATTATGTACAAAATCAGAGCAAAGATTGGTGCTCCCATAATTTAGGTATGATTTACAAATGCCATGATATCAAATTAAAATAATTTAATGGACTTCGTGTTGAATTCGATTTTCTAAACCACCTTAACTTGAATTCAAATGTATGCTAGTCCATAGGTAGCTATTTATAATGTTCATTGTGTAACTTTCGTATGTATAATGTGCTTTACACACACAACATGAACTATACTCACGTTTATATTCGATTGCTAAAGCGATGCATTGTCTGGAGTTCAAAATACTAACTATGTGGATCAATTGTGTCGAATAATAACATAGACATGCTCAAATTCGATAGAATCTAGATGTATGATGGATCAATGACCGTTCCTTAAGCGAATTGCAAATATCATGATCCTATCCTAATATTTGGATACAATTTATATCTTTAATCAATGTGTGCAGCTGTCTTGTACGTGTAGGTTCACTCTCCATCGGTGGTCTCTCACACATGCTCACACACTCTCTCCCGACGTGTCTTTCTCGCACACATGCTCTCGATATTACCCTTCCTCCCACTCGTAACCATTTACGACTGTTTTCAATAACCTTTATCACAAGCACTCGCCCTCTCGCAAGCATACACACGCACAATCCCCATCGACCCTTTCTATATACATAGACATGCCTATGTGTCTCGTATACGCACATTATCTTTAGGCATGTCTCTCACTCATTGTCTCACACCTCTCTTCCTAATCGACGAGTATGATTCTAGCAGAACATTCTGTAGGATGCCCCTTAAAGTTAGGTTGGATGAATAGTAATATCAGAGATAAAGGGGTTACCTTAGTCCGAGAACCTAGGGTTACAAAACCTAGCCGGCTTTGTCAATGGACATAGAGTCCTTCAAAGTTAAGCTATCTTTGTCTTGTACGACTAGTCATCCATGGGTCTCCCTAAATGCGTCATGGGCCGACCAATGTGGCACGGGACGGAACCAAACGAAGGGCCTCACCTCGACCCACCGGACGTCACGCGGTGACACACCCTCTGCCCCCACGTATCGTTATCTTCTCACACCCACACATACCAACACACACACCACACACACACAAAATATGCTCCTGGTGCCTCTATCCACTCCCCCCTTGCATATACACACTAAATGGAATCTCTCGCCATGATGTCATATTCATCGCGCTCTCTCTCTAGACCACTCTCATTTCTCGTGCTATCTCTCCCACGCCCCCTGCCGGCCCCTCTATCCAAGCCTCTCTCGAATACGTAATACACACACATACCTCTCTAGGCCCTGCCAAATGCATCAATTACACATTCACACATGTTACATCACGTACCCCATTGATCTAAAAAGCCCTCTCTTCACGTCTATTCCGCATAGAACATTCCTTTTGAATAAAGTGTGGCCAAAAAATATTTAAGAATTTCTACATATATACAACATTACAAAGTTGTATGAAGGAGTATGAATGCTTGCATTGCATGGTGCTCACAATGATATTTATTCCGCACTGTGAATTTGTATATTTTTATACTATATATAAAGTTAGTCATAGTAAAGAGAAACGAAGAGCATCTCTCTCCATCGCATACCCCCCCCCCCTCTACACCCCTTTCACATACGCACACAAACTATCTCCAGGTCCTCTAAAAGTAAGCCCCCAGCACATTCACGCATGTTTCATCTTTCTCTCGCGATATATACAATGATGGTCATTGTATTTGAAGCGAAAGCATGATACGTACATTGGACTTCAGAATCCACACATTACGGTCACCATTTATGTTTTGTGGTTATTATACAGTCATGGGCTCACCGTACAACTCTGTATTTTCTCAAGACACGACTAGTTGACCACTTAAACGCTCCACATGGCACCTCTTGTGTTGCATCACATTATCTCACTACCGTCGGGCCCACCTGTCGGCTTGTATCTACTCTACATCTACACTCTTATAAAATACTAGCAAGATGTCCATGCGTTGTTTGGAACATCAAGATGCATTTGTATGAGTAGTTTATCTTGTGGGAGAAAAGGATGAACAAGGGAAGGCCTTATTTGCAAGTGTGGAGAGGGGTGTGGGTATCTTTTTGCAAAATTGCCATAGTTTCCTTCCTATCCGTCAGATATAGATCGAATGGCCTATATTGCAAGATGGTCGGCACACGATCATCACCGACTATGCTTTTTATAAGAGTAGGGATAAAATACACTATTATAAAAAAAACAGAGTTAGTGATGACGGTGTGCCTGCCATCCTGCAATATAGGCCGTCCGATTTATATCTGACGGATAGGAAAGAACCGATGGCAATTTTGCAAAAAGGTACCCACACACCTCTCCACATTTGCAAATAAGGCCTTCCCTCGTTCATCCTTTTCTCTCACAAGATAAACTAGTCATACAAATGCATCTTGATGTTACGTGCAACTCACGGGCATCTTGCTAGTAAGAATGAAAACAAACGACAAAAAAATATTGGACGATGGTTCGAAGTCATGACCGCGGGCACAACAGACAAGGTGGCCTTGTATTGGTATGTTGAGCCGTGTGTTTTAACACAAAGGAGCTGGTGTGGTGATTATACAGACATGCACGCATGCACATGAACTGCATGCACGCAACACTCACACGAACACATGCACCCATGCACGCACGCAACACTCACACATACACATGCAGCCAGGCATGCACGCAACACTCACACGCACACACGCACGCATGCATGCACACACCAGTATACCACACGACCAACACACACGCTCACGCTCAAGTGCTCAACCTACATGTGCATGCGCACACATCTGGCCGTGACAGACACATACACAACCAGGTGATTCCCGCGGACGGGGTGGAGTCTTGTCGCGCCTGCGTAAATTTGTGTTTATCTGACCATTTCCCTATGCGAACTGACAGGTGAGACCCACTAGGAATGTGTTCAATTTAACTAGTCAATGAGATGCCACACAGACTATTTGGCCGGTCAGCAGAGTGCAATCCGATGCCGAACCGTGAGCAAGTGACCGTATAATCACCGCAAAACGTATATAGTGACCTAATCAGCTTATTCTGAAGTTCGGTGAACGTATTATGCTTTCTCTCTGTAGGCCCTCCAAAACTACGTCTCTACACGTTCTCGCATGTTACATCTAACAACTATGCAATATAGCACCACTACTACACTCTAACACAATAAATCATATGTGTTTTTAGTTTTTCTAGATATCACATTGTTACTTAATTATTCAGTTTGCATACATTAAAATTGCCTTTCAAATGTATGGCCAGTATCATATACCGCGCGGGAAAAATCCCGCCCTTTCCTATTTAATCAGGTTTGTATCGATGGATCGTGCGAAACAGCAAAACTATAGTACTATATACAGTACAAGTGATAGTTCACTAGGCCGTCGTGTCGTGTACTCCTCCGTCGTAAGAGTGGAGCGCTCGCTTTCATAAATCTTCTAGTTCCTTTCGCCGACATGTGGGGCATCAAGCTACCGGGTCGACGTGCTATACCGGAATACAGTGCAGAGTAGCCGGGGTGAAGCACCCAGTCATGGTGTCGGCGTAGTAATGAGTAATGAGGCGTCAAATCACAAAGCTGCACCTTTCCCGCAGTTAAGTTGGAGGGACGGAAGTAATAATGCTAAATAAGAAGAAGTTGGAGGGACGAAGCATCCACCATTTCACTCGTTGCTGAATCCGCTTCTCCCTCATCTTCTTCAAGTTAACCACGTGTTGCTTCTACCGTTGTTCTGCCTCATGTGGGAAGCGAATCGGCTTGGTGAAGCACTGACATGTGGGACTGCATGTTAGCAAACCGCAAGGACAACGTCCTCTAAAAATAAGAAACCTCCCCCGCCATCCGCGCGGAAAAATCACCTCCTTTTTACTAATCTTGATTCTATAATTGTTTAGATCAATATAATTGAGATCTTTATAGATAGCACACATGAGCAAACCAAGCGGTACGGTTAAGGGTGTCCACAATGTGTAGCCAAATGTGAAAATAGCTTTTGGCATCGTGGGAACCATTGTGGATGGTGTTGCCAAAGCCAAAATGATGGAACCGAAGCTCCCTGATTGATTGATTGAAGGAATAGAAAAATGCAACGTCTCTCCTCTTTCTCCCGTGCTTGGACGCACGTGCAGTATAGAGGACAAAGTCTACTCCCATGTCCCTTCTATCACAAATCACAAAGCAGTGAGGCATCAAATCACAAAGCGCGGACGAAGCAACCGTCATTTCACTCTTCGCTGACTCCGCTTCTCCATCGTCTTCTTTGAGAAACCATCTCACCGCACTAAATTGGACGAACAACGCTATAGTGTACGAGTAGTACTAGTACATTTACGCGTCCTTTGGTTCAACGGACTTCCTAGATGAAAATAAGGCGGTTGTCTCGGCTGGCAGGCGGCACTTGCGAACGACTTACCGTGGTCTCCCTCAATGGTGTTCTCCATCGAATGCACTTCGCCAAACCACAACGTTCGAGATATCGTCGACGTCACCGCAATGGGGAAGGAAGTTAAATATAGTTACTACCTCCATTTTTTTGTACACAAGGCCAGTATATCAAAATTACAATCTGCAAAAGGCAACTAACACTAATTGAGGCAAAATTGATGGGGTTTGTCTCATACTAGCAACCAAGGACATTAATATCCACTTCATGCATGCGGAAAGTGAGAAGGTTGGTTTGCATGGCGCTGCATTAATCAAGCGACGAGGAGTGAGATGGTTAGCTCTTTGGGCTTTGAAGAAAAAAATACACATTAATTGACACGTGAAACGAGGATTTGTATCGATTAATCCCGTGAAGGAAAACCCCGCCTTTCTTTTTGAACACTAGTACTCATAGTACGTAGTACTACCTCCGTCCTGGTTTATTGGTCCTCGCCGTATTTCGTGCCAAATTTTTACCATCAATTTAACTAACAAAATGTTCATGCATGTCACCAAAACAAATATATCATTGGAAACTATGTTCAAATACAAATCTAACGATACAATTTTTGTTAACATGCATTAATATTTTGTTAGTTAAATATTTAGTCAAATTTGGGCACAAATTTCAAGGAGGACCAATAAACCAGGACGGAGGTAGTACAATGTACTCATACTGTTTGGGTCTAGTTAGGGGGCTGTTTGGTTCTAGGCCTAGGAGTGCCACACTTTGCCATACAATGTTGTCAAACTTGCCTAAGGTTAGTTCTTCAAAATGAGAGCCACAAGTCGGCAAGCCTAAGGGAATCTTGCCACACTTTTTGAGTGTATGTGATGTGGGACCCTAGTGTGGCTTGCAAAAGATGTGACTTGAACCAAACACACACCTAAGTTGGTCAAACTTGCCTAACCTTAGGTGTGGCAACCTTTGGCAAACTTAGTCTCAAACCAAAGAGCCCCTAGGCCTTGCATTGCCATACTTCGCCACACATTTTTGCCAAGCTTGCCTAAGGTTTTCAAAATGAAAAGGAGGTACACTTGCGCACGGTTGTCGCGGTCACACTGTACCCTCACGCGGTCGCTCCTGCACGCCACGGTCGCACCGCACCCTCACATGCACAGTCGCTCCAGCACGCTGCAAACCCAACCAAGGGAACGCACCCTCACTGACATGTGCTGTCGCATGTGAACAAACCAAACTCAGCCATTGTACCGCTGACACATAATTTTCGTTCATAGAGTATGTTTATCCAACCGCATGTTGGGGAGTATCCGTACGGCCCGTGCGGTGGTCTGTTGGGGAAGAAGAAGAGGTGAGGAAGAAGGGTTAGGAGACATAGGATATTCATCCAACCGCCTGAAATGGTAGACTGACCCAAGTCAGGCTACTAGCATAACAATATATGTTTTTACACAGCAAAAGATCCATAAAACAACAACATAAAGAAAAACTATCACTGCTCGCGGAACGAGACAACCTCGTCGTCTTTGGCTGCCGGCACGAACCAGACGTAGCTGCCGATGTGTGTCTCTGCACCGTGGTTGTCCTCGGCCTCTAGCTACTCGTTCATGCGGAGCGTGCGGGCGTTCTGCACAGACGAGAGCACTGCCTGGTTCAAGTTGAGGACGTCTGGTTCCGCCTTTAGGAGGGCCTCGATGGCTGCGGCATCCGCGCGCTCCGCGTCGAGTCAAGCCGCCGCCGCCCGGTTTAAGTCCAGGATGTCCGGTTCCGCCTGCAGGAGGGCCTCGATGAGAGCGGCATCCGCGCGCTCCGCGTAGAGTTGAGCCTCTGCCGCCTAGTTCAAGACCAGGATGGCCGGTTCCGCCCGCAGGAGGGCCTCGATGGCAGCGGCATCCGCGCGCTCCGCCTCAAGTTGAGCCTCCGCCGCCCGGTTCACATCCACGACATACGGTTCTGCCTGCAGGAGAGCCTCGATGGCAGCGGCATGCGCGCGCTCCGCGTCGAGTTGAGCCTCTGCCTCTCGGTCCTCCTTTAGTATCGCCAGGTTGAACCGCTGGTCCGCCTGCACCATGGGGGACTCGGACGCCGGCACGAAGTCGACATCCATCGTCTCATACCCATCGGGGGCCTTCTGCGCCGCGACCTCCGCCATGAACATTGGATCGGCTTCCTCCTCCTCGTAGCTTGGCTCCAGAGAATTCGGGGATTGGCCCGCCGCAAAGCAAGCTTGGGAACGGAGGTCTGTGGCGCCGACCGCTGCCGCGATTTCTACGCGGCACTCCGACGTCAGCATCTTGTAGTTCCGTGATCTTGCGGCGCACCATGGCTTTCCGGCAAACTAGGGGACGCTTGATGCGGGCTAGTGGATCGGAAGGTGGGGGAAGGGGCTGGAGTAGGCCGAGCAGCGAAGGTTCTGGTGTGAATAGTGGTTCAAGTGAGGTCCTTTCAATCGGTTTTGACTGTACATCGCTCTTCTCGCGTTCGCGTTGCATCCCGGCACGCTGGACCCTCCACGTCGCTCACCGAATGGAACACGCTTCGTCTTGCGTTTTCGCTTGCTTGTGGGATCGCAGTTGAGAGCAAACCGATGTCCCTCCCCCTCCCCCGCCCGCATCATTTTATGTGGAGTAAATAAAAACAGAGGGAGTATACTACGGATGAGGATCCCCTGACGTGGCCGAACCCATTGAGTAACTGACATGTGGGGCCTAGCAAGCATGGGGTCCGCCAGTAAGTGACCAAAGGGAGGGTAAGGCAGGGATACGTATGTGAAAGGTGCTTCTAATGATATAATTTTTCACATTATACATCTCATGTACTATTAATCTTGTCAATAGTCAAATGCGGTTTTGAAAAACGCATTAGAGCATGGTTTATAATATAGCCAGTCGATGGCTATAAGGAACTGCCATGTCATCTATCGATCTCGTCAACATATGTCGGGGCATGAACCGAATGCGATGTCAAAACTAAGACGCGAAGCGACATGTAGTGGAGGCAAAGTGAAACTTCAAATGAACCGTTTGTTTGTATGCATGTCGGACAAATTACAAATAAACATTGGAAATACAAGCATGGTCTAGGCCCACAGGCGAATGATACTCGACGGAATGTTCAAATGAGGCATGCGGGAGGATGGACTCGACCAGAGGGCGACCTGATCGATGGAGAGGAATGAGAAATAAGCAAACGCCACATGATTATACTTCTAAGGCTCAAATAAACAATAAGTTGTCTCGCTTGGCCTACATAGTGAAAGGCCTAATGCACAACGCGGAGCACTAACGCTCGAATATGGCTGGGAAAATAGGGAAATCGACATATGGGGCACACCTGTCGGGACGACGTAGTGCAAACTAGTCCAATGGAGGAGCTGGCCCACGACCTCCTCGCCACCGGCAACCGTTCATGTGGGTCTTGGAAGCCAACAACGTGGCGCAGCTCCAGCACCGCCTATGGATACGGTGACAACGGTGAGCGACACGCTCATCGTCGCTAGACACGGTCGGTTTTAGTGCGCCGAGGGTGGCGTTAGTGATGTGGCACGACCAACAATATGTTTGGTTTGTGCCCAAGGTTGCCCCATCAAAGCATTGGGTAGCCAAAATTTTGGTTGAGGTTTTGGTTGCCCATGATTTGACTGACATCAGCAAGAAAAATGAACTAGAGTTGGCTAGAGTTCATTGGCATGCCAATAAAATGGCAACCATCCAAACAAAGACCAATCTTTGGGTCATGACCAAAGTTTTGGTAAGGTGCACTTTGGCCACAATCCAAACACACTCCAACACCCGGCTCGTCGAGGATGCACGGGGCGCCGGGACGCGTCCGCGGATTGGTGTAGCGCGGCCAACTGCATCTTCAGGACCTGAGACCATGCCGTGTCATCTTGCTTTTTCAATGACATGCGTCGATCACATGTGAGCAAAGGGCATCTCCAACGTCGCCACAACCATAGCTGACTACCCTGGCACACCAAAAACCCTCGTCCCTCGCGCCGTCGCGCGGTGCGTTTCCAGCCGGCGCCAGCTGCCCGCATTCATGTCGTCCGTCCGTATGCCGTTGTTAAGAGGCTCGGTGCCCGAGGAACCAACTCCGGTGACTTAATGACGCACCGGGATGCTTGGCCTCACTAGAATGCGCTACTTAAAGCGGCAGTGCCCACCTAACCTCCACACCATAGCGCACCGTCCTCCTACCTGGCACCACATCCGCCATGACCGCAAGCGCGAACGCTCCGCGGGAGAGCTTTTCTTCGGGGATGGAGCTCGAGGTCGCCGCCCTCGCTCAAGTCGCCACACAAGCGGTGGCCACGCTGGCGGCCGACGACGAGAGCACCGTCAGCCATGTGTCCTACTTGTCACCGTCCAGCGTCCGACACCGCCGAGGTCGGGGACTCCTCCGAGGATGAGTAGGGAATGTGAGGCGGCAGGGCATGGTGTGCCAACTGGCCAGTCCGTCTCCCGTGTTCTACTTTTCCTCGCCGGAGACCGCACGTTCACTTCACGGATCTTGAACCCCGCCCCCGTACATGGAGATCTGTAGGATCGAAAGTATGTCTAGAGGGGGGGTGATTAGACTACTTGTAAATATAAAAATTCTGCCTTTTGACAAAGAACAGTTTTTGGCAGGTTCACAATTATGATCAAGTCAAGCATCACCCTACACATGCAATTCTAGAGTATAGGCAGCGGAAAGTAAATTGCACATGTAGTAAAGAGAGGTGGAGAAGAGCAAACGCAATTTTGGAGACGCGGTGATTTTTCCCATGGTTCCGATAGGTGGTGCTATCGTACATCCACGTTGATGGAGACTTCAACCCACGGAGGGTAACGGCTGCGCGAGTCCACGGAGGGCTCCACCCACGAAGGGTCCACGAAGAAGCAACCTTGTCTATTCCATCATGGCCTACGCCCACGGAGGGCTAGCCTTACTCGGGGTAGATCTTCACGAAGTAGGCGATCTCCTTGCCCTTACAAACTTCTTGGTTCAACTCCACATCTCGATGACGGAGGCTCCCAAGCGACACCTAACCAATCTAGGAGGCACCACCCTCCAAAAGGTAATAGATGTTGTAGATGGTGATGAACTCCTTGCTCTTGTGCTTCAAATGATAATCTCCCCAACACTCAACTCTCCTCACTGATTTGGCTGTGGTGGAAGAAAGGATTGAGTGGAAAGCAACTTGGGAAGGTTAGAGATCAAGCTTCATATGGTGGGAGTGGAGCAACTTGATCTCAACACAAGGGTAGGTAGTTCTCTTCTCAGAAATGTAAGGTAGGAGTGGTAGTTCTTTCTGATGGCTCTCTCCACGAATGAAGAGGGGGTGGAGGGGTATAAATAGCCTCCACACAAAATCCAACCGTTACACACATATTTGAGCAATCTCGGTGGGACCGAAGTGGACAACTCGGTGAGACCGAAAGTTCAAATAATGTGAACGTTGGGGTTTTCGGTGGGACCGAAAATACAAACTCGGTTAGTCCGATTCGTGCAAAAACAAGAGCATGCCAGTTTCGGTGGGACCGACTTCATCATCTCGGTGACACCGATTTGATGACAGAAGGTTACAGAAGCTTGGCAACTCATGTTTCGGTGAAACCGATTTCAGAATCGGAATATCCGATTTTGTTAGGGTTTGGCTTATGGCTGAGGTGGTTCATCTCGGTGTGACTGAGTTTGGAATATCAGTGGGACCGAGATTACTTATGAGTGTATATGGCAGTGAAAGTTGCTGATAGTTTAGGAGATGTATCACTAAGCACTTGAGCAACCAGATCATCAACATAACCTCATCCCCTTTTAATAGTATTGGCTTTTCCTATGGACTCAATGTGATCTTGGATCACTAAACCAAAAATGGAGTCTTGAGCTTTTGCCAATGCTTGCCTTAGCATTTTGAGGGGTCCACTTCTTCAGTCCTTGCCATACCCATATCACTGAACTTCTCTGAAATGATTCTCAAGTAACTATTAGTTCAATGATATATATGTTGTTATTAATTGCCAAAACCACCCGGGGATTAGTTGCACTTTCAATCTCCCCCTTTTTGGTAATTGATGACAACATATAGATCAAAGCTTCGACAAGGATATAATCAATGAATAATATCGTCGCTTTGAGAAGTATGTGATAAGCAAGAGCTCCCCCTAAATTTGTGCATTATTTAAGATTTGCGTTTGAATGCAAATGCACAATCGATTAGGATCATGGGTCACTCTTTCATGTCACATACATCTTGGTGGAGCGCACAAAATGATAAGAATGAACAGCATGCACCCAATCACCAAGACAAGAGTAAATAGCCATACAAGATAGGAATGACATATGATAAGCATTAAGCACACATTAAAGCATAGTACGACTAAGCACTCATTAAGGTAGCATCAAACGGAGTATCAAGCACACGGAATGTCTCGAAAACCAAAAGTATCTCAAAGAAACCGCAAAAGAACGAAAGAGAAAAAGCGCAAAGACAACAGCACTCTCTCTCTCGAAGCCCTATGATCTATACAATTTCTCCCCCTTTGGCAACAAGTTACCAAAAAGTTCGAAAAAGCATAGAGCTAAACGTCACTGTGGGCTCTGCTGGCGGCTCCCGTCTGGGTTGATGTTGGAGTGGATATGACAGCATCGGCGAAGACTTCAGCTGATGTCTGTGCTAGAGGAGTGGACACTGGAGCTGTAGCTGGAGTAACTGCTGGAACTGTGGGAGGTGCTGAAGCTGTAGTCCTGGTGTCAGTCACTGGAATAGCAGCTGATCGGGATCCTTTGGGAACCGGAGCAGTCTGTCGATGAGAATCCTGGACTAAGTCATCCTGCATAAGCTCTGCCTTGTCCTGCTTTGCTTCCTCAATGTCTGCCTCAAGCTTGTTGACGGTCACTTGTATTTCAGTCAGCTTCACGTCCAGAGCATGGATCTTCTCGTCAACAATCCTCTCTAAGCTCTCCTAAGACTGTTCAATGCTGGCCAGGCGTTGTTCAATCCTTTGGGTAGCTTCAAGAATTTGCTCTCCGAAACTCTTTGGTTTAGCTGCTGCTGCTGCTGCTTCTTTGTCAGCTTTGGCTTTCCTAGCAGCTTCGATCTTGGCTTGACCTTCAACAGATGTCGGATCCTCCTCGTCCATCACAACAACATTGTCTTCATGCTCTGGCTGCAGGGGTAAATGTTTTCTATCCAACAAGAATTTGCCCGTGCCAAACTTGGCATTGATAAGCATCTGAATCTGTGGGGCAAATCCACATGACCTTTTCTGGTCAGCTGCAGTCCTCTTAATGGTCTCTACTATTAAGTCCATCACCTTGAAAGGTGCTTTCTCATCAAGTATATGCAGCATGTTGATAGAATATCCTCTGATCATGCGATGATCTCCAGACTTGGGCATCAAGGTATGCCTCAAAATAGTATTAGTGGTAGGTAAGCCTGCCTGGAGATGGTAGACTGAGCCGAGCTTCCAAACTTCCAAATCCGCTGTGGGAATCTCTTTGTACATGTTCTTCATGGAATCATGATTCTTCTTTAGAATCCCATAGACATCAATATCATCTTCTCGTTGCACTGGAGCATTCAGAATTTCTGCCCAATCTTCAACAGAAGAAGAGAACCTTTGACCTTCAGTCATCCACGTGATCTTTCCATCAGGATAGAAGTGAGCTGTGGCATAGAATTGCATTATCATCTCATCGTTCCAACTGGTCAATTTCTGACCTACAAAATCTGCAACTCCACATGCAGTGAAACTTTCATGCACATGTGGAAAGAAATCTCTGTGCTCTTCGCTGTCAATGTACTCCCGGTCAACATATCTGGTGTCTGCGACTATGGGCTTCTTGTCCATCAGCACGGTCTCATAGAAGTTCTGCTGCTCTCTGGTGTGAAATCTGGGATCTACAGCAGTTCTTCTCCTTACAGCATATGGGTCAGCTTGTCTCCATAGCCTGAGACCTCTATCTTTCCTTGCCTTCATATCCTCAGCTTGAGGATGAGCATCATTGTGAAGTGGCAGTTTTGGACGAAGTTTCAGCAACACTTGTCCTTCCTCATCAGACTTAGCTGGTGGCACATCATCCTTGTTCTTTTCAGACGCTGAAATGTTTCTGGTGGTCCTCTTGGGCTTGGCAGCAGGCTTTGCTGGAGCTGCCCTAGTTGGAGCAGATTTCTTGGGCTTTGATGTGGCTCCAGCCTTAATGGCATCACCCATGAGCTTCTGCTTCTGAGGAGGAGGCTGGGGTGCTTCCTCATCCTCGTCCTCATCCTCTGCTGCATCTGCATGAGAATCTGACACATGCACTACCCTCTTTCTCTTGGTGGTCTTCTTCACTTTGCTTGGAGCTGCCTCTCCCAAATTTAGCTTCTTAGCCATAGTTGTCTGCTTGACTTTGCTGGTGCCCTTTTTAGATTGCTGACCTTGTTGCTCTTTGGCAACAACCTTCCTTTTAGGCTTGGAGGTCACCTCTTCCTCAACAACGAAATCAGAATCCTCATCATCGGAATTCTTCTCCTTTCTAGCTCTGGTGGCTGCAGGAGGCATGCCACTTGGTGTACTCCTCTCACCATCATCAAATGGGCTACTAGGAGGACTAGTGTCTGCCTCTGGAATGTCTGCAATGGGTGTCTCTGACATGTTCTGACTGTCACTGGTATCTGACATGGCTGACAACCTGTGAATAGATAAGGTATAGGCAGAGAAGAAGAGTTATCACAAACTGCAGAAGTTTTTGCAAAAAAAATGAGTTCAAATTCTAGTTTTAAGTTTTCACAGAAGACATTTCGGTCAGACCGAGTTTGAGTTTCGGTGAATCCGAAGTGTTAAACAAGAGCTTGGCACACCACTTTCGGTTTGACCGAAGTGGGTTTTGGTCCTGCCGAAAACACTAGGGTTTCACAAAAACTACATTTCGGTCACACCGATTTGCACAACTCGGTTGGACCGAAGGGTGCAGTGCAATGGCCAGAGGCCAAATCGGTCACACCGAAATTATAAAATCGGTTTTACCGAGATGTGTTCCGTGGAAACCTAACCCTAAAATTTTTACTCGAATCTAGTTCAAACGAACCAATCTGGTGTAAAGGAAGATTTCAATCGTGGCAAGATATTGGGCAATCCAAACGTGCATTGAATCGGAGATGGGAGCACGAGTGGGATCAAAACTCACCCTAACTTGGTGGAGTTTCTCTACGGCGGCAACGGCGCGGAGGAGATGGCCGTTGACGGCGACGGAGACCTGCGGCGAGGGCGCACAGGCGACGACCGCGACGATCCGGAGATCAAGGCGACGACAGCAAGGGATGTGGGGGCGAAACGTTTGAAGGAGGAATCAACGCGCGCGGCCCTTGGTATATATATACCCCTTTGCTGTCGGTGGGACCGAGTTGTAAAACTCGGTGGCACCGAGATGGATAACTGCTTGGCAGTTATGCACTTCGGTCACGCCGAAAATCACAACTCGGTTTCACCGAGATGAAACCTAGATCAGTCTAAATGCTTTCGGTTTGACCGAGTCTGAGTGAGTTGGTCTGACCGAAATCAATTAGAAGGTTTTGGAGGTTAGCCCTTGACGGATCGGTGGCTCCGAGTGCTCCTCACCCGGAGGGTCCGAAAATGACTTGTTCAAAGTTTGTGATTTAAGCATGAATAGAATTTGAGACAAGAAAGCATATATAGCTAGGGGAGGTACTTAGGCATTCTTGTCCATCCATTTGGTCAGAAAAATCAAAACGACCAAAACAACAAATGGATGTCCTCGAATGGATAAAATCATGCATTCAACATGCTCACACAATAAGATAGCAAATGAAATATGTGTCAAACATGCACAACCAAAACTCTAGCAATTAACACACAATTTGTCGATGACTAGGTCATCTTTATATGAGTATTTTGACTTAGGATCCAAATGAGAACATTTGATCATAGGTCATACTCATCGTTTAAGCACAAGTGGGGTTACCACTTTTACATAAAGCTTTGATGTGTTCACATCATTTGAAGATGCTTTAGCTCAATTTTTTAGAGCAAAGCTCCCCCTAGATGTGAGAACCCCTTTTAAAGGGTCAAACTAACCTTGGGTTGTCGTAGAAGACTTCATGTAGATGTTGAAGATGTGGATGCTCAATGTTGACGGAGATCATCAAGAGTTGGGAGCTATCCTTTGGATTCGGGCACTTTCAATACCTACATGGGTTAGTCCCACAAGGAACAAACAAGGATATCCATGGACATAGATTGAAGTTCACAATAGATGATGTCCATGAAATCAATGATTACCTTGTCCCTTGACTTACCAACAAGAGGGTTTGTGACTCCATGAACTAGTGCATGATGTGGAAGTTGATTGCACAAGTTCTTGTCAAAATGAATGTGAGTGAAGTATGTTGGCGGAGTCACCCTCAAGAACTTTCTAGTTCTTCTTCTTCGGGATCCACATCATCTTGATGGGAATCCTTGGGGTTGTAGTTGAGCTTGACGAAGTAGAACTTGACGTTTCCTTGGGAACCCACTTGACCATGGCTTGAGGTGCTTCAATGGATGCATCAATCTCCTCTTGAAGCTTGTCCTTGGCTTTTAGCTTGTGGTCTTGTGGTGGAAGGTCATCTTGAGCTTGTTCCACATTGGAAGAAGTAGGATCATACTTTTCCTTTTGAGAAACAAACTGTGGAGTAGGATATTGACCTTCTTCCCACTCAACACCTTCGGCGTTGAACTTTCGCTCAAAACCAATTCCTTGATTCTTCCGGTGCCTTCCTTGCTTGCGAACAATTTCCTCAAAGTTCTTGCTTCCGGCAAGGCTCTTGTAGACACCTTTCTCTATGATCCCTTTCAATAAGCTATTCTCTTGCTCAAGTGTAACTTGGCTTGAAACATTGTTAGTGGAATCAAGAGAACTACTAGAAGCAACAACATTGGATTTAGCATGGTTATTGTTACTGCTAGAGGAAGAATTTTTCTTATGCTTGTCATGCTTAGTCTTAATGGGTGGCAAGAAATTAGACAAGAGAAGTCGTTTGGCAAGATATGAAGAACTCTTCTTTCGAAGATCATCATTGATCGCTTTTAGAAACTCATGTTCTTGCTCTAGAGTGAGCTTCTCGAAGCGTAGCTTCTCATGAGATCTTAAGAGCTCTCTATGATCTTCTTGAGTTGTTTCATGAGCTAACTTAAGAGTGTTTAGTTCTTTAGTTAGACGCTCAATCTCCTTCATAGCATTGTCATTCGACTCTTCTCGACCATAAAGACTACTAGCATTTTCATCGTTACTAGGCTCACTAGATTTATCATGCAAGAGCTCATCTTCACCAAGCAAGTCATCCTCATCACTATTGAAGTCAATGAATTCAGGGTGTGATACCTTGGGGCCTTTAGCCATGAAGCATCTTCCAATTCCCTCATTTGGTGAATCAAATAAGTCGTAGGAGTTGGAGTTGGAGGATACGAGAGCAAGACCGGCAACACCTTCATCTTGACTGTAGTCGGAGTCGGAGTGATAGCTTCCATCGGATTGATTGTCGGAGTCGGAGCCGGAGACCCATTCACCTACATGAGCTTGATGTCTTCTTCTTGTGTAGCTCCTTGATGACTTGTCTTTCCTCTCCAAATCCTTGCTTCTCCGAGAGGGTCTTCGTTCATAACGATCATCTCTACTCCTTCTCTCTTTCCGAGGTGACTCATCTCTTGAACTTCTTCTTCTTGGAGATTCTTCTCTTCTCTTGTGGGGAGCCGTACACTCATTTGAGTAGTGTCCGGGTCTTCCACAATTGTAGCAGTTTCGATCACGACTAGAAGATCTCTTTTCATCATATGATCTAGACTTTGAGCTTCTCTCTTTGCCTCTATACTTGTAGAATTTGTTGAAGTTCTTAACCATTAGGCTTATCTCTTCATTGGAAACTAACTTGTCACTTGAGGTTGTGGGAGCATCACTTGTAGCTTTGTAAGCACCACTCGATTTGTTGTGAAGCTCTTCCTTATCCTTAAGTGTCATCTCATGAGCAACAATTCTTCCAATGACTTCGGTTGGCTTGAGAGTCTTGTAGTTTGGCATCATTTAGATCAAAGTGCACACGGTGTCATACTTTCCATCCAAAGCTCTGAGAATCTTCTTGATGATGAATCGGTCGATCATTTCTTCGCTTCCTAAGCCGGCAATCTCATTTGTGATGAGAGGAAGCCTAGAGTACATTTCAGCGACTCCTTCACCATCCTTCATCTTGAACTTGTCAAGTTGACCTTGAAGAATATCTAGCTTTGATTCCTTCACAGACTCGGTACCTTCGTGCATTTCAACCAAAGAATCCCAAATCTCTTTTGCATTTTCAAGACGGCTGATTTTGTTGAACTCCTCGGGACACAAGGCATTGAAGAGAATGTCACAAGCTTGAGCATTGTTTTGCAACATCCGTAATTCTTCCGGTGTAGCTTCGCGATCCGGAACTTTTCCTTCCTCGAAGAATTCACCTTGCATACCAACACAAATAATGCCCCATGCGGTTGGGTTATGACCAAGAATATGCATTTTCATTTTATGCTTCCAACTAGCAAAATTTGTACCATCAAAGTAAGGACCTCTACGAAAATTACCCTCACTAGACGCCATACTCTCCTAGGTTGTGAAACCAAGCTTATGGAGTCCAATGCAATGGAAACCAATACAATGGAGACCAAAGCTCTGATACCACTTGTAGGATAGAAAGTATGTCTAGAGGGGGGGTGATTAGACTACTTGTAAATATAAAAATTCTGCCTTTTGACAAAGAACAGTTTTTGGCAGATTCACAATTATGATCAAGTCAAGCATCACCCTACACATGCAATTCTAGAGTATAGGCAGCGGAAAGTAAATTGCACATGTAGTAAAAAGAGGTGGAGAAGAGCAAACGCAATTTTGGTGACGCGGTGATTTTTCCCGTGGTTCCGATAGGTGGTGCTATCGTACATCCACGTTGATGGAGACTTCAACCCACGGAGGGTAACGGCTGCGCGAGTCCACGGAGGGCTCCACCCACGAAGGGTCCACGAAGAAGCAACCTTGTCTATTCCATCATGGCCTACGCCCACGGAGGGCTAGCCTTACTCGGGGTAGATCTTCACGAAGTAGGCGATCTCCTTGCCCTTACAAACTTCTTGGTTCAACTCCACATCTCGATGACGGAGGCTCCCAAGCGACACCTAACCAATCTAGGAGGCACCACCCTCCAAAAGGTAATAGATGTTGTAGATGATGATGAACTCCTTGCTCTTGTGCTTCAAATGATAATCTCCCCAACACTCAACTCTCCTCACTGATTTGGTTGTGGTGGAAGAAAGGATTGAGTGGAAAGCAACTTGGGAAGGTTAGAGATCAAGCTTCATATGGTGGGAGTGGAGCAACTTGATCTCAACACAAGGGCAGGTAGTTCTCTTCTCAGAAATGTAAGGTAGGAGTGGTAGTTCTTTCTGATGGCTCTCTCCACGAATGAAGAGGGGGTGGAGGGGTATAAATAGCCTCCACACAAAATCCAACCGTTACACACATATTTGAGCAATCTTGGTGGGACCGAAGTGGACAACTCGGTGAGACCGAAAGTTCAAATAATGTGAACGTTGGGGTTTTCGGTGGGACCAAAAATACAAACTCGGTTAGTCCGATTCGTGCAAAAACAAGAGCATGCCAGTTTCGGTGGGACCGACTTCATCATCTCGGTGACACCGATTTGATGACAGAAGGTTACAGAAGCTTGGCAACTCATGTTTCGGTGAAACCGATTTCAGAATCGGAATATCCGATTTTGTTAGGGTTTGGCTTATGGCTGAGGTGGTTCATCTCGGTGTGACTGAGTTTGGAATATCGGTGGGACAGAGATTACTTATGAGTGTATATGGCAGTGAAAGTTGCTGATAGTTTAGGAGATGTATCACTAAGCACTTGAGCAACCAGATCATCAACATAACCTCATCCCCTTTTAATAGTATTGGCTTTTCCTATGGACTCAATGTGATCTTGGATCACTAAACCAAAAATGGAGTCTTGAGCTTTTGCCAATGCTTGCCTTAGCATTTTGAGGGGTCCACTTCTTCAGTCCTTGCCATACCCATATCACTGAACTTCTCTGAAATGATTCTCAAGTAACTATTAGTTCAATGATATATATGTTGTTATTAATTGCCAAAACCACCCGGGGATTAGTTGCACTTTCAAGATCGCAGATGGAGGACGTCGGTCGCCGCCGTAGAATAGGTTTAGGGTCGGGTTTCTTTTATTTTTCTGTCCTATAAAAGTTCGAAATGTTATGAAAATTTGCCGTGTTTGCATTAATCTCGGCCGTTGTATATGAACTTTCACAATAATATAGTATATTGTAGGAGTACTAGTAAGATGCCTGTGCGTTGCACGGAAGATCAAGATCTTGTGGGTGAAAAGGATGAACGAGGGAAGGCCTTATCTGCAAATGCACATTCACGCATTTCACATCTACGGGAACCTACGAAAGGGTTAACGTAAATTGCATCTCTCTCTCCTCCCCTGATTTTCATGGTGGTGGGCCCCTCCCTCCCCCCAATCTACAATCAACAGCTCACACGTTTCACATTATGTTAATTACGTAACTGGGACTACGTAGGTGTAGCATTACTCGTCCTAAAATACCCAACTAAGCCAACCTACCAGTATATCACGCGGGAAAATACCTGGCCGCACCGTTTTAGTCGGGATTACCGGATTACTAGTAGTAGTATCGATGGATCGCGCGAAGCAATAAGTTTTTTTGAGGGGGCGAAGCACCTAGTTTAAAAGGAAAAAAAGGCGGTACACTCACAACACCCCATGTCGCGGTCGCATTGCACCCACACACGTTCGGTCCTGCACACGGCTCATGCAAACGGAACGCGCTTCAACTTGCCTCTTCAATTACACGTGGGACTGCACATGGAAAAAGCGACCATGCGCCAAACTCCCCCCGCCCACCGCGCGAAAATCCTCCCCCACCCAAAATTCCCACCAAATCCTAGATTCAACCGCCCTTCGGCCAACTAGCCAATAATATTCCCCA
>LR738713.1:341972982-341996147 GCA_902687465.1 Secale cereale
ATCCTAGATTCAACCGCCCTTCGGCCAACTAGCCAATAGTATTCCCCAAACCGCCCACCCCCCGTCCCCCTCCACTCCATTCTCTCCGCCAAAGCCGCCCTCCCCGCCACGCCGATACGTCGGCGCCGTGGTTCGTCGAGGGGAAACCCGGCGATCTTCTCGCTCCCACAGTACGCTGTTGTAGACTACCATCCTCTAGCCGCGCCGCCACCGCTGGCGACGTTCTTGTGGAGGCGCACGGCGGTCAGCGCCGCCACCGCTGGCGATGTTCGTGTGGAGACGCACGGTGGTCAGCTTCTCCCACGGTACGTGCATTCTAGACGACTGAGGCCCCGTGCATGTCGGTGTAGCGCTGAATGTTAGCCGATAGACGTTGTTAATCTCACTATTTGCCGAAGTAGTTTACAGTCAATATGATCTGCTTAAAGAAGCTTCCTTGCCCTGTTCTGCACTCAATCTGCTTAGCTGAGATGCCATGCCAAGCCCGATTAGTTGCTAAAATGTCCTGCCATATATTTATTGTGACGTAGATTGCCATGGTCTAGTAGCCAATCTGGTAGGTGAAATAGCTCTACACCATTTTATACTCGATCTTTGTTGCTGCGATTGCCTTCGATAGTTCGATGGCAGTGTGCTCGGCCTCATTGACTGCTGAAATAGCCTGCCATAATTTAGCACTCAAATATGTTTGCTGAATTAGCTTTACATATATTTCGTTACATAGATCTGCTCATCCAAATATCTTGCCATAGCTTTAGACATCGACCTAGGTATTTTCTTCTAGACTTCATAAAAAAGCATATATGCTTTTCCTATAATATCTAGTAGAAGAACTAATTTGTATGTCTAACAGATGGACAACACTTGGATAACTTCTGCTCGAAGATTCTCCACTTCATATGTCGAGGGGGTTGAAAACTTCATGAACTTTATCAGAGCTGAGTACGGTGGTCCGAAATCAGATGTGCTCTGGTCGTGTAGCAGCTGTATGAATTCAGTTACAAGACCCTAGTCAACTGTGCAAAATCATCTACACTTGTATGGGATGTCAGTCACATATACTAGGTGGGTTCATCATGGTGAAGCTGTGAACGTCAATGTTACTGACAACGTGGAAGCAGCAGATCACCATCTTGATTTGCCTGATGCTCAGGTGGAAGAGGAAGAGGAGGAGGTGGTGGCGGAGCGAGTGAGTCTGACCAACATTGAAACAATGCTACGAAATGCTCGTGCATTCCATGAACTTTCACCTGCAAAATAAAAACGGTGGGCCCGCATGTTGGAACAATGCAACGTGGCTATCACCCCAAGAAATAAGCTGTTAGTATTCTCAGCTATGGTCACCTTTCTTCAGGTGAAGACATCTGAGCGGATGACCAAGAAATCATTCGATGCGATGTTGGCTACTTTCCGCAAAGCTTTCCCAGATGCGTCTCAGCTGCCACACACCTACAGTAAAATGAAGAATTTCCTTCGTGCTGTTGGAATTGGATATGATATTATCCATGTTTGTAAGAATAATTGTGTTCTATTCTAGAAGGATTATGCCAACTTAAGTGAATGCCTGAAATGCAAATCATCAAGATGGAAAGATGGCGATGCTGTGAAGAGTATTCCTCATAATGTTCCGAGACATTTTCCAATTACACCAAGATTGCAGAGGTTGTTTCATGATGCTGAAACAAGAGAGGATGTACTGTGGCATTCTAGGAACCAGGAGTACAAAGATCAGAATGTAATGAGCCATCCATCACATGGTAGTGAGTGGAAAAGCTTTAATCAGAAGCACGAAAAGTTTGCTGCTGACCCGAGAAACATTAGACTTGGCTTAGCTTCAGATGGATTTAACCCATTTAGCCATCAGAGCGCCACATATAGCATCTGGCCAGTGCTTGTTATCCCTTACAACATGCCTCCAAATGTCTGCACCAAAGAATCAAACTACATGATGGCCTTGCTCATCCCAGGTCCAAAAAGTCCTGGAAAGGATTTTGATTTGTTCATGGAGCCTCTTTGTCAGGCCCAAGATGCGATTCTATCTCGATCACTAGATAAAAACTTGTCATTGAGACACAACCGCATTTTGGGCGCTTAGCAAGATGGATATCATTACATCGTACCATTACATACATACATTGGGGATACAACAATTCATACAAGTCACATGAATACAACAACATCAAAACAAGACATCTGACTATGGATGCAAACATGAAAAGCTCAATGACATCCATCCTGCTATCCCAGGCTGCCGACCAGGAACCTACCCAAGACTGATGAAGCAGAAGAAGAAAGGAACTCCAACACAAGTACATCGCTCTCACGTCAAGTCATCGAAACCTGTGGTACGTCTCCAACGTATCTATAAGTTTTTATTGTTCCATGCTATTATTTATGATGTTTTGGGATGTTTAATGGGCTTTGTTATACACTTTTATATTATTTTTGGGACTAACCTACTAACCCAAAGGCCCAGTCCAGATTGCATTTTTTTGCCTGTTTTAGGGTTTTACAGAAAAGGAATATCAAATGGAGTCCAAATGGAATGAAACCTTCGGGAGAGATATTTTTGGAGCAAAATACGCATGGGAGACTTGAGAACCATGGGGTAGGGCTGTCGTGGCGTCCACGAGGGTGGGGCGCGCCTCCCCCTATACGGCGCGCCTCCCCCTATCTGGCCCCCGGTGCCCTCCTTCCTCCTATATATACCTACGTACCCCGAAACCATCAGAACAACAAAGAAAACCCTAGTTCCACCGCCGCAACCTTCTATTCCCGTGAGATCCCATCTTGCGGCCTGTTCCGGAGCTCCGCCGGAGGGGGGATCTTCCACGAAGTGCTTCCACATCATCATCATCGCCTCACCATGAGTTGTGACTAGTTTACCACAGACCTTCGGGTCCATAGCTAGTATCTAGATGGCTTCTTCTCTCTCTTTGGATCTCAATACCAAGTTCTCCTCGGTCTTTGAGGAGATCTATTCGATGTAATCTCTTTTTGCGATGTGTTTGTGGAGATCCGATGAATTGTGGGTTTATGATCAAGATTATCTATGAGAAATATTTGGTTCTTTTCTGAACTCTTTATGTATGATTATAATATCCTTGCAACTCTCTTCGAATTATTGGTTTGGTTTGGCCTACAAGATCTATAGTTCTTGCAATGGGAGTAGTGCTTGGCTTTGGGTTCAATCTTGTGGTGTCCTTTCCTAGTGACAGTAGGGGCAGAAAGGCACGTATTGTATTGTTGCCATCGAGGATAAAAAGATGGGGTTTATATCACAATGTTTGAGTTTCTCCCTCTACATCATGTCATCTTGCTTAAGGCGTTACTCTATTCTTATGAACTTAATACTGTAGATGCATGCTGGATACCGCTCGATGTGTGGAGTAATAGTAGTAGATGCAGAATCGTTTCGGTCTACTTTTCTCGTACGTGATACCTATATATAATGATCATTCCTAGATAGTCTCATAGTTATTCACTTTTCTATCAATTGCTCGACAGTAATTTGTTTACCCGCCGTAGAATATCGCTATCATGAGTGAAGCCACTAGAGAACACTATGGCCCCCGGTTCTATTCTCAACATATCAATCTACAATCTACTTTACTTTTCCACTTTTACTTTCTGTTCTTATATCCAAAAATACCAAAAATATCAAACTATCATCTTTATCAGATCTCACTTTCGTAAGTGACCGTAAAGGGATTGATAACCCCTTATCGCGTTGGCTGCGAAGTTCTTATTTGTTTGTGCGAGTGCAAGGGACTCGCGCATGGCCTCCTACTGGATTGATACCTTGGTTCTCAAAAACTGAGGGAAATACTTATGCTACAGTGCTGCATCACCCTTTCCTCTTCGAGGGAATACAACGCAAGCTCGAGAAGTAGCAAGAAGAATTTCTGGCGTCATTGCCGGGGATGCTTACGCAAAAGTCATATACCAAGTACCTATCCTTTGCATTACATTTATTTTCATCTTGTTTTCCTCTCCCCGACTTCACCCTTCCCGTTTTATTTGCCCTTCTTCTGCCGTGTGTTTATCATTCGCTTGCTTCTTGTTAGCTTGTGTGTTGGATTGCTTGCTTGTCACTATGGCTTAGAACAATACCAAATTGTGTGACTTCTCCAATACCAACAATAATGATTTTATTAGTACTCCGATTTCTCCTATTACCGATGCTGAATCTTGTGAGATCAAGGCTGCTCTGTTGAATCTTTTCATGAAAGATCAATTTTCCGGCCTTCCTAGTGAAGATGCCGCTACCCATCTAAACAACTTTGTTGATTTGTGTGATATGCAAAATAAAAGGGATACAGATAATGATATTGTTAAATTGAAGTTATTTCCGTTTTCACTTAGAGATCGTGCTAAAACTTGGTTTTCCTGTTTGCCTAGAAATAGTATTGATTCATGGAATAAGTGCAAACATGCTTTTATCTCTAAGTATTTCCCTCCTGCTAAGATCATCTCTCTCAGAAACGATATTATGAATTTTAAGCAACTAGATCATGAGCATGTTGCACAAGCTTGGGAGAGAATGACATTAATGATACGTAATTGCCCTACTCATGGTTTGAACTTATGGATGATTATTCAAAACCTTTATGCTGGCTTGAATTTTGCTTCAAGAAATCTTTTAGATTCAGCCGCATGAGGCACTTTCATGGAAACTACCTTAGGAGAAGCTACCAAACTCCTAGATAATATTATGGTTAGTTATTCTCAATGGCACACAGATCTACTAATAAAAAAGTGCATGCTATTGAAGAGATTAGTGTTTTGAGTGGAAAGATAGATGAACTTATGAAATTATTTGCTGCTAAGAGTGCTTCTTCTGATCCTAATGATATGCCTTTATCCACATTGATTGAAAATAATAATGAATCTTTGGATGTGAATTTTGTTGGTAGGAATAATTTTGGTAACAATGCTTATAGAGGGAACTTTAATCCTAGGCCTTTTCCTTGTAATTCCTCTAATAATTATGGAAATTCCTACAACAACTCTCATGGAAAGATGCCTTCTAAATTTGAAACTAGTGTTAAGGAGTTTATGATTTCGCAAAAGAATTTCAATGCTTTGCTTGAAGAAAAATTGCTTAAGATTGATGAATTGGCTAGAAGTGTGGATAGAATTACTCTTGATGTTGATTCATTGAAACTTAGATCTATCCCACCTAAGCATGATATCAATGAGTCTCTCAAAGCCATGAGAATTTCCATTGATGAATGCAAAGACATAACCGCTAGGATGCGTGCTAAAAGAGAGAATTATATAAAAGCGTGTTCTTCTAATTATCATGAAAATAAAGATGAAGATCTAAAAGTTATTGATGTGTCTCCTATTATATCCTTGTTTTCTAGTATGAATCTTGATAAAGATAGGATTGGAGATGAGTCTACTTTAAGGTGTCCCAATGATTCGGAGTTTTAGATCTTGATGCTAAAATTGTTAAAAGTGGGAGTGAAGAGATTAAAACTTTGCATAATGATGAACCCACTACCTTGGATTTCAAGGCATTCAATTATGATAATTGCTCTTTGATTGATTGTATTTCCTTGTTGCAATCCGTACTAAACTCTCTTCATGCTTATAGTCAAAATAAAGCTTTTACCAAACACATAGTTGATGCTTTGATGCAATCTTATGAAGAAAAACTTGAATTAGAAGTTTGTATCCCTAGAAAGCTTTATGATGAGTGGGAACCTACTATTAAAATAAAAATTAAAGATCATGAATGCTATGCTTTGTGTGGTTTGGGTGCAAGTGTTTGCACTATCCCAAAAACTTTGTGTGATTTGCTAGGGTTCCATGAGCTTGATGATTGTTCTTTAAATTTGCATCTTGCGGTTTCAACTATTAAGAAACCTATGGGAAGGATTAATGATGTTCTTATTGTTGCCAATAGGAATTATGTGCCCTTAGATTTCATTTTTTTTGATATAGATTGCAATCCTTCATGTCCTTTTATTCTTGGTAGACCTTTCCTTCTAACGGTTGGTGCAATTATTGATATGAAGGAAGGAAATATTAGATTCCAATTTCCGTTAAGGAAAGGCATGGAATACTTTCCTAGAAAGAAAATCAAATTACCATATGAATCTATTATGAGAGCCACTGATGGATTGCCTTCCAAAGATGGCAATACCTAGATCTATCCATGTATCGCTAGGGGCGTAAAACGATAGCGCTTGTTGGGAGGCAATCCGATTATATATATATATTTTGCTTCTGTTTAGGAATAAATATTTCATCTAGCTTCTGTTTAGATGTGGTTTTGTGTTTTAATTAGTGTTTGTGCCAAGCAGAACCATTGGGAAGACTTGTGTGAAGTTTATATGATATTGATGTGAAAAACAGAATCGTTAGCGCTCGCTAGAATGGTCACCAGATTTTACTGGAGCGTGCTATTTAGTTGATTCTTTTTGAAGATGATTAATAGACAAATTCCTCACGTTTACCAATTTATTTCAATTTTTTTGGAGTTACAGAAGTATGGGAAAGTTACAGATTACTACAGATTGTTCTGTTTTTGATAGATTCTGTTTTTCGTGTGTTGTTTGCTTATTTCAATGCTCCTATGAGTAGTATTGGGAGGTATGAATCATTCATTGCAGTACCTTTGAGTATTGGTTTGTTTTCTTATACTAACGGAGCTCACGAGATTTTTGTCTAAGTTTTGTGTTGTGAAGTTTTCAAGTTTTGAGTATTGCTTTGATGGACTATGGAACAAAGAGTGGCAAGAGCCTAAGCTTGGGGATGCCCAAGGCACCCCAAGGTAAAATTCAAGGACAAACAAGAGCCTAAGCTTGGGGATGCCCTGGGAAGGCATCCCCTCTTTCGTCTTCATCTATCTGTAACTATACTCGGAGCTATATTTTTATTCACCACATGATATGAGTTTTACTTGGAGTGTCATGTGTAATTTGAGTCTTTGCTTGTTAGTTTGCCACAATTATCCTTATTGGACACACTTTTTTGAGAAAGTTAAATATGGCCTAGGAATTGATAGAACACTCTGTGTGCTTCACTTATATCTTTTAAGTTGAATAGTTTTTGCTCTAGTGCTGCACTTATATCTTTTAGAGCACGGTAGTGATTATATTTTGTAGAAATTGATGACCTCTCATGCTTCACTTATATCCTTTTGAGAGTCTATTAAAACAGCATGGTAATGTGCTTTGGCTATAAAACTAGCCTTCACATGATAGGCATCCAAGATCAATGTAGTAAAAACTTTCACACTAAGTGCATTGAATATGATGAGAAGTTGGATGCTTGATAATTGTTTTGAGACATGAGGATAGTGATATTAGAGTCATGCTAGTGGAATTATTATGAAATTGAGAAATTCTTGTGTTAAAGTTAGTGATTCCCGTAGCATGCGCATATGGTGAACCGCTATGTGACAAAGTTAGAGCATGAGGTATTTGTAGAGTGTACTCCTTTGTGTGGAGGTCGGGGGCACGCGATGGTTAACTCCTACCAACCTCCCCCCCTAAGAGCATGCGTTGATTGCTTTGTTTTGATGACTCGTAAATTTTTGCAATAAGTATATGAGTTCTTATGACTAATGTTGAGTCCATGGATATTACGCACTCTCACCCTTCCACCATTGCTAGCCTCTCTTGTACGGCGCAACTTTCGCCGGTACCATACACCCACTATATATCCTTCCTCAAAACAGCCACCATATATCTTCCTCAAAACAGCCACCATACCTACCTATCATGGCATTTCCATAGCCATTCTGAGATATATTGCCATGCAACTTTCCACCGTTCGGTTCATATGACACGCTTCATATTGTCATATTGCCATCCATGATCATGTAGTTGACATCGTATTTGTGGCAAAGCCACCATGCATATTTTTTCATACATGTCACTCTTGATTCATTGCACATCCCGGTACACTGCCGGAGGCATTCATATAGGTGATACTTTGTTCTAGTATCGAGTTGTAATTCAATGAAAATATGATGATCATCATTATGAGAGCATTGTCCCATGTGAGGAAAGGCTAAATCAAGAAAGCCCCTCCATAAAAAAGAAAAAAAAGCCCCCCCCCCCAAAAAAAGGGACAATTGCTACTATCTTTTTCCACACTTGTGCTTCAAAATAGCACCTTGTTCTTCATGATAGAGAGTCTCATGTTTAGTCACTTTCATATACTAGTGGGAATTTTCATTAAAAAACATGGCTTGTATATTCCAATGATGGGCTTCCTCAAATGCCCTAGGTCTTCGTGAGCAAGCAAGTTGGATGCACACCCACTTAGTTTCTTTTTTTGAGCTTTCATATATTTTTAGCTCTAGTGCATCCGTTGCATGGCAATCCCTACTCACTCACATTTATATCTATTGATGGGCATCTCCATAGCCCGTTGATACGCCTAGTCGACGTGAGACTATCTCCCTCCTTTTTTGTCTTCTCCACAACCACCTCTCTATTCCACATAGTGCTATGTCCATGGCTCACGCTCATGTATTGCGTCAAAGTTGATAGGTTTGAAAGAATAGAGTATGAAAACAAGTGCTAGGCTGAAACCAGGGTTGTGCATGATACGAATATTTTGTGTGATGAAGAGGGAGCATAGCCAGACTATATGATTTTGTAGGGATAACTTTCTTTAGCCATAGTATTTTGAAATGACATGATTGATTTGTTAGTATGCTTGAAGTATTGTTATTTCTTATGTCAATATAGACTTTTGTCTTGAATCTTTCAGATCTGAACATTCATGCCACAATTAAGAGAATTACATTGAAAAACTATGTTGGTTAGAATTCCACATCAAAAATTCTGTTTTTATGATTTACCTACTCGAGGACGAGCAGGAATTGAGCTTGCGGATGCTTGATACGTCTCCAACATATCTATAATTTTTAATTGTTCCATGCTATTATTTATGATGTTTGGGGATGTTTAATGGCCTTTGTTATACACTTTTATATTATTTTTGGGACTAACCTACTAACCCAAAGGCCCAGTCCAGATAGCTGTTTTTTGCCTGTTTTAGGGTTTTACAGAAAAGGAATACCAAACGGAGTCCAAACGGAATGAAACCTTCGGGAGAGATATTTTTGGAGCAAAATACGCACGGGAGACTTGAGAACCACAGAGTAGGGCTCACGTGGCATCCACAAGGGTGGGGGGCGCCCCCCCATTAGGGCGCGCCCCTACCTCGTGGGCAACCCGTCTGGCCCCCGGTGCCCTCCTTCCTCCTATATATACCTACGTACCCCGAAACCATCAGAACAACAGAGAAAACCCTAGTTCAACCGCCGCAACCTTCTGTTCCCGTGAGATCCCATCTTGGGGCCTGTTCCGGAGCTCCGCCGGAGGGGGGATCTTCGATGGAGTGCTTCTACATCATCATCATCGCCTAAACATGAGTTGTGAGTAGTTTACCACAAATCTTCAGGTCCATAGCTAGTATCTAGATGGCTTCTTCTCTCTCTTTGGATCTCAATACCAAGTTCTCCTCGGTCTTCGAGGATATCTATTCGATGAAATCTCTTTTTGCGGTGTATTTGTGGAGATTCGATGAATTGTGGGTTTATGATCAAGATTATCTATGAGAAATATTTGGTTCTTTTCTGAACTCTTTATGTATGATTATAATATCCTTCCAAGTCTCTTCGAATTATTGGTTTGGTTTAGCCTACTAGATCTATAGTTCTTGCAATGAGAGAAGTGCTTGGCTTTGGGCTCAATCTTGCGGTGTCCTTTCCCAGTGACAGTAGGGGCAGCAAGGCACGTATTGTATTGTTGCCATCGAGGATAAAAAGATGGGGTTTATATCACTATGTTTGAGTTTATCCCTCTACATCATGTCATCTTGCTTAAGGCGTTACTCTGTTCTTATGAACTTAATACTCTAGATGCATGCTGGATAGCGATCGATGTGTGGAGTAATAGTAGTAGATGCAGAATCGTTTCGGTCTACTTTTCTTGGACGTGATGCCTATATATATAATGATCATGCCTAGATAGTGTCATAATTATTCACTTTTCTATCAATTGCTCAACAGTAATTTGTTTACCCACCGTAGAATATCGCTATCATGTGAGAAGCCACTAGAGAACACTATGGCCCCCGGGTTTATTCTCAACATATCAATCTACAATCTACTTTACTTTTCTGCTTTTACTTTCTGTTCTTATATCCAAAGATACCAAAAATATCAAACTATCATCTCTATCAGATCTCACTTTCGTAAGTGACTATAAAGGGATTGACAACCCCTTATCGCGTTGGCTGCGAAGTTCTTATTTGCTTGTGCATGTGCGAGGGACTCGCGCGTGGTCTCCTACTGGATTGATACCTTGGTTCTCAAAAACTGAGGGAAATACTTACGCTACTGTGCTGCATAACCCTTTCCACTTCGAGGGAATACAGCGCAAGCTCGAGAAGTAGCAACCTGCACTTGCAACTGTTGTTGTAGTAACTGTGAGCCACGAGGACTCAGCAATCCCATAACCATGGGTATCAAGACTAGCAAAGCTTAATGGGTATGGAGAGGTTAAGTGGTGAGGTTGCAGCAGCGGCTAAGCAATATATGGTGGCTAACTTACGACTACAAGAATAAGATAAGCATCTACGCAAACCGTCGCAACTAGTAATGATCGGTAAAGATCATGTTCTACCTTCGAGTAAAAAATAACCCCACTGTGTTCTCTTCTCAAATTGAAAAGAGATGGTCATGGTTACTCACGCGGTTCATGTGTTTTACTTCGGAACCTCTGTCAAGTTTTCTACAACCGGACATTAACAAATTCCAATCTGCCACATAACCGCCGGCACGGCTTTCGAAAGATTATAACCCTACAGGGGTGTCCCAACTTAGCCCATCACAAGCTCTCATGATCAACAGAAGTAAAAGTATTACCCCTTATCTTCGGGACAATCCAATCAGACTCGGAATCCCGGTGCACAAGACATTTCGACAATGGTAAAACAAGTCCAGCAAGTCCTCACGGCGTGCCGACACCCTGATAGTAGCCGCGTGCATCTCGTCTCAGGCCACGACAGGATGGGCGGTCCTACGGGAGCTGATGAGGACATGACTACCTTGGATACGACCAAACATATTGCATACATGTATATTTGTGAGGTGATTTCTAATGCACATTATGCAACCAATTATTTATGTCATCTAGGACAAAAATACGTCACAGACTTTTGTGCCATGTCTAATTCCGTGTGTATAGGACATTTGTACAATCCACATATGAAGATAAGGGGAAAAGAGAAGTTTAGGTGATGTTCAAAAAGTTCTCTCACGTCACTTTTGGGCTAAGAGAAGATAGAGTCCAAGTCTCTCACATTCTCCATCCAGATTCGGACTGCACACACATACCTGACTCAAAACGGCAATAACTCCTTCATACGGACTCCGAATTGGGTGATTCTTTTTTTTGTTGGAAACTAGATTTCGTACACTTTCCAACCCAATTGGATTACCTTCAAATTCGCATGGAGCGTTGAGATATCGACGAAACAATCTGGCGCTGCAGCAGAATCCGAGTCAAGCTACAAGTCCAAAGGTGTTGCATCACCTCCAGTTGAGCCCATGAGCCTTGTACGACCTAGGGTTAGTTTTAGGCTGCCTTGGGACGTCCTTCCACCTCCTTGGCCGCCACCCCTTGCTCCTATATAAGTAGATCCATGTAGTAGCTTTTTCTTTGGGATTTGTTTAGTCAAAAGTCAGCCATTGCAACTTCATGTAGTTTGTTTGTGTCCAACGACCAGACCAAGACCGCTTACGGATCCCCACCTTTATCAATACTTCATCTATATTTGCAATATTTAGATTGCTTTATCATATTCTTGCTTGTTCTTCGATTGCATGCAGGAATAGACCTTCGTGGTCAGGCTGATCGTAATTCTGGCATTGCCAGTAACCCCTGGAGATTGGTTTAGCAATTGCTAAGGCGCAAGTCATGCACGTTTGTAGTCGGATCATCAAAGTCGTCTCCACCAAATCGATAGTTATCATCTCATCGAAAGATCGGGCCCCTCGCCTCTATCAGGAGCCAGATACCTCGAGTTTCCCAGTGGCAGCCCCGCATAACCCCCGTTTGGGACCAACACCAGCAGCACTGGCCCCCTTGTATGTAGAAGAATTCTCTGGTAGCGCTAACTCCCTATGCAATTAATTAACTAAGTTTTTATTATGTTACAAATTAAAACCAAAGTTGGGCCTTGCTGGAGAAGTTTTATTCAAAAACGAACTCTCAAGGGGTCCCCATATACCCAACCGCGTTAGGAATGCAAAATGAAGGAACATAACGCCGGTTTATCGGCTCCTAAGGTGGTATGAGTGGAACAAAACACCGAGCAAAAGGCCAAGACTTCCACCCATTGCCAAGTATATAGGTGTATTAATATATATAAGATATATTGTGATATTCTGACAACAAGTTCCAACATGGAGCAATCTTCATCTTCACCTACAACTAAGAACGCTATAAGAGGGGCTGAGCGAGCGGGTAACATAGCCAAACAATGGTTTGCTGGGAAGGTGTCAAAGCTTAGAGGTTTCATGGCATCAATGAGAGGCTGACAAATAGATAGGTAGCGCGACATATAACGATAGCATCGAGACAACTAGCATGGCAATGATAGTAAAGGTATCCAAGGGGATGGTCATCTTTCCTGGAATCCCACAAGGAGGAAGAACGAGTCCATGAAGAAGACGAAGACGAAGCCAAGAAGACGAACCACGTGTAGTCGAACGAATCCTCACGATCACAACGAAACAAGCACTAACGAGAAGAAGCAAGCAACACAATAAACACATCACACAACAACATGACATAATGCTCAACCAAGTATGATGCAAGACAAGTCTATATGATGCAAAACATGGCAAGGGATAAAGCATGCAAGACCAACACAACCAAACAAGTTTAAATGAGGCCGAAAGCAACATATAACAATTCCGGTAAGTCCTCATATGCACATTTCAAAATTGGTCCAGATCTGAACAAACCTTAAGTTAAAGTTGTTAAACAGCAATTTAACATGCACCATAATGATCTACTCGAAATTTTAGTCAAGTTACATATAAGGTTCATTTAATTCAGAGCTACGGCCTAGAAGATATGAGCAAAACAAGACAAGCATGGCATTGATGCAAAATGCATCCAAACATCAAGAAAACTCACTCCAAGCATGTAAAAAACATGATATTATTCATCTACATGCAAAAACATACAAGTTGCATATAGGACATGTTCAAAATGGAGCAACGGTTCAACACATACACCTGAAACAAGATATAACAACAAGCTGTCCAAAAAACAGCAACATGGCACTTAGTTGACATCAAAACAACATGATGCAATAACATTTCATGGCAACAAAGGTCATGGCAAGCATGTACATGTCCAGCACTACAAGCATGACCTCTGAGCTACTACCAAACACCACAAGAACATGCTCAAAACATCATGACAAGATTGCAAAAGATAACAGTTTCACAGACTTTGTGAAAATAAACTAGACATGGTAGCAACAACGACAAGTATGCATGTTTGCAAGCTTGTGCAACTCATCTCAAAGCATATCATGGCATGTGAATATAACCAATAGCAATAAGACATGTTTATGAAGCTACTTATGGCAAGAACATGGTCATAGGATGCATAGAACACTAGCTATTCACATGGCAAAACTGAACTTGTTGATAACAGGCTGACAGAAACATTTTATAGCAACTTGAGAGCAAGAAATAAAAAAGCTACAGCAGGTCATAAAGGCAAACAAGGGCATGGATGGATAGAGCATAACATGGACAAAAAGACATGGTCATTGGACAACCTAGAACATTCATGGATTTGAGTGGGGCATCAAGCAAACATGGCATCAGGTTATAACAGTTTCAGACTTCGCAGTTTTTAACAAGTCTCAGAAAATAACAACAGTGAGTAGGCCACTTTACAAGCTTGTTGCAAACACCACAAGGCATATCATGAAAAGTGTATTACACCCCAGCAAAGATGGCATGATTATGCTTCTAAAACATATTGACATGTAGCTCAAAAAAATCACACATAAAGATATGAAAAAGACAAATCAACATCTCATAACAAGTTTCAGCACTAAACAGCCACATGCACTTTTGCAACAAAGATAAACATGGCAATATGGCACCTAACATGAATGCAACAGCCACCATCATGTAGAGCACTTCACAATGAACATTTTGACATATCATACACTCCATTTGGACCAACATGCACAAAGATACCACCTCATGAACATGCTAACATATTGTTGGCGGACAACAATGACTTGACACTAAGGGGCTGTTTGGTTTGTGACTAACTTTACCAAAGATTGCCACACCTAAGGTTATGCAAGTTTGACCAACTTAGGTGAGTGTTTGGTTCAAGCCACACTTTTGGCAAGCCACACTTAGGCCCCACATGGCATACACATAAAAAGTGTGGCAAGATTCCCTTAGGCTTGCCAACTTGTGGCTCTCATTTTGATGAACTAACCTTAGGCAAGCTTGGCAAAAATGTGTGACAAAGTGTGGCAATGTTAGGCATAGAACCAAACAGCCCCTAACATCACATAGCAGTTTGCAACGAAGATTAAGGCATCAAGATGGATAGTAACCTGCATGGAAATGCAACTAACATGTAGAGCATATCACAACGAACAACTGGACATCTCATTTGCTCAATTTGGATAAACATGCACCAAGTTATCAACAAGTAAAGAATGCATCATGCAATAGTTTTCTAGGACTTAGAAGAAAAATTAGACCTCGGGAAGGGTGGACATGTCTAGTCCAGAGCAGACATGTCCGTCGGTGCAGGCTCTCGGGCCCACCTGGCATCCACACAAGAGAGGCGGAGGCAGACATGTCTGGCTCGATCGCACGTCCGGCGGTTGCCAGCGACGATGATGACGGGGGAGAACCGGAGGAGGCACGCGGGGTCAGCAGGCGGCAAAGCCAGGCGCCGGAGTCACGGATCCCGGGTGCACCTCGCTGGGATCCGGCTGGAGGCGGCCGGCGGACAAGCTGAAAGCGGTGGGGCAGCGAGCTACCTCGAGGGTGAGGTCTCCGGTGTCTGGAGACGGAGACGGGGATGGCACCTGCGCCGGCAGCGAGGGGGCGGACCTCCAGAGACGACGGGAGGCGGATCGGGGATCGGGACGGCCGGATCCGGCGGCGGCGGCGGTGCGGGGCGAAGCCTGCGGCGGGGCGACGCACACCGGCTGGCGCAGCGAGCGGAGGGAGGGCCGAGAGCGGCGGAGTGGCTCGGCGTCCGGGGTCAGGCCCGGTTCAGCCCATGGCAGGCCTGGCCCGGGCCTGGCGGGCCGCGGCTGGCGGGCGCGGGTTGGCCGGGAGGGAGGTTTGCGGCGAGGTGGCGGCTGGCCATTGGCCAGAGAGCGTGGCGGCGGCGCCAAGTGGCTGGGAGGAGTTGGCGGGGCACGGAAAACGAGGCAGGGGCGCTGATTTCGAGGGGGGTGGCTAGAGGTTAGGGAGAGGCTAGAGGATGCCAGATTTGGCATGGGGGGTGTTTAGATAGGGTAGGTCTAGGGTTTGGGGGGTTTTGGGGCTTTCGGAGCCCTCGAATGCCGATCGGATGGCTCCGATCGGAGGAAGGGTAGGTGGGTGAGTGGGCTGGTTTAGTGGGCTATGTAGGAGGCCTCGGGCTGAGAGGAGAGAGGACAGGGAGAGGCCCGCGGGGGTTTTCGGAGACCAAAAACGTCCAGCATTTTATCCGGCGATAGTGCCGCTATAGTTATCCGTTGGGCTATCAAACGGACTCCGAATGCGAGGAAATTTGACAGGCGGCCTGTCTACACTATAATAAGACCACAGGCCAACTTTCATCCCATTACGAGAACATTTTGCGGCCACTTTTAAAATAAAGTTCCGGAGGTGCCACGGACGCGTGCGAGTGTGTCTTGGCTCACAAAGGACAACGGAAAGGACGGACGGACTCGGACGGATGCAAGTTTTGAAAACATGCTGATGCAATGCACATGATGACAAGGCAAAGATGCAACACGCAAGCAGATGACATGACAACGACGACGAATAACTGGCTGACACCTGGCGCATCGGTCTCGGGGTATCACACTCTTGTGTAGGAACTTCAACAGCTTTGGAGGGCTGTTATCACTCGAGACCTATATAGCAGCCCACCAGCTGATTTCTTTCTGCGTGCTATTATAATTTGGTGCATCCATGATTATCCGGCTTTGGGCACTATGTCAGGGCAAACGACACATGGTTACAATGCATGTGTTCGCTGTGACAGGAATCCGCTGTCATACGTAATACTTAGCAAGATTTGTTACATTGGACACCGCCGTTTCCTTGCCAAGGACAAGCCGCATCCTAGAAAATACCGAAGACATGTGTTCAATGCAAAGCATGAAAACCGTGATGCACCAAACAGGCTCACCGCCGATGAGTTGCAAGTGGAATTAGAGAAGGTCAGGCATATTACACCAGGAAACCATCCTGATAATGGTAGCGGGAAAAGGAAGCGTGGCAGGGCACAAGAGAGATTATTGTTTACCCGCAGGTCCACTTTGTGGGACTTGGAGTATTGGAAATATTTGGATCTGCGGCATAATCTTTATGTGATGCACATCGAGAAAAATATATGTGACAGCATTATCGGCACACTTCTTAATATTGAAGGCAAGACGAAAGATACCTTAAAATCTAGGATTGATTTGACACACCTGGGTATCAGAGAGGATTTGCAGGTGCAAGATGAAGGTAAACCATGGGATATGGCACCAACTGTGTACGTCTTGGACAAGGTAAAAAGAAAAGAATTCTGCGAGGTCCTGTCACGTGTGAGATTCCCACATGGATTAGCTTCCAACCCTGAAAGGAGAGTTAGTGCAGATGGAAACAAGGTACAAGGGTTGAAAACTCATGACTGCCACGTCCTACTTCAAAGGGTTTTACATGTTATCCTTAGAGGATTGGGCCGCCCTGACTTATACAGAGCAGTTGCAGAGTTGGGACAATTCTTCAGGGAACTCTGTAGTAGAAATATCTAAATAGATGCTTTGGAGCGTCTTAGAGACAAGATACCAACTATCCTATGCGACCTTGAGAAGATATATCCTCCAGCCTTCTTTGATGTGATGGTGCATTTGGTTGTTCATCTACCTGATGAGGCACTACTTAGAGGCCGAGTACAGTATGGCTGGATGTACCCTATTGAAAGGTGGCTAGGCACTTTCAAGGGCTATGTTAGGAACAGAGCTAGACCCGAGGGTTCCATTGCAGAGGCCTACATTGCTACAGCAACGTTGACATTCTGCTCAAAATACATTGAAACAACTGATCAGCTTAGCAAAGAGGTGGATGAAGACAATCCCGGACTCAATGTTTTCGATTATTCTGTTCGAGTTACAAGGAAGAGTCGACAAGAGGACAAACCTAAAGATTTGGAAAAAATGGTTTGGTATGAGTTGAATAACTGTCCTGAGATACTACCTTATATCAAGTAAGTTCTAAGTACTGCAGCTTATACATCGTAATCTACTAAACTTGCAGCACATTCTTATATATTTAGATGTTTGACGTGATCACTATGTTGTGCAGCATCTACAAAAAGGAGTTATTGCTGCAATATCCAAGAATAATTGACAAACTAGTTATGGCAGGATTTGCGAAATGGTTCAAGAGCCATGTAAGCTTTTGAATTGCACTGTCAGTTTTTTTAATATATTGAGTACATAGGATGATCAGCTTGTCTATTTTCTAACCATAGGTTAAGAAGATGCGGGAGGATGGGCAGTCAGTTGATGATGCCCTTTCCTCACTAGCAATGGGTCCTGATACTCGGCTAAGACATTATGAATCTTGCGTTGTTGGAGATGTGCGCTATGACACCCTTGCATGAGACGAAGGCAGGAAGACACAAAACAATGCCATCATGAGCACGGATACATATGACAAAGAGACAACTAAAATGTATGCTAACACAACAGACATTGTACAGTTGCAGTATATCTCCAGTTTCGAGGATCATAGGTATGTGGTTCTGTTGTGTTGTCGTTGGTATAACCTATTTTCCAGGATCGCAAAACCCAGAGCTGATGATTATTTCAAATCCATCAATGTCAAGGCGGCGTACCAGACCAACGAGCCTTTTATTTTGGCAAATCAAGCAACACAGATATTTTTCTTGGAAGACACATTTGCACGTAGCGATGACTGGAGAGTATTGCAAAGGTTTGAGCAGAGGAATTCGTTTAATGAAGTTGCACAACAAGATGATGCTTACACTACTCCTGATGTACAAGATAAAACATATGTTCCTAATATCTTTGAGAACCATCACGTCAATGACGCCGGCGAAAATATTGCCTGTCGTGTTGTGGACATACAAGAGTTGATCAAGAAGAAGCCAACGTTCGAGGACGTTGAGGACAAAGAAGAAGATGACACCATGGGGAATTACGATTCAAACTGATACACATGGCGAAGATGTTGGCGCTGCTGTTGTGGATGATGATTACATTGCTTTTGTCGTATTTGCGTGTCAGAAGACAGTTTTTTATCTAGTATGTGAAATTGTGTTTGCTATGACAACTGAAACATGATGAACATGTTGTTTAGTATTTTCCTGTGAGAACATCACTTGTTATGTATGCTGATTTGTGTTTGGTGATTGTATGATGACTAAAACATGATGACATTGTTGTTTAGTTGTACTCATATTTGGCTGTGAAACTTGAATTTGATGACATAGTTCGATGTTGGACTGCAATTTGCTCGACGTCTTCAAATGAGAACAACGCTGACCCGACAGGGCCTCTGCTAATTTATTTATTTATTACCAAAAGGGCCTCTGCTATTTATTTATTTATGAGCAAAAGGGGATACCCCCGATTTCTGTTAATAGAAATCATTAGATGTTCACAACACTACGCACAGCCTGCTACATAGGTTTCCTTCATTACTAGTTTCAGCAAAGTGCTCATGTCATAGCCACTGAATACATCACGGGTGCTACATACACTGCAAATAAAGAGACAATCATCCTACAGAGCACATCGATTTTGCCCATTATCTTCACAAGCTCTTTCATCTCCTCATTGTTGTCAAGGCCGTTCAGCAGTTGTTGCTTGGCCATGATCAGAGGAACTGTATCTTTAACCTTCTGCTCTGCATCTTCCTCTTCTGCCGTTCCTTCAGTTACTTGTCCAACACCCCAACCTGCTGGTATTGGGATTCCTCGGCTAACCAAACAATCAGCGTAGTTGCACTCCCCCACAATAGCAACTTCCTAGAAATATAAATCACACGAATCTACCCTTTTCTGTATGAATCAAACTGGAAGATCATCAACAAAACTATTAAAAAAATGAGCAACTAAAAGCAGCAGAAAAACACTTAAACATATTATTACCCCATGATTCAGACAATTGTAGAAGACCCGGCCAGGGTTGAGACGCGACGAATGACTTTGCGTGATTTTCAGCAGTGGCACCACACCAACAGCAGGGAATTGTGATGAGCAACCGGCTGTGGTGCGCGTGCCGGCGGGGGTGTGATGAGACCCACAGGAAATGGCACGGGTGGCGCGTTGGCGCATATTTGGTTGTCGCCTACTAAAGAGCAGGTGGACGAGCAGCCAGCGGACATGGTTGCTGCGGCCAGAGCTTCTGATGCTAGACAGAGTAAGTAGAGAAGAGGAGAAGGGAACGTAGGATATCTCAGTTTCATTAGTTGCAAAGTAGCATATCACCATATATAGTCATAGTCTAGGTTTGGATTCAAACCAGCTACAGGAGCACGTCTCTCTTTTTTCTAAAACTCAGCAACGTCTCTTTACTGGTACACTAGCTTGTTATGTACGCCTTCTCAAGTCTTTGATTCCTCCACCTGACATCTGGGACCCACCGGAAGGGCCTCTGTATTTCGCGAAAAAAACGTGCCCCCCGTTGACAGGTCGGACCCACCAGCTATCTTCACACGCAAGGAAGTGCCTCCTTATTACGCACACAAAGATGAATACTCCCCCTGCCACCTGGAACCCAACATCGTGGGAGGCTGAATTGTGGGCCTACCAGGTTGACGGAGACGGAGGGATTTGTCAGCTTAGTCAATATGAATGATTCTAGCTCTAGTTACCGTACGATGTTCATCCGACGGTAGTAGTGCTTCTTCAACCTCTGGTCTTCTTGCTCCAGCCGCCCAAACCAACGCCGATCATGCCATGTGCTCCTGCCTCCCATGGCCGTGTGTGATGCCGCTGAGGCCTCACCTCTCCCTACTACTCCCGCCGCTGGCCAGGGCGTCCCTCTACTCACCCACACCCCCTGTTATTCTGCGGCGACGGTAGCCTCACACCGCAGCCGAACCAGTGAACCCTCGTACTCCTCTCCGCGTGGGCATCCACAGCCACGTCTTCCCCGGCTCCTTGTCGTCCCCTTCCTAGGCCTCGCCGTCGTCCACCGCCTTGGTGCTCCCGGCGCGGCGTGGTCAATCTGGTTAACGTTTGACTTCCATCGGAAGAGTACTGTAGATGGAGAGGCTGACGACTGGGTCCATGGCCATAGCCTAGTTTTTTTGTGATTTGCCAAATAAGTCACTTTGTTAGGCCTATTGGGCTGCAAATATTTCAAGACCAGGAGAGCTTCATTCGGCTGGCCGAGAAAATGGCCTATCAGTAATGAGAAATGGGCTGTACATTTTTAAAACACATCAAACCGGTAATTAGTTTCAAATATGTTTTTTCCATTTCAAGATTTTAAATTGCATTGATTTTTATGTGTGGACAATTTGTTGGATTTTATATTGATATGCATTTATTTTTAAAATCAGTTTGAATGTGACTCGAAATTTTGGGATTAAAAGCAGTTCGGACTGCACCGAAATATGCAATATTTCGTATAATTTTTTAACCGTGGCCACAATATGGGTAGTAATGCTAACAAAAAGAATATGGGCTCCAAAAAAAACCTTAAGAATTAGCAAATGGGCTGTAAATTATTAGAAATAATGGCAGATGGGATGTATGATGTTTTCCACAGATTTGAGGCCTTCCTAAAAAGAAGGTTGACGCACAAGCAGTGATTGTTGGATGTCCATCAAATGGCTGTCGTGCTTCTTCAATCTCTACTCTTCCTGCTCCAGCCGCTCAAACAAGCGCCAGCGGCACTGCCTGCTCCCTCCTCCCGGCCGGCTGTGCTGCCGCACAGTCCTCACCGCCCCACCGTACTCCCATCGCTGGCCTAGCCATCCCTCTACTCACCCACACCTGTTGTTATTCTCCGGCGACGGTAGACGAACCAGTAAACCCTCGTACAGTTTCACTCCCCTCCGCGTAGGAAACAACTGCCGAGTGTTCCCTGCCTCCGTGTCGTTCCCTTCCTAGGCCTGGCCTTCGTCCACTGCCCTCGTGCTCTCGGCGCGGCGTGGTCAATCTGGTCAACGACCGACTTCCATCGGAAGAGTACTGTACGTGGAGAGGCTGACAGCTGGGTCCACGACAGCCGCAAGGAATTGCCTCCTTATTACGCGGAAAATAATTATTCCTCCACCTGACAGCGGGGACCCACCGGACGGGCCACCGTATTTGGCGAAAAAACATTTTCCCCCTGACTGCTGGGACCCACCGGACGGGCCACCGTATTTCGTGAAAAAAAAACCTTCCCCTCGCTGTCAGCTCGGACCCACCGGAAGTGCCTCCTTATTACGCACAAAAAAATGAATACTCCCCCTGCTAGCTGGGAACCACTATAGTAGGAGGCTGACTTGTGGGCCTACTAAGTTGACGGGACGGAGGGCTTTTTCAACTTAGTCAATATGCACGATTCTAACTCTATTGACCGTGCGATGTCCATCCAACGGTCGTAGTGCTTCTTCAACCTCTGGTCTTCTTGCTCCAGCCGCCCAAACCAGCGCCGGTCGTGCCTCCTGCTCCTACCTCCCGTGGCCGGCTGCGATGCCGCGGAGGCCTCGCCGCCCCCTACTATTCCCACCACTGGCCAGGTGATACGTCCAAAACGTATCTATAATTTCTGCTTGCCCCATGCCACTTTTGGGTGATATTGCTATGATATTCATACACTTCCATACACTTTTGATCATATTTGGACTAACTTACTAATCCAGTGCACCCCAGTGCCAGTTTCTGTTTTCGGCTGTTTTTGTATTTCAGGTTTTCACGTTTCGAGAACTGCCCAGAAAAATACAGAAAAAATATATAAAAAATCAGCGTTCCGGGAACGACACTGCTTCCGAAGGGGAGCCTGGGGGGGGCACAGGGGCTCCAGGCGCCCTGTGGGCGCGCCCCCCCCTGGGCCGCGCCGGGGGGGCGCCTCGGCCCCCCGAGAGCCCCCCGGTGCCCTACTTTGGCAGATATTTAAAGGGTCCCCCATAACCCTTGAAACAAGACTTCTTTTCGCGATCCCATCTCTGTTCCGCCACCGCCGCCGCTTCCAAGATCGGGAGCACCAGGAGAACTCTTCCCGGCACCCTGCCGGAGGGGAGGATCACCACCGGGAGCTTCTCCACCACCATGGACGCCTCCCGGATGACTCGTGAGTAGTCTCCCTTGGACCATGAGTCCATGACCAGTAGCTATGTGATGTTCTCCTCCCGTTCTTGTGCTTCACTAATTAGTCCTCGTGAGCTGCCCTACATGATCGAGGCACCTATGTAATCCTTATGATGTTGCTATGTTGAATTTGCTGGGATCCGATGGATTATGAGATTATGTTCAGATTGATCTTGAGTAATATATTTGATTCACCTCTTTTATATTTTAGTTCATAAGTAATTCTTGCATGTTCTCCGTTGTTATTTATTGCTTTGGCCAAGTAGTAAGTAGTGACTCCAAGAGGGAACGTTATGCTCGATTGTGGGTTCATGCCCCTCGATGACTAGCTTGAGTGACAGAAACATGAGTCTAGGGGATGTGCTGTTGCCACAAGGGGGAAAACAACGGTGCTTGTGCCCGCGGGTGCAAGGATTGTTTACTTTACGCAAAGTTCTTTTAATGCAGTTGTCTGTTGCATTGAGTTTACACTATGGGTGGGACTCGCAACTTAATACCAGCGAGATGTTCTGGATAGATATCTCAAGGTGGATGATTAGTAGTAGATGCAGATGGATTTCGGTCTACTTACTTTGGCGTACCGCCCAT
>LR738713.1:341996157-342020134 GCA_902687465.1 Secale cereale
TGTTTTATCGTCTTTTGGGAGAGAGACATCACTAGTGAACATCATGTGACTCCGGTCCATATTACCATCATTGATCACATACACTATTTTACTTTTCGCTATTTTATTTACTATTTCAAAACACTATCTATCACTACTATCATATTGCTTTTAACCCTTTGTGAACTACAAGGCCGGAGAGATTGACAACCTCTCTGTACTCGTTGGGAGCAAAGTTATTTGTATCTGTGTGCAGGTCCACGCTGATTGCTAATTGCGCCGTTAGCGGTTGACACCTACCTGTTGAACCTAGGAGTCTCTAGGGATTCGATCCTTGGCATCTTTGCTAAGGGAAAACACATCTACTTACTGCATCTTACACCTTCCACTTGGGGTAATCCAACGAGGGGTTCGAGGCCCATCACCAGGCCCTGCAGCGACGGTAGCCTCACACCGCAGCCGAACTAGTGAACCCTCGTACTCCTCTCCGCGCGGGCTTCCAATGCCGCGTCTTCCCCGACTCCGCGTCGTCCCCTTCCTAGGCCTCGTCGTCGTCCACCGCCCTGGTGCTCTCGGTGCGGCGTGGTCAACGTGGTCAAGGAATGACTTCCATCGAAAGAGTACTGTACGTGGAGAGGCTGACAGCTGGGTCCACGGCAGCCGCAAGGAAGTGCCTCCTTATTACGCGGAAAATAATTATTCCTCCACCTGACAGCAGGGACCAACCAGACGGGCCACCGTATTTGGCGAAAAAATCTTTCCCCCCTGATTGATGGGACCCACCGGACGGGCCATCGTATTTCGCGAAAAAAACGTTCCCCCCGCTGTCAGCTCGGACTCACCGAAAGTGCATCCTTATTACGCACAAATAAATGAATACCCCCCCTACTAGTTGGGACCCACCTGGGTGGGTGGCTGACTTGTGGGCCTACTAAGTTGACGGGGACGGAGTGCTTTGTCAACTTAGTCAATATGAACGATTCTAGCTACAGTGACCATCGATGTCCATCCAATGACCGTAGTGCTTCTTCAACCTCTGGTGTTGTTGCTCCAGCCGCCCAAAGTAGCGCCGGTCGTGCCGCATGCTCCTACCTCCCGTGGCCGGCTGTGCTGCCGTGGAGGCCTCATCGCCCCCTACTATTCCAACCGTTGGCTAGGCCATGCGACGACGGCAGCCTCACACCGCAGCCGAACCAGTGAACCCTCGTACTCCTCTCCGCGTGGGCTTCCACTGCCGCGTCTTCCCCGGCTCCGCGTCGTCCCCTTCCTAGGCCTCGCCGTCGTCCACCACCATGGTGCTCTCGGCGCAGCATGGTCAACGTGGTCAAGGAATGACTTCCATCAGAAGAGTACTGTACGTGGGGAGGCTGACAGCTGGGTCCACGGCCGCAGCAAGGAAGTGCCTCCTTATTACGCGCAAAATAATTATTACTCCACCTGACAGCGGGGACCCACCGGATGGGCCACCGTATTTCATGAAATAACATTTCCCCCTGACTGCTGGGACCCACCAACTACATCTTCGCACACAAGGAAGTGCGTCCGTGCAAAAAAATGATTCGCTCCCCTACCTGCTAGGATCCACCAGCTACATCTTCGCACGCAAGGAAGTGCCTGATAGTGGGAACCCACCTGGTGGAAGCATACGTAGCGTTGTCATTCTGGTCACGAACGTGTATGTACATACCGGTCGATGTAGAGGCGCGCACGTGTCGTAGTAGAGGCGCGCATGTAGCATGTACACGTACGTACAGCGGCCAATGTGCAAGAAAAAAAATACGACCACGTACGTACATACGGGCAGGGTCTCGAACGCCTACTCGCGCATACGTACGGCCAGGGCTCGTGTACATGGTTGGGTCGGAACGGAGAAACAGCATCGTCGTCGTGCTCATGGGGAGCCAATCGGCTGGGTCGGAAGGAACAGCATCGTCGTTCATCAGGGGAGCTTGGACGGAACAGCCGATGGAAACGAGGCCTATCGTACCGCAGAACGGAGGAAACGGCCTTGTGTTCGACTGACCACGTTCGAAACGGGATCCTGTTCATCGGGAGGGGTCTGGCGTACCGCAAAACGGAGGAAACAGACCTCCAACGGTCAAAACGGGGGTCCTGTTGATCGGGAGGGGTGTGGCGTGCCGCAAAACGGAGGAAACGGACTTGTGTTGGAGCGCAACGGTCGAAACGGGGTCCTGTTCACCGGGAGGGGTGTGGCGTACCGCAAAATGGAGGAAATGGACTTGTGTTGGAGCGCTACGGTCGAAACGGGGGTCATGTTCATCGGGAGGGGTGTGGCGTACCGCAAAACGGGACTCCACGGGATACTGTTCATCACCACTGTTGACGCCCTCTAGGCTCCACGGGCTACTGTTCGTCCACCGTCGACCTCCTCCAGCCTCCACCTGTGACTGTTTAGCCTCCACCGCGCGCTACTCCACCGGCTACTGTTCAACCAGCCCTTTCCACGGGCTCCTGTTCAACCATCCCTCCACGGCCTACTGTTCATCCAGCCCTCCACCGTCTACTATTCATGCAGCCCTCCACGGGGTGGCCCTGTTCATGCAGCCCTCCACGGGGTCCTGTTCATGCAGCCCCAACCGGCTCGATCGAACGGGGTCCTGTTCATGCAGAGGCAACACCACGGGGTCTTGTTCAGCCACCCTCACCAGGAACTGTTCATACAAACCCCCCAGCAACGCTCACTGTTCATGTAGAGGTAGCATCGATCGGCTTCAGTTAGCAGCAATAATGAAGGAATCACTCAATCAGGTTCGGTTAACAACCATCGATCGATCGCTTGGGTTCAGTAATGCGTAGCCTGCAGTGCAATCGCACGGGTTCAGTGAGAGCCCAATGCCTCGCTCAGGTTCAGTTAGAGCCCAACGCCTCGCACCCACGCGCGTGCGTGTACGAGAGAAACGTGCATCGCTCGGCCCCGACCACCCACCGTAACCGGGAACACCCCAATATTTTCCTCGACCTTGCTTTTACCACGGTTTTTCCGTCATGGACGGCCCAAAGAATGTCATCCAGCTGTGTCTCCGGCCCGCCCAAGACGAAAAGCCCATTTTCTGTCATGATTTTTTGTCATAGAAGTAGGACCCCACCACATCTACGATGATACCATGTTTTGTCACAATTATTGTCATAGAAGTGTCATAAGTATGACAGAAAAAAGTTTCGTTCGGCCCAAAATGTCACGGATGTGTCTTTTTTTTGTAGTGGTGTGATGAAGAATCACTCCAAAGTTCCTATCTAGAGAAGAACATAAGAAGAAATTGTTTGTAGGGTATGAAACCACCTCAAAGTTATTCTTTCCGATCGATCTATCAAGAGTTTGTATTTAATAGCATCAAGTTATCCTTTCTGATCGATCTATCAAGTGTTCGTACTAAAATAACACCATATGATACACATCAACCAACTCTAATGTCACCCAGATACTCCAATGTCACCGCAAGTATCTGCGTGAGTTAATTATACGATATGCATCAAACAATTTCAGATTCATAATAATCAATCGAACACAAAGAACCTCAAAGAATGCCCCAAGATTTCTACCAGGGAAACAAAAATGAGAACATGCATCAACCCCTATGCATAGATTACCCCTATGTCACCTCGGGAATCCGCAAGTTGAGTACCAAAACACATATCAAGTAAATCAATATGATACCCCATTGTCACCATGGGTAGTCATAGCAATACATACAACAAGTGTTCTCAAATCCATAAAAGTATGCAATCCGATATGAACAAAATCTCAAAGGGAAAACTCAATTCATCACAACAAGAAATAGAGGGAGAAACACAATATGATCTAACTATATTAACAAAGCCCATGATACATCAAGATTGTGCCATCTCAAGAACACGAGAGAGAGAGAGAGATCAAACACATAGCTACTAGTACAAACCATCAGCCCCGAGGGTGGACTACTCCCTCGTAATCACGATGGCCGTCGGGACGATGAAGATGGCCACCGGTGATGATTTCTCCCTTCAGCGGAGTGCCGGAGAAGGGCTCTAGATTGGATCTAATGGTTCTGGAACTAGCGGTGGCTGGAAAAAGAATCGTCAACTCCCCTAGGTTTTTTGGAATGTTTGGGAATTTATAGGGCAAAGAGGCGATGTGGGAGGCCACCGAGGTGGGCACAACCCACCAGGGCGTGCCTAGGCCCCCAGGCGCCCCCAGGTGGGTTGTGCCCCCCTCGGGGCACCCCTCTGGTACTTCTTTGGACCATGTTATTCCTTTTGGTCCATAAAAATTCTCCAAAGAGTTCCGCTGCGTTTGGACTCTGTTTGGTATTGATTTTCTGTGATGTAAAAAACAAGAAAAAATGGCAACTTGTACTGGGCACTATTTCAATAGGTTAGTCCCAAAAAATGATTTAAAGTTGCTATAAAGTGATTGTAATCATCCAAGAATGATAGTATAAGAGCATGAATAATTTATAAATTATAGATATGTTGGAGACGGATCAGGAGGTGGGTGGGAGGGAAGTTTTGATCCCCATAGACCGCGGGCTTGAAGCCACGACATTTCTATCTTTCGAGGGACATGTAACTACGGGATTGGCTCAGCTGATTCGAAGATCAGGCATGTCAGTTGTTTTTGGCTGGTCGATGTCAAAGTCGCTCTTGAGAAAGTACCTCAACCCTTCGCTCTTTATGGCGAGTACGGCTGAGGCGGAAAAAGGGTCATGGGTTCCTTCTTGCTAGTAAGGGAGCAGACGTGGTCCAGCGTTGGGGTTTTTGGGCATGGAAATTGCGCCTTAAAGGTTGGCGTCATTGACTGACGATCCCATTGATCCTTTGTCGATCTCAGAGTGAAACTCTCAATGACAGCACAAGTGCCAATGTCAAAACCCGCGGAACTCGGGGTAGGCGTCCCGGGCTGTGGATCTTGGGTCAGTGGTAACAGGAACAAAGGAGACGATATTTACCCAGGTTCGGGCCCTTTCCATGGAGATAAAACCCTATGTCCTGCTCTTGTTTATATTGATGATGATGTATCGAGTACATGCTTGATCTACCTCGAGATCGTAAGTTGTGCTCTAACCCTAGGGCTAGGTGAATGTAATTGTGATTGGGTCCCTGATATGGGCTAAACCCTTGTCTTATATACATCCCACGTGGGCCTCCTAGGGTTACATGGTCGGTATCTAGGGAGGCGCACGGAGGTGGCAGGATTTTTCTTCGAGTTTACGAAAAGTCTTCAGCAGGTGTAATCCTAATCTGGCATGTAGCTTCTGGAGTCTTCCTCAATGAGAATGAGAACCCACATGCCTAGCCCGAGGACCATGAGTCGACTAGGTTAGTATCCTAGAGTCGAGGACACAATCAATGAGGAAACACCGGTTTGAAACATAGAAGGAAATGAATGAAGGTAATTCTCATGAATATAATAGATACTTGGTTTGAGATATTTGATTTCTTTAAGAAAAAGGACGGACGGGTGGGAAAAGAAAAACAGCTTGGGATGGGTCAAATGAACGTCGTTGAGAAAACCGAGGATTGATCTTTCAACTAGGGAATATGATTGAAATATTTTGAAGAGAAGCACACCGGTTGGAAAAGAATTGACATGACCATCTCGATGATCAAGAAGAATTAACACTCCCATACAAAATTGAGAACACTGCTTAGGGAAGGAATGGAATCAACACTTGACAACGAAACAAGTCAACTACCACAACCCGAACAAACAAAGGGTTGGGCTCGCAAAATAAGCCGAACAAACAAATGATAGAGATTTGATCCAAAAAATTTGTGGTGGGGCCAACACAGGCTTGATCGTACATCGCCATAATATACAACGCAGAGTACACATGACTATGAAGCGTCCCCGAGTCATAGCAAAGCTACACAGGACTCTTTAAGACACAACGAGACCACTGTAAAATTGAATGTCAATAGGCGGACCACTGGATGCCCAAACGCAACCTCATATAGTGCATTTGTCGGAAAGATATCCTGGGTAACTACTTCAATTCCCACCTAGGAACTTCTGAAATTTCCTGGTTATGCAATCTGGTCCAATGGATACACGGAGCAAAAAATCATCACACAACTCCTAGCAGAATACTACGCTCCAAATGTATCACATCCGTCAACACATAACCGAGAAAACTCCACAAACTCGTATACCTCAGTCCTTCGAAAATGCAATGATACTAGTCATGGCAGATCATCTGTGCTATTTCCTCCAAAACTGGGGATAAGTCACTTCACTATTTGCCACCATGAAATGTATAGCAGCGTTTCAAAGTTGGCGTCATCTGGTATTCAAGAACTGAAATGAAAACGAATGCGACAAGAAAACCTTTGAGCTCAACTCCCTCGGACACCACCCGTAGATAGGAGGCACCAAGACAAAATTTAGTCACACCGACAACACAACAATTCCAACATTACCCGCGTGATTCTATTTTTTTGAGTGAGACGAGTAGTAGAACCAAAACATGTACATCACAATTCCTCATGAGAGAGACGAAGGTGAGAAGAAGTAAAAGAATTCCTACTCTCCAATATATAACTAGACTTAGAATATATATTTTTCTATACTCGACAATGGTTCGATCAATCAAGGCGGCTCCTGCTGTCGGTAAGGCTCTGATACCAACATGTAACGCTCAATATGCAATCATATCCTCGCGGACTTGGAAGTCCCGCCAAGGATATAAGTGCATATTAGAGATGCTTCGTAAGGTGGATATCATTACAACATACCATGTACTTAATAGATGAGAATACCAGATAAAGGCTTAGATTGGCCACAAGCTACAACATGAATACATCAATAGAAAGCAATCATCACACCAAAGAGCAGGATCCGACTATGGATAAAATAAAATGAAAAATAAGAATGACATCCACCCTGCTAATCCCGAGAACCCGACTCGGAATCCATCCTATGATCGTGAAGAGAAAGAAGGACTCCAAAAACAAACAAGCATCGCTCTCATGTTAATCATCGCTTTACCTATACCTGTACCTGTTATTCTAGTAATCTATGAGTCATTGGGACTCAAAAATCTCATTACCATGGGTATCAAAACTAGCAAAGCTTAAAGGGTGTGAAATGGTTAAGTGACGAGATTGCAGCAAGCACTAAGCATTTGTATGTGGCTAACTTACGAGTACAAGAACAAGAAGAGTAACTACGCTTAAGCGGGCGCAAATTAATTTGATGAAGAAGTGATCATGAACTCCTACTTACGAGTCAAACATAACCCCACCATGTTCTCTTCCCGACCTCCCTCGAAAAGAGATGGTGACAGTTATACACGCGGTTGGTGTATTTGAATTGGGTTTAGTGTCAAGTTCTCTACAACTACATATTATAAATTTGGGACTTTTACATTTGTGTCGCTAACTCGAACCCACTACTCATAGTTACCCTTAATTTCGAAGCATGCTCAAATTTACCCCTGTGCTGTTAGTACCTTACAGAAATACCCTTCCGTTCCGTTTTCATCCGGTCAAAGACCTTTGACCATCTATCGGACGTTTCCTGGACATTTTGCCCCTACCTACATGTATCACTTACATGTGGGACTCACTCAGAGAAAAATAAAGAAAAAACCCTTTCTCTCACCTCCCTCTCTCTCACACACTTACATGTGGGCCCCAACCAATAAGGACCCACATGCCATTGTCATAATTATTTCCTAAAATATAGGGCCCACATGTCATTGTTCTATTATTTTCTGAACTTTTGTTTACCGTATCATTTTATGGGTGGATCCACTTGTCAGCTTATTTAAAATGCGTGTTAATTAGGAAGTAATTAAACACGTCGACACTCGTGCATGAAAACACCATGGCGATGTATGGGAAGATACTGGAGTAGTCGAGTGGCTACAAGCGTGGGCTTGTGAGGATGCGTCAGAGAAGTTTCAGTGGCCTGAGGTGCTGGAGAACGTGGGGTGACAGGGAGGACAGGCAGGAGCGAGCTTGAGCGGCGGGGACGGGCGGTGCTCGCCGGTAGAGGTGCTAGGGGAGGCAAGGATAACCGGGAGATGGTGGAGGATGTTTAGGAGGTGATTTCAGAGCTCAAGAACCCGAGGCAAGCCAACAGTGCTCATGGATGGAGGAGATCTGCAACGGCGGCGTGACACCGAAGCTGAGGAAGACGAGGAAGGATCTGTCACTGTGGGGCAGTTCAGTCCAATTAATCGAATAAAAAGACGGATCGCAGGGCGGTGGAGTTATCATACATGTTATTGGATCTCTGCGATGTCGTTGGCCGCGCGTTCGAGGGTCAACGTCGATGATGTCTACTTTGTTGTTCCCTAGCAAGAGAGAGAGAGGGTAGCGAAGTGCGGAGAGCTGGCGGCAGTGCGCATGGAGCTGGTGGATGAGCGCGATGAGTTGGCAGAGGAGCGTGACGAGCTAGCAACAGGGGTTGCGTGAGGACCGGGCTGCGGGATATGAGAGAGATAGTGAGGTCAGGAGAGATAGATAGACAGGTTTTTTTGGTTAGGCCACGTGTGTAAGTCAGAGAGGGACGCAAGAGAGAGTTTTTTCAATATCTTTCTTTGGGCCCACTTGTAAGAGATACATAAGAGGGGTGAGAGAAATAGTTTTTTCTCAGTGGGTCCCACATGTAAGTGAGACAAGTAGGCAGGGGCAAAATGTCCAAGAAACGTCCGGCAGATGGTCAAAGGTCTTTGACCGGACGGAAATGGAACGGAAGGACATTTCTGTACGGCCGCCAAACAGTGGAGGGGAAAATTTGAGCATGCTTCAAAATGAGGGGTAAATATATGTAGTGGGTTCGAGTTAGGGACACAAATGTAAATGACCCTATAAATTTCCAGGTCACCACATAACCGTGAGCATGGCTTCAAAAAATATTTAACCCTACAGGGGTGCTCCAAGTGGTCCATTATAAATTACCATACGCATCAGATGGAACATCCTCACACCATCATAGCATGATGCGTGCGATAAGGAATCCCGGTGGGCAAGCTGCTCGTCAAAGATAAAACAATCCTAGAGAGACCTCCCTGTGAGCCAGATCCATGTCTAGAGCCGCGCGCTCTCAACACTACAAAAAAGACACATCCGTGACATTTTGGGCCGAACGAATTTTTTCTGTCATGCTTATGACACTTATATGACAATAACTGTGACAAAAACTCGTATCATTATAGATGTGGTGAGCTCCTACTTCTGTGACAAAAAATCATGACAGAAAATGGGCCTTCCATCCTGCGTGGGCCGGAGACGCAGTTGCATGACATTCTTTGGGCCGTCCATGACGGAAAAACCATGGTAGAAGCAAGGGCGAGGAAAATTTCGAGGAGTTCCCAGTTATGGTGGGTGGTCGGGGCGAAGCGATGCACGGAGGTTTGCGTGTTTCTCTCGTACACGTCGCATGTATGTGCGAGGCATTGGGCTCTAACTGAACCCGAGCGAGGCATTCGCTTACTGAACCCGAGCGATTGCACTAGCTACGTTACTGAACTCGAGTGACCGATCCCTTGGCTTCTAACTGAACCCGAGTGATTCCTTCACTACCGCTGCTAACTGAATCTGTTCTATCGTTGTTGCTTCTTACTGAAGCCGATCGAACCTGCTGCCTCTTGATGAACAGTGAACATGGGGTTGGTTGAACGAGTTGAGACGTACGTGGTTGGGGTTGGATGAACAACACCACGTGGGGGTTGGATGAATAGGACCCCGTGGGGTTGGATGAACAGGACTCGGTGGGGGTTGGACGTTGCGGTTGCCGCTGGATTAACAGGACCCCGAGACGAGGCCGCCACAGTCGAGACGTTGGGGGTGGATGAACAGGACCCCGTGGAGGGCTGGTAGGATGAACAGGACCCCGTGAGGGCTGGATGAACATGACCCCGTGGAGGGCTGGATGAACAGTAGCCGGTGGAGGCAGAGGAAGACGCGGTGGATGAACAGTGCGGGTGGAGGCTGGAGGAAGTCGACGGTGGGTGAACAGTAGCTAGTGGAGTCCTGTTTTGCGGTATGCCACACCCCTCCCGATGAACAGGACCCCCATTTCGACCATAGTGCTCCAACACAAGTCTGTTTCCTCCGTTTTGCGGTACGCCAGACCCCTCCCGATGAACAGGATCCTCTTTCGACTGTAGCCGGTCTAGCAGAAGGTTGTTTCCTCCGTTTTGCGGTACACCAGACCCTTTCCAATGAACAAGACCCCGTTTCGACCGTACGCGCTCCAGCAAAAGGCCGTTTCCCTCCGTTTTGCGGTACGCCATACCAGGTTTCGGCTGTTCCGTCCAAGCCTGTTGCCTCCCGATGAACACGACGTTGTTTCTCCGTACCGACCCCGTTGGTTTGCTGCCGATGAACACGATGCCGTTGCTGTTGTCCGCTGGCTCTCCATCTACACCAGCCCTCATCATACGTATGCAACAGTACGCGTTTGAGACTCCGCCCGTATGTACGTACGTAGCCATGTTGTTTGCCATGTGGATGTACGTACATGTACACATATTTGAAGGGATTGTATGTACGACATGTGTTGCTCCTTACTCGGCCACGGTTCACCGCTGCTGAGAGATCGATCGACTGTTATGTACGTACACGTTCGCGACCAGACAGATAACGCTACGTACACTTACATCGGGTGGGTCCCAGCTATCAGTGAGGACAAGGACGCACTTCCTTGCGTGCGAAGATATAGGTGGCGGGTCCTAGCTGTCAGGGGCAGAATCATTTTTTGTCTGCCCATAATAAGGAGGCACTTTTGCTTGCGAAGATGTTGCTGGTGGGTCCTAGGTGTCAGGGGCAGGAATAAGGAGGCACTTTCCTCCGTGTCAAGATATAGGTGGTGGGTCCTAGCTTTCAGGGGGAGGAATAATTTTATTTTCACGTAATAAGGAGGCGGTTACATTCGTGTGTCCATGGAACTAGTGCGTCCCCATCGTCAACCTCTCCACGTACAGTCTTTTTCCGATAACTCTCATTTGTTGACCACGCCGCGCCGAGCGCACCAAGGCGATGGACGACAGCGAGGCCCTGGACGGCAACGAGCCGGAGATGGGAAGACGCGGAAGTTGAGTCCTAGACGGAGAGGTATACGAGGGTTAACTGGTTCTGATGCGGCGTGGTTTTGCAGTGGGCGGAGAATAAGAGGATGTGTGGAGGGGTTGGCCTGGCCGGCGGTGGGGTATCGCTTCACAGCGAAGCTTGCTAAGTAGAGCTGCTAGTAGCCGGGGGCGGGAGGAGGTGGTCCCGGCGGCACTGGAGGAAGAAGACGAGAGACTGAAGATGGATGTCGGCCGTTGGATGTAAATCCAACGGCTAAGGATGTCAGAATCAGTTGTTGACTAACTTGGCAATGGCTTGCGTTGGCTTCAACCTAGTGGCCCACATTTGAGCCTCCAAAAATATGGCACATATTCAATCAATTTTTTTTAGAGTTTACTGTCCATTTGCTGGGCTGGGTGAACGAATAATGTAGCGTACATGCGGCCCATTTATATTATTTCTAAAAAAACTACATCCCATTTGCACCTTCTCGAAATACACGAATTTGCTGGGCTGGGTGAACAAATAATGTAAGGTCCATGCCGCCCATTTAATTTTTCCTAAAAAATTACAGCCCATTTGTCCTTTCTCGAAATACACAATTTTGCTGGGCTGGTTCTCATTAGATTGTTGGGTTGTGCGGATCAATGTTATCAAAAATAAACAATGGGTGATCATTTTATTATAATTGTATTTAATAATAAGCACTTTATTATTACATTGGTCCTTAAATCTTACCAAGCTTTGGTACACAATGACCAGCATTTTCGTTGCCTTAAAGTAAAAAAAACAAAAGGATTTTAATGTTAAAAAAATAATTTTATACGTTAATAAGACATGGGATTTTTTTTTGTTATGTATGTAAGTATCTGTTAAATATATGATGGTAATAACAATAATATATAAAATAGTATAAATATATATAATATAGTAAAAATGGAAACATAAGTTGGACCTAGCGTTCCAATTCTTAAATAAAAAAATAGAACAAACCTTTGTGTTTTCTTCTTTTAAAAAAATACATAAGTTGGGTTGCGGATCTTTAAGAAAAATAAAACCTAGGTGGGAGGCCCATAGGCCGATCGATACATGATGGCCCTAAAAAATACATACCAGCCTATCGTGGGTTGCGCATGTTTAAGAAAACCTAGACTAGTCAGCCCACAACCTAGTTGATACATTTCTCAAAATATAAACAGCTAATACTTGCTGGCTCACTGATAATGAATGATATTCCCTGCTAGCTCCCTAATAACTGGCTTCGTTATAAATTTATCTCTTTAGTAGGACTAACTACGTTGACAAACCCATGGGCCCCAACGTTAGTATAGCATTAGGGGGAAGTATTTTTTCAATGAGACACTTGTTAGTGTACGGCCATGGACCTGGTGGGTCTCGATTGTCTGCCTCTCCACATACAGTCCACTCCAGATTCCTCTCGTTTATTGAGCATGTTCACAATGGAAGATAGCGGCGCCGCGGCGAGCGCACAAAGGCGGAGGATGACGTCCAGGCCCCGGACGAGAACACACTGAAGCCGGTGAAGACGTGCTACATTAGTGGTAGAAGCAGTGCCAAACTTCTATGTGAAGTTCTAAAGTATCCCAGTGGCCTGGTTCAACTCCCCAACCCCTGCTCCGCCCGGGTTCGATTCCACCTGATGTAGGGAAAATGAAGCAAAATTTTTGCCTCTGCCATTACTGACATGTGGGTCCCCATTGTCATCTACGCACACCACCTCCAACACTTGGCAAAACTTCGTCCCTCATTTTCTCTGTTTTTTGCAATCAACATTGTGTGGGCATGTTCGAAAAGGGCATGTTAATATAAATGCTCTGCCCTCTGAAACTGAAACTTGCAGTTTCTTCTCTGAGAATCACATTGTCTGCACTTTTATATGAAACTACATTTTTGAAGTGCGAAAAATAGATCTCTAGATTTCAGAAAATACTTCATATGCTCAATACTGCAAATCTGACATTCATATATGAAAGTACTCTCAAAATACACAACACAAAACACAATTCATAACCTACAAATACTGACAACCCTAAGCTCCTCCTGGGACTTTGGGGGGGGGGGCAGTCCCCTCCTATTTCTCGGCGGTAGACAGCCGCCCCGTGAGAGCAGGTGAACGGCGAGGGAGAGGATGGCGGGGAAGCATCGTCACACCAACTAATTTTCTCCTCTAGCAGTTGGGTACGGTCGAGGAAGACTCTACCGGCTCGCTCTGCCACGGCACCCTCACAAACGGCACCGTGTAGATGCTCGATCCTTCAATATCTGGTGGATGCTCCACCTTGGATCGATACTCCCACCACTGCTGCCTCACATTCGGATTCGGTGAACCTGTCTGCTCCATGGCTCAGAGGAGCAACTCAATGTACTCCACGTGATTCCCTCCAGATGTATCGCCTCCTTTTCGCTATTTTCCAGATATTTGGCCATCGCTTTTGCCGTCGTGGCTAATTGCTTCGGGTTGTCAAACCAAGACTGTATCTCCAACATCCTGGCTAGCTTCATAAGGGCGTCGTCTTCGATCCTCACGTATCGGTTGTACTCCTCCAACGATCTACTTATCCACAGCACCTTCACTCGCCGGCGGTGGTTTTTGAATGGAAGAGGAGAGGAGTGGCGCTGGTTTTGGATTAGAACAGGAGAGGAGCAGTGGTGGTTATGAATAGAAGAAGAGAGGAGCGGTGCTGGTTTTGGATTGGAACAGGATAGGAGTGGCGGTGGTTTAAGAGGAGAGGAGCGGCGCTGGTCTTGGAAGTATTTTATTGTTTTGCATATTTTGAGGTCAAAGTTTGACCACGTATTGTATTTGACAAGCAAAATGTGAATGCATGTCATCAAAAGTTGTATCATTTGGTTTGTATCTGAATGTACTTCCAAATTATATTATTTTTGCAACATATAACATATATTTTATTTATGAAAATCATGGTCAAATATGACCCATAATACAAGGGAGACTAGTTAATGTGGGGTCACTTTCTTAATTGAAGGAAAAATTGATTTCGATTTTGATCCAGTCACAGCGCGCTAGCTCTCTCGTCCAATCCTTAATCACTGCTGCACGCTCCTCTCACTCTTCTCCATTATAGGGTTGAGATCATCTGCAGTACTATATGGTGTTGTACTGCGGAGGACATGTGGGGCCGGGTCCACACGGCAGTGAGCGTACTGCATGGTGCGCTACTTCAGAGGATCCTAACCCTGCAGAACCACCCCCTCTCCTCTCCGTCATCTCCATTCAAAAACCACTGTCTCGCCTCTCCCTCTTCTCCATTACAAAACCACCCCCACTCCTCTCCATCTTCTCCATTGCAAAACCACCATCTCACCTCTCCCTCTTCTCCATTGCAAGATCATTGTCTCTCCTCCCATCTTCAAAAGCTAGCACCGGACCTCTCAGAAGGACATCTATGGAGAGGATGCAGCAGCGAATCAGGCAGATCGCCGGCGGCGACCAGGTGATGATAGCCAGGTTGAAGGAGATCCTTACTTGGTTTGACAACGAGTGGGAGATTTCGAGGACGGTGAGGGCCATGTGGCAATGTATGCGAAATAGCGAGATGGCCGCGAAGAGGGCGGCAATGTACTCCCCGGCGATAGTCACGCCGCAGTCCTTTGAGTTCATAGAGATCTCCTCTGGGCGATGGAGCAGACAGATTCGCCCGATGAGAAAGTCAGGCGGAGGTGGTGGGGGTACATGTCTAAGGTCGAGCATCTAGAGGATAATGAATCGATCGATTACGGTGTGTCGTTCATGAGCGTGTGGTGCCAGCCGGAGCCACCTGAGTATTCGTTCTCCCACCGCAAGACGATGCCAGATGGTGCGGCGTCGCTTCCCCACTGTTCTCCACGGATCCCTCACCGCTCGCCTCATTTCAACGGCGGCGGTAGGGTTTAAGGTAAGCTTCGCACTAACCTAATCTTCCATCTGCTCTTGCTTACAATCAGTGGGACAACTAATGAAAATCATGCTTCCAATCAGTCTCCGAGTACTATGCCAATCACCCTAAAATAGTTCTAGACCAAAAACAAACACCGTGTACAAATAAAGATAAATCGATTGGTGCTTCTTTCAGAGAAGAGTACTCCCTAGAAAAGTGCCAATATAAGCTACTAGTATTGGATTAGAGGATTTTTTGCCGAGAAAGATCCATCCACAAATAGCGCCAATGCTTAGATGGAGCATGCTTTGTGTCGGTAATTTTTACTTTGCACCTCGCACTCTGCATGGATGTCGGTTCCATCCGTACATTTATGCATTTCCACCAAAATGCAGCTGAATAACCCTATTTGCGCAGATAATGAAAAAGCATGATTACATTATAGTTGCACTGGTTGATGAAACATACACTAATAAATAGAAGAAACTTCATTTTCTTAATGGGAAAATATTGCAATAGTATCACAGTATGCCATGGTGCAAGGGCGAGAAGGGCCCTGCGACACCTCATAAGGTAGGCCGCATACGGGAAATCGACCCAATTCTCCCCGATACACCTTCTGCCAGTGATGAAGATCAGTGTATAGTGGTAGTGCAAGGAAGGGCCTTGAGACATTCCAATCTCTATTTTTGTGCAGATCAACTAAAATTAAGCAGCCCAGTTTGCAGAAACACTTAAACATTAACAATGGGACTAGTTGATGAAACATATACTAACAAAGAGAAGCACTTTCTTTATCTACATTGGAAATGAAATGATAGAAAGGACACTCGCTCTATTTTAACTTTATTATTACTTCATTTTATCAGTGGAACTAGGGTCGAGCAGGTGGCAAGCGAGGTGTACCGTGCGTCGCAAGTATGGAGGCCTCTGGTACTTAGACTAGGATGCTGAAGCTGGCTCTTTCAGTTCATATCTTCCCCCCGATGTTTCTGTGGTAGCATTTGGGTTGTAATCCAAACTTGGTCGAGCTGGTGATGTGTCCCCCTACCTTCTGAGCTTATGTGGCAAACTTGTCTCCTGCTACTACTCAGTCCGTTCTAGTAGTAGTTGCATAACTACCCGTTTACACTGAGATGTTGTCGGATAATGGTTCTCTATGGTTGGGTATCTTTAATGAAATAGGAGGAAAGCCCTCTTTTGATATAAAAAAATCAGTTGCACTAGCAGTGCCAAAACATTGCCTTAAATTAATAGTCCCACTAGATTAAGGTGCAAAATAATAACATTAATGCTTTATCATGGCAGTGCCAAAACAGTAGCACAAGAGCAGAGTCAACATGCAGGATCTTTGGCAAACGGTCAGACCAAAAAGGAACATACCTCATGATGGGAACCATATCTGCAGTCAACGCCATCATAGAAGGGATGACACCAGTCACCAACATGGATAGTTCAATTCATGGGACCTTTTTGTGCAGTTCACCTAAAATGAGGAAATGTTTGCATCATGCAGTTAGCAAGTACTTGGTCCCATGAGCTAGCAGCTTCTTCTTCATTAGTTGCAATAAAATTGAGCAAGATCAAGGTTGGCCGTGAAGCTGCTGGAATGTTCAACTATAATTTGAATATCATTTTGTGCAGTTCAACTAAGATCAAGTGTGAAATGTATATCTCCGTTTGCATAAAAGGTGGAAAGGAGGGTGGCTAATTAGTGATGAAACATACATCAAATGAAAAGAAGCATGTTCCTTATCTGAATGGCGATCCTACAAGGACAGTAGCAATTTCTAAAGCAGCAGCATTGCTAGATATTAGTGTGGGCACTAGCATTAACAATGACAACCGTTAAACACGACATTACTTTAATGGTGCCATTGCTTCATTTTACCAGCAACATTACATTAACAGCTGCTAAAGAGTTGGTATTTGGGCATGGGAGAGTAGGCAGACCAGGACAGTTGCATTTCTAACAAAAAGAAGCAACTTATCTTGATGGGAAATTTAGTAGGACATGAAAAACAGTGCCATTGATTCATATTACTGAAGGCATTACATTGAAAGCAACATTGGTTTAACGTGTCCTTACTTTAATAGTGGGACTGCTACATTTTACCAGCGGCATTACATAAGAGGAGCTCGGGGCAACACACATCTAAACAGGATATCTGGGTTGGTCCCATTTTTGTAGCCACCTTATAATGTGTGAGGCTAGCAAATCTATTACTGGACATACTCTGTCGACTTGTCCCCCAGTCCCCGCTTTATTTCCTTTTTCATCCAATAGATCGGTTTATATTGAGTTTGTACTGCGCTTCCCTTTATTTCCCTATTAGACCAAGAGACCAGTTGGATAGCCAGTCTCTGGTACTTTTCGCCCCCATTATTTCCTCTTTCGACCAAATCCTAGATTCAGGTAACAAATCTTCCCCCACCCCCACCCCTTTCTTCCCTATTTGAACCAAGTAGTACTACAGTAGATTCGACTACATGAAGTAGTTTTACCTCTTAAAAGTAAAAATTTAGGTGGCTTTCGAACAGCCGATCGATCCTATCTACTAGGGGCATGAGAAATAGTAAAAGATACCGATGCAGCAACGTGGGGAGGTGGGGCAGGAGAGTAAGGACAGTTTCGAAGGAAGTTATACCTGAGGGTCGCCAGGATGTGGCTAGGTGGGCGGCGGGAGGCCGGATCTGCCCACACTACAACAGCAAGGAAGAAGGGGTCGGAGGCCCTCCCTGGCCAGCGCTGCGTGGAAGAGAACGTCAAGGCACGTTGATCGGGACGCGCCGACAGTGGGTAAGAGCCGTCGCCGAGGATGACTGTGTGAACATTGCACCTTCTCACCTTCCCCGACGGAGGGGATCCAGTTGGATCTATGACCAGTAGCGAGCAGAGAGAGAGAGAGTGTGTGGCCACCGCTGTCGTGTTGAGATCTGGAGAGGACGAGAGAGTGTGAAGAGAGCAACACTCTTGATAACCCACAAGTGTAGGGGATCATTTGTAGCCTCTTTCGATAAGTAAGAGTGTCGAACCCAACGAGGAGCTAAAGGCAGAACAAATATTCCCTCAAGTTCTATCGACCACCGATACAACTGTCGTGGAATTAGCACGACAGATGTCCGGTTTAGAGGACTTAGGTGTGGAGCCATCGCGCGGGTTAGCTTGAAGAGGTTAAAGCACACAAAGAACACAGAGGGTTTATACTATTTCGGCCCCTTCGATGAAGGTAAAAGCCTACGTCTAGTTTGGTTTCGTATTGCTTGGGCGTCGATGAACAGGGAGCGGATTGCTTGCCTGCGTCTCGACGGGTTGTTGCTTGCCCTTGAACCGTCGCCGGGTCGTCCCTTTATATAGGAGGCAACGCCCGGTCCGGTTTACAGAGTCCCGAGGCCGGCTCATAATCGTGTCCGCCTCGGTCTCTACTCTTTCTTCCTTATACCTCAAGTTACATGATAGGACGGTTTATAAACCGTAAACTTTACATATGGGCCCTAAGCCTTCATGGGCCGTAACCTCTACTAGGCTTATGATAACACAGCTACATTAATATAATCCGGATCTTCCTAGCCGGTTTATACCTACTAGTAATATCCCTGACATTAGGCCCCAGATTGATTTGAACTTGTTCATGTCAGTCTTCTCACAGCTGCATAAATTTCCTCTCCATAGTTTCTCTATTGTGTAAACCGGCTATGACGTCATCTCCGGAAATAATCTCAATCTGTCGTGACATCACCTCCGCATTTATTGCTCACAGCTGTTTGTTACCTTTGTTTAAAGGCTATCCCGAAGATCGAGGCGACAACGAAATCTTTATCCGATCTCTGACCTCCTTGATTCCCGCGTTTGCCGTTTCACCTCACCAGTCTTTATAAATACCGTTGAGCCCTATTCTTTTCCTTCCTTCCGCACTTCTTCTTCCTCCGTCGCCCAGAGCTCCGCCGCTGCCTTCGAGTTCGTCGCCGTCGTCCAGCCAGGCCGCTGCATCACCCTGAAACGTGTCCAGAGTACTCCGCCGATGTCTCCTTCTTTCTCAGGTACTCCTTTCTTTTCGCTGCAGATCTTTAATCTAGGGTTCCTCCATGGCTTCCGCCATGAAACCTCGAAGCTTGCTGTTCATCCCTGTAGGTTACCCTCAAATCTTAGATACGTTTCGAATGCGCTCCTGCGCCGTAGTTTAAACTTAGATTCGGACCCTAGATTCACCCTTAGATTCATTTGATCTGTAGAAATCCTTCGTAGTTCTTCCTGTATCAGACTTGCGTATATTTCATCTTTTTCTTACCACTCAGATCCATTTTTACTTTAGCCTTCTGTAGAAACCTCTTTCTTCGTCTTGATAGATCTGTAAGTTACTCACCGGTTTAACCCATCATATATTCCTCTTACAAAGAATTAACCATGAGCCCGACGGTTTAGCCTCCTCTTTTTTTGTTATCATAAACCGGCAGCAGTTCATTTCACATCTGCGTCCGGGTTGCCAATGCCATTAGTCCCCTGTCTAAACCATCGATATAATTAGATGATACACTCCGGTTTATGATTCAGTACCTAATAATCCGGATTTTTCACTGTACTTTTTCAGCGTTTTCCTTTCGCTCAGATGGCTGCCAAGCAGTTCGTTTGTTGCAACTGGGTTCCTTACCGCATTACGGAAGAGGACTTAACCAACGCCGCTTCAATTGGTATTCTGGGCCCCCAAGTGGTTCTGAAATGGCGGGCCCCAGGGAATGAATGTCCTCCTACCCCTAAGGAAGGAGAAGTCATCGTTTTCTTTGATCATATGTCCCGGGGCTTTAGCCCTCCCGGTTCAAAATTCTTCCGGGATGTGCTGGCTGCTTTTCAGCTCCATCCTCAAGATATAGGCCCGAATTCTATATCAAATGTCTGCAATTTTCAAGTCTTCTCCGAGGTATACCTTCAAGAAGAACCATCAGTGGATTTGTTCCGAGACTTTTTCCACTTAAACCGGCGGACAGAGTTTACTGCCGGACCACATCAAGAGCTGGGCGGTGTTAGTATTCAAAAAAGAAGAGATGTGGTCTTTCCTCATGCTGCTCTCCATACACACCCCAAGGACTGGAACTAATCCTGGTTTTATTGCAAAGATACCTCGCCTGAAGGAGAAAACCCACTGCCGGGTTACCGCGAACATCGTCTTCCTGAGGATCATCCCCTACCGCAGCACCTTAGTTCCTCAGAGCGGGCCCGGTTTGCCCCTCAGCTCGCCAAGCTTAAGGCCTTTATGGCCAACGGTTTGACCGGAGTAGATTTCGTTCGTTGTTGGCTTGCCTGGAGCATCCTTCCTCTGAGCCGGCGCTTCGGTCTGATGTACGAGTATACCGGAAAGACGGATGACCCTCAATGCCATATTGACATAATTCTTCCAGAGAAGGAAGTCACTGAATCCGCAAAGAAAATGCTCAACATCTCTCTGGAAGAGTGCAGTCAGACCGGATTGGCTCCATACTATGAGAAAAACAAACTACCAGCAGTAAGTTTTTTCTGATCTCTTCTGTTTGTTTCTAATCCGTCCATATCAATTATCTTTTATTTATCTTTCATCTTCCGCATAGGCCAACGATCCTTTTTGGAAAAGAAAACCTGAGGACAAGTTAGGCAAACAGCCACGCCGGAAGACATGCGTTGTCAAGAAGAAGAAGAAGGCCGCTGCCTCCGGTTCACATCTTGAAGAAGATGATCCGGATTCTGAGGTATGAGTTGATCCTGATATGTTTTGATTTCTCTTTATCCAAATCTATGTTAACAGTGTCTTTCCACAGGATTTGACTGAAGGGAGTAAAGCGGCAGAAGTTGAGGTAATCTCTCTTTCTTCATACTCTGAACCGCCGGTGCCCAAAATTCGTCGGGCATCCCGGAAGTACCCTTTTTCTCATCCTTACGCTCAACTGGACCCCAAATTTCTTTTGAAGAAGCAGTAACATGAAGCCCGCCGGACTACGCGCCATAGTGGCCATGTAGTAGAATCTTTCGGAATATCTCTCACTCCGGCTCGCAGGCGCCGCTCTGAGGTTATACTTTTTCCAACTCTTCTCCATTCAAAGGCCGGACTTATACGCAAACCTCTTAAACCGTCTGAGCCTAACTATCAGGAGACACCTTTATCATCTTCCGGTGAATCGACTGCCACACAGGTTCCTGTACTGAAGACCGTGCCTGGGTAAGTTCCTTTCAACATCCAGTTTATACTTGTATTTGTTCCTTGATGATTCTCATTGTCCCTCCAATTTCCTTCAGCAAGCCCAAGCCTAGCAAGAAAGCGAAGGCCACCAAAGCGGCTGTCGAAACTGCTGCCGCTGATCCAGCGGCTGATCCGGATGAAGTCATCCCTCCAGAGAGCGATCCTGCAACTCAAATTGATGATCCTGCTCCCATGGACCATGATAACATTGTTGCTCCGGAAGACACGAATGTGGAAAATGTCATTGAACCGGCGAGTCCTGTCTGGGTTAGCCCTCCTCGGACTAATCCGGCTCCTGCTAGTTCGGCTCCTACTGCTGCCCCTTCTCAGCCAACCACTGCCTCTTCTCCGGATGTTCAGATAACCGGGACAGGTTTTACCGCTCCTGCTGAGCCTATCATCTGGGCCAAGCACACTGCTAAAGCGGAAAAGCTTCAACAAGAAAAGGGTAAGTGGAGCACGGACTTGTCCAACTATGCCGAGTTGAGTGCCCAGGAACTTTATTCCGGGTATTTGAACCGGCTTCATACCAGCCGCGATTATGAATTGGGCTTGGTTAATATGATGAAGGATAAATACGAGGTACCTTCCTTCACTTGTCTTTGTTTTGCCTTCTTTATACTTCTGTCTTTATGCCATAGTAGCCCCCAAGTTCCGGTTTAGCTTCGTTGAGGTGAACCGGTACTTCCAAATGTATGAAAAACTAACTTACATTAGCCCCCAAGTGCCAGGGGCATAACTTGTTTTATGTGCCTGGGATTTTTCTAAATTTCTCTTTTGATACTTCAACTGCCCATTAGCCCCCAAGTGTCAAGTGGATAACTTGTTTATGTGCTTGAGACTTGTCTTAATTGTCGTCTACTCCACTTGATTTTCTTGTAGGCTGACTTGACCCGGAGGGCTGCAGAAGTAACTGAGCTCCGGAATAGACTTGCTGCCACTGAAACTGCCTCTGCTAAGGCCAAGGATGAGCTGGCGCTGAACTTGACCAATATTGAAAAATTGAAAAAAGATTTTGAAGCAGAACGATCAGCCTGGGAAGTGCAGAGGAACGCCCTTGAGAAAAGGGCAAAGGATGCTGAAGAGGCCCTTAATCCGGTAACGCAAGAGCTGACCGGCTTAAGGCAGCAAATAGAGCTTATGACCTCTGCCATCTTTGGTGAGCACTTAATTTACATATGCTTTCATCTCTGCAATCTTTATTCTACTCCGGTTTAACTGTAATAATCATATGCAGGGCGACGCATCACCCACCTTGTGGATGATATCCGGAAGAAACTCAAGGCCTCTTATACTCTGGTTGAGCAGCTGTATTCCGGCGCTCAAAGGATTATAAGTGTGATGTCCCATCATAAAGCGGCCCCCACTACTATCCAAGGTACTTTGGAGAAGCTTTCTATACTGCATGTACGCTTGGAAGAAGTGAAGAAATCTGTTGCACGGGCCGGTTCTCTTGTAGCGCTGACTAGAGCCAAGGCAAGGGTTCCGGACTTTGATCCGGAGGAAGCTATGAACGGGTACCCCAGTAACAAGGAGGATGGATCTGCCTTCTCTGGCAAGGACCTTCGTGCTTTAACTAAGGAAATGCGCCCTCTTGCCAGCAAACTTGCCGATGAAGCGGACCTGATCAGGTATCATCCGACATATGATTTAGAGAATGAGCGGGTGGACCGGCCGGTTTATGACACCGAGAATCTAATCCCACCAGTGCGCACCCATACTTTCGCCCCAGATGTTGATCCGTCCGATCTCATCACTGAGGAGATGTACTTCCGTGCACTATCCAAGATCGACTGGCGCGTTGCTAATTTTCAGCCGCTTCAAGAAGACGAAGAAGTTCCGGAACAAGCCGATCCTCAGCCTTCGCAGCAGGAAGAAGAAGCATAAGCCGCTCAGTTTAACTCTTAGCTGCTGTAATCTGTTGCCGGGAAAAACTATAATCCGTTCAGGCTTGCAGTGCCTTGTAATAGGATAGCTGGAAACATTTTCTGTCTTAATCCGGATGTCACCGCTTTCGTTTGGCATCTGCCAAATTTAATCCCTTGTCTGCTATGGTTGATCCTTTATATTACCTGTATCTGCATAGACAACACTAAGAAAATGTCCTGGCGGTTTACCACCGGACCGATTATATTGCTCTCATAGGCATATATATTGAACGAGTATCTGCTTTATACCCAAAAATACTTTCATACCTTTAATTAAGCATGCTTGACATCCTTAATCCGGTGGACATTGTACATTCTGATGAGGCTCTTGGCTCTGTTGGTGTTTGCCCAATGATTGTTCCGGGTTATAGTAACTACCGGTTTAAATCATGTTGGTGCTCTATGACCCAAACTTTTGTAAATATGTGGTCAACTTTGAAGTTGCCCAGTTCCGGATCAAAAAACCATAGAAAACTTTGAAAAATCACAAAACACAAAACATAGTTTGCAAATAAGAACATGTAGTCAAGGCTTTTTGCGAGCTGCCAGGCTCCATATTTGCCAATCAATGGATGCGACCCAAAGGGCTATGATTCATTTTGCCAATCAATGGGTGCAATCCAAGGAGCAATGATTTATTTTGCCAATCAATGGATTTAATCCAAGGAGCAAGAACATTTTTCTTTTGCCATCAAAGGATGCACTCCAAGGGGCAAGAACTTTTTCTTTTGCCATCAAATGATGTACTCCAAGGGACAAGAACTTTTTTCTTTTGCCATCAAAGGACGTATCATCCAAGGGGCAAGAATTTTTCCTTTTGCCATCAAAGGATGTACTCCAAGGGACAAAAACATTTTTTCTTTTGCCATCAAAGGATGTATCATCCAAGGGGCAAGAATTTTTTCTTTTGCCAACAAAGGATGTACTCCAAGGGACAAGAACATTTTTT
>LR738713.1:342020144-342030181 GCA_902687465.1 Secale cereale
CGCGTTGCTAATTTTCAGCCGCTTCAAGAAGACGAAGAAGTTCCGGAACAAGCCGATCCTCAGCCTTCGCAGCAGGAAGAAGAAGCATAAGCCGCTCAGTTTAACTCTTAGCTGCTGTAATCTGTTGCCGGGAAAAACTATAATCCGTTCAGGCTTGCAGTGCCTTGTAATAGGATAGCTGGAAACATTTTTTGTCTTAATCCGGATGTCACCGCTTTCGTTTGGCATCTGCCAAATTTAATCCCTTGTCTGCTATGGTTGATCCTTTATATTACCTGTATCTGCATAGACAACACTAAGAAAATGTCCTGGCGGTTTACCACCGGACCGATTATATTGCTCTCATAGGCATATATATTGAACGAGTATCTGCTTTATACCCAAAAATACTTTCATACCTTTAATTAAGCATGCTTGACATCCTTAATCCGGTGGACATTGTACATTCTGATGAGGCTCTTGGCTCTGTTGGTGTTTGCCCAATGATTGTTCCGGGTTATAGTAACTACCGGTTTAAATCATGTTGGTGCTCTATGACCCAGACTTTTGTAAATACGTGGTCAACTTTGAAGTTGCCCAGTTCCGGATCAAAAAACCATAGAAAACTTTGAAAAATCACAAAACACAAAACACAGTTTGCAAATAAGAACATGTAGTCAAGGCTTTTTGCGAGCTGCCAGGCTCCATATTTGCCAATCAATGGATGCGACCCAAAGGGCTATGATTCATTTTGCCAATCAATGGGTGCAATCCAAGGAGCAATGATTTATTTTGCCAATCAATGGATTTAATCCAAGGAGCAAGAACATTTTTCTTTTGCCATCAAAGGATGCACTCCAAGGGGCAAGAACTTTTTCTTTTGCCATCAAATGATGTACTCCAAGGGACAAGAACTTTTTTCTTTTGCCATCAAAGGACGTATCATCCAAGGGGCAAGAATTTTTCCTTTTGCCATCAAAGGATGTACTCCAAGGGACAAAAACATTTTTTCTTTTGCCATCAAAGGATGTATCATCCAAGGGGCAAGAATTTTTTCTTTTGCCAACAAAGGATGTACTCCAAGGGACAAGAACATTTTTTCTTTTGCCATCAAAGGATGTATCATCCAAGGGGCAAGAATTTTTTCTTTTACCATCAAAGGATGTACTCCAAGGGGCAAGAACATTTTTTCTTTTGCCATCAAAGGATGTATCATCCAAGGGGCAAGAATTTTTTATTTTTCCATCAAAGGATGTACTCCAAGGGGCAAGAACATTTTTTCTTTTGCCATCAAAGGATGTATCATCCAAGGGGCAAGAATTTTTTCTTTTGCCATCAAAGGATGTACTCCAAGGGGCAAGAACATTTTTTGCCAATCAATGGATGTAATCCAAAGGGAGCTGATGTGAAGACGATCATTTAAACCGGACCAGAAGGGATTTAAGCGAGGATTCAAATGTGATCCGTAGCCCCCTAGTGATCCTGGAGGTAGGGTTCCTATGAAGGAGTTGCACTTGAAAGGCAAGTCCTGTTTTGGTCCCTTATAGAATTGTCCTGCATAGCAAAATAGACTGTTCAAAGTATCTGTATTAACTTTCATAAGACACTTATTTACAAGAAAAAAGGCTGATCCCCCGGTTTACCAGGGGTGCCGGTTTATTTATTAATCATAATATATATAGGATACATGAAGCGGAGCTCATGGCTCAAGTGTAGTAAGGCCGCAATAGGGCAATGTTCCACGGCCTCTTCGTCTCTTCTTCTGATGTCCGTGAGTCTTTGTGTTCTCGAACGTCCACCAGGTAGTATGAACCGTTGTGTAGGTTCTTGCTGACCACGAAGGGCCCTTCCCAAGGTGGGGATAGCTTGTGCATATCTGTCTGGTCCTGGATGAGCCGGAGTACTAAGTCCCCCTCCTGGAACTTCCTGGTTTTAACCCGGCGGCTGTGATATCTGCGTAGGTCCTGCTGATAAATTGCGGATCGTGCTGCTGCTATGTCATGCTCTTCATCTAGCCGGTCCAAGCTGTCCTGTCTTGCTTGCTCATTGGCTGCTTCAACATAGGCCGCCACCCGTGGTGAGTCGTGGCGGATATCACTTGGAAGAACCGCTTCAGCACCGTACACCATGAAGAAAGGTGTGTAGCATGTGGACCTGTTTGGTGTAGTATTGACGCTCCAGAGGACAGAAGGTAACTCCTCAACCCAGCACCCTGGTGTTCTTTGCAAGGGAGTCATAAGCCGGGGCTTGATACCTCACAAAATCTCTTGATTGGCCCTTTCAGCTTGACCATTGGATTGAGGGTGAGCTACAGAAGACACATCTAGGCGAATATGCTCCCTTTGACAAAACTCTTCCATCTCTCCTTTAGATAGATTGGTGCCATTGTCAGTGATAATGCTATGTGGAAAGCCAAACCGGAAAATTACCTTCTTGATGAATTTAACCGCTGTTGCCGCATCACACTTGCTCACAGGCTCTGCCTCAATCCACTTTGTAAACTTATCCACTTCGACCAACAGGTGAGTTTTTTGATCTTGGGATCGTTTAAAAGGCCCAACCATATCAAGCCCCCAAGTCGCAAACGGCCACGTAATTGGAATCATTCGCAGCTCATGTGCCGGAACAAGAGCACGCCGTGAAAATTTCTGACAAGCATCGCATTTCCGGACTAGGTCCTCCGCATCAGCATGGGCTGTCAACCAGTAGAACCCATGACGGAAAGCTTTAGCTACCAAGGATTTTGAACCGGCGTGATGACCACAATCCCCTTCATGAATCTCTCGAAGAATGTCACAACCTTCTTCGGATGATACACACCGCTGAAACGCTCCAGAAACGCTGCGGTGATGAAGTTCCCCGTTTACAATTGTCATGGACTTGGACCGCCGGATTATCTGCCTTGCTTCAATCTCATCATCTGGCAACTCTCCTCGGCTCAGGTACGCCAAGTAAGGGAGCGTCCAATCCGGAATAACATGAAGTGCCGCAACCAGTTGCGCTTCCGGATCAGGAACAGCCAAATCTTCCTCAGATGGTACCTGAACTGACGGACTGTGTAGCTCGTCCAAAAAAGTATTCGGTGGCACCGGTTTACGCTAAGAACCCAGCCGGCTTAGAGCATCGGCCGCTTCATTTTTCCGCCGGTCTATGTGATCCACCTGATATCCTTTGAAATACCCTGCCACAGCTTCAACTTCTCGTCTGTAAGCCGCCATGAGAGGGTCTTTAGAGTCCCACTTGCCGGATACTTGTTGTGCCACTAAATCTAAATCACCAAAACACTTGACCCGGCTCAAGTTCATCTCCTTAGCCATCCACAGGCCATGAAGCAATGCCTCATATTCAGCCGCATTATTAGTGCAAGGAAACATTAGGCGGAGGACATAACAAAATTTGTCACCTCGCGGGGAAGTTAACACAACTCCAGCCCCCGAGCCTTCTAATTGCCTTGAACCGTCAAAGTGAATAGTCCAGTATGTATGATTCGGCTTCTCCTCTGGTGCTTGCAATTCTGTCCAATCATTGATGAAATCTACCAATGCTTGGGATTTGATAGCAGTACGTGGCACATACTTCAATCCGTGTGGGCTAAGCTCAATGGCCCACTTTGCTACTCTACAAGTGGCTTCTCTGTTCTGGATTATATCCCCCAACGGAGCTGAACTGACAACAGTTATTGGGTGGCCTTGGAAGTAGTGCTTCAGCTTTCGGTTTGCCATAAACACGCCATACACCAGCTTCTGCCAGTGTGGGTATCTTTGCTTTGACTCAATTAGAACCTCACTGACATAATAAACCGGGCGCTGAACCGGATATTCCTTGTCTGCTTCTTTGCGCTCGACCACGATTGCCACGCTAACTGCCCGGGCATTGGCGGCCACGTATAACAGCAGCGGCTCCTTATCAACAGGGGCAGCAAGGACCGGTGGTTCTGCTAATTGCCGCTTCAAGTCCTCAAACGCGGCGTTTGCAGCATCACTCCATATAAATCGGTCTGTCTTCTTCAGCATCTGATAAAGCGGAATTGCCTTCTCTCCCAAACGACTGATGAATCGGCTTAATGCTGTAATCCGGCCAGCGATACGCTGGACATCATTGATGCAAGCTGGTTTGGTCAAGGATGTGATCGCCTTGATCTTCTCTGGATTGGCTTCTATTCCTCCGTTTGACACCAAGAATCCAAGGAGCTTGCCAGCCGGAACACCAAAAAACGCACTTCTCCGGATTAAGCATCATCTTATAGACCCGGAGGTTATCAAAGGTTTCCTTTAGGTCCTCTATCAGCGTCTCCTCCTTCCTTGACTTTACCACAATGTCATCCACATAAGCATGGACATTTTTCCCTATCTGCCCCTTAAGACAGTTCTGTACGCAACGCTGGTAAGTTGCTTGGGCACTCTTGAGCCCAAAAGGCATAGATACATAGCAAAAGGCACCAAAGGGAGTTATGAAGGTTGTCTTCTCCTGGTCCTTAATCGCCATCTTGATCTGATGATACCCTGAATATGCATCCAAAAAACTTAGCCGCTCACATCCCGCAGTGGTATCAATGATTTGATCAATATGGGGGAGAGCAAAAGGATCGGTTGGACAAGCCTTGTTTAAGTCTGTGTAATCCACACACATCCTCCACTTTCCATTTTTCTTTAACACCAGAACCGGATTAGCCAACCACTCCGGGTGGAACACTTCAAATATGAACCCTGCGGCCAAAAGCCTGGCCACTTCTTCACCAATAGCCTTGCGCCTTTCTTCATTGAAGTGGCGCAAATACTGCTTGACTGGTTTGAACTTCGGATGAATATTAAGACTGTGCTGAGCAAGTTCCCTCGGTATACCTGGCATGTCAGAGGGTTTCCATGCAAAGATATCCCGGTTCTCATGGATGAACTCGATGAGCGCGCTTTCCTATTTAGGGTCAAGGTTAGCGCTGATAGTGAACTGCTTGGATGAGTCGCCTGGCACAAAATCAACTTGTTTGGTTTCCTCTGCCGATTTAAACTTCAATGCCGGATCGTGCTCTGTAGTTGGTTTCTTTAACGGGGACATATCTGCCGGATCAACGTTGTCTTTGTAGAATTTCAACTCCTCCGTAGCACATACTGCCTCTGCATAAGCAGTGTCTCCTTCCTCGCACTCCAATGCGATCTTACGACTTACGTGAACCGTGATGGTTCCTTTGTGACCCGGGATCTTGAGCTGTAGATAAACATAGCACGGTCTAGCCATAAACTTGGCATAAACCGGCCGTCCAAACAGGGCATGATATGGGCTCCGGATCTTTACAACTTCAAATGTTACTGTCAAGGTTGTCAGAATCGCGATTTTGAATCGGATCAGAGCGCCGATGGTAGGATCGCAAATCATAGAATCTTCACTATCAGGATCGTAGAAACGTAGATTCTATGAAATAAAGTCGTAGAATCAAAGGGCTTAGTTTGGATCGTAAAGTCGTAGAATCGTATAACAGAATCGCGATTCTGACAACCTTGGTTACTGTCTCTGACCTGGAATCCTGTTCATCTCCAAAGGTAACTTCTAGATCAATTTTCCCAACTGGGTAAGCCGATTTACCTGGCACCACTCCTTGGAACACCGTTTTGGACTATCTTAGCTTCTTGTCCGTTAACCCCATGCGACGGAAAGTCTTGTAATATAAGATGTTGATGCTGCTGCCACCGTCCATGAGTACTTTAGTGAATTTGTACCACCTACCTGTGGCGCCACCACCAAGGCCAACTGGCCCGGATTATCAACCCGCGGCGGGTGATCCTCTCTGCTCCACACAATAGGTTGTTCCGACCAGCGCAGGAAACGTGGTGTTGCCGGTTCAACTGCGTGTACCGCCCGCTTTAGGATTTTTTTATCTCGTTTGCACAAACTCGTAGTAAACACATGATACTGTCCACTACTTAGCTCCTTCGAATTACTCTGATATCCGGATTGCTGCTGCTGCTGACGCTGCTAATTGCCTTGGTTATTGTGACTACCCTGATCATGCTGGTGGTTGCCTTGGTTATTGTAACCGCCCTGACCATGCTGCTGGTGGTTTCCTTGGTTGTAGCTATTGTTGCCGCCATGATACCCTGATCCGGAACCATTACCCTGGTGACCCGGACCATGAAAACCGGGACCTGAACCACCGCCCGGTGGTCCGTTGTCAAATTTGGCCTGCCTCATGGCCTCTACCATGACCCGGCATTGCCCCCATGTATGTTTAGCTGGGCGTTCCTCCGTGCTATGCTTCGGGCAAGGCTCGTTCAACTGTTGATCCAGATTAATGAATCCTCCGCCGCTCCGTGGAGGTGGTCTACCCTTGCGGCGTTGAAAGTTTCCTTGAACATTGGTATTGGCCACAAAATCAGAGCTACCCTCTGCCTTTCGCTTACCATTGAAGCTTGTTCCTGCCGGATTAGCCTGCACTGGTTTACCAGCCTTGTTTGCTTTCCGGACTTGTCTCCATCCGCTTCTGAGTATTTAGTGTTGTCAGAGTCCCCATACTTCACCAGAGCGCTCATGAGTGTCCCCATTTCATTACAGTCCCGCTTGAGCTGTCCCAACTTCAGCTTCAGAGACTCGAACCGGCAATTGTTTTCCAGTGTCACTATTGTCGTACTAGGATTGATGCTATTGGAAGAGTGTAGGATTTCTGACACTCGCCGGACCCAGGTGCTCGTAGGCTCCTGTTCTCCTTGAACACATGCCGCCAAGTCCACTATTGACATCGGTTGCTTGCACGTGTCTTTGAATTTTTTTATAAACTGGCGATGTAGCTCACCCCATGATCCGATGGAGTTAGGTGGTAAGCCCTTTAACCATGTCCGGGCTGTACCCTCGTGCATCATGGTAAAATACTTTGCGCACGCTGCTTAATCCACCTCTAGCATTTCCATGGCCATCTCATAGCTCTCAATGCAAGCCTCTGGAGCCAGATCTGCCGTATAGTTAGGCACCTTGCGCGGACCTTTGAAGTCCTTGGGTAACCTTACGCTTCGTAAAGCGGGAACAAGACACGGTACTCCAAAAGAACTCGCCATGACTCCCGTCTCTGCTGTGGTTGGGTGAACCGGCGTCGTTTGATGGATATCCTCGCGGGCAGTAGGTCTGGCCCGGTTCATCGTCTCCTGGGCGTGCGCCTCTGCTCCCGCCGGATTATCTTGCCTGTGACGGTGACGTCTCCGCTCGCTGCTGGACACCTCCGGTTCATCCCAGTGCCTAGTGTAACTCCTGCTGTGGCGGGGTGTTGAATGAATTCTTTCCCTGCTGTAGGAGTACGCCTGCTGTTGTGTCAACGATGTGTCCAGCAATTCCTTGACCCTGCGTGCTTCCATCGCCACGGGGGATGTTCCCTCAATGGGTAAAGCGGCCAGCCATGAAGCGGCGGCGACAATGTTATCCAGGGGGTGTGAGTAATGGCCAGGAGGTTTGGGAACGTGCGGCGTGGGTACAACCCGACGATTTTGCTCCGCGGTTGGTTGTTGAATCGGTGCGCCTGTTACTGGGGCTCCCCTCCGGTTTACTTCTAGATTATTGCTGGCTCCCGCTCCTGGCGTGCCAAAGAGATTCATCGCCTCATAGACCGGCGGTAGACGAGTCTGATACCTTCTGTTCCTTACTTCCTGCGCAGAGAACTGATCCATCCTGAGCCGGAAAGCTTGGGAATCCAACTCTGCTTGCCTTATCACCATCATGGCTTTCTCTGCGTCCAGATCCCGTTTGGCTTGCTCGATCCGGCCCTTTAGCTGAAGGATCTCTGCATCATGTTGCGCCTTGTTAGCAGGAGCCACCTCTGCTATTGCTCGGGTTGTAAACTCCTCAACCAAGGTGGATAGAGCGTCAGATGGTGAGGGGGCTTGGTTGCTCGCCCCTGCACCAGCTACCTCTGTGAATGCCCCGGTCACCGTGGGCTGCTGCGCAGATTGTGATCTGGCCATGAAGACAGCCACCCGGTTTGGCGGATCAAAGGGGTCTGGAATACTGTCACCATCGGATACACCCCCAGATCGACCGTCCCGTAATAGATACAAAGATTCGGTCTCTCCGGATGAAGATTCATCGTCGGAGTATACAACTTTCTCGCCACCAGAATCCGATCCGTCCTCGGCTTGGACTCCATGTATTGCTCCAACGAAAACACGCTTCATGGCGGGCTGAATCCGGGCCGATCTCGCACGCTGAGCCGGCTCGACGATGTTGGGGAAGATGTCCGGCTCAGGTCCCGGTTCACCAATCTTGCCGATGAAGACGTGGATGCCGCCGAAGGGGACCCGGTACCCGTATTCGATTGAATCGGCCTCAGGGCCCCAGCCTGCGTCATCGATGTAGATCCGGCCGCGGCGACTCTTGGTCATCCGGCCGACCGCGTAACCCTTGAGTCCTTCAAAGCTGCCCTTCAAGAACTCGAAACCATCATGCGAGAGCCCCACGGTGGGCGCCAACTGTCGTGGAATTAGCATGACAGATGTCCGGTTTAGAGGACTTAGGTGTGGAGCCATCGCGCGGGTTAGCTTGAAGAGGTTAAAGCACACAAAGAACACAGAGGGTTTATACTAGTTCAGCCCCTTCGATGAAGGTAAAAGCCTACGTCTAGTTTGGTTTGGTATTGCTTGGGCGTCGATGAACATGGAACGGATTGCTTGCTTGTGTCTCGACGGGTTGTTGCTTGCCCTTGAACCGTCGCCGGATCATCCCTTTATATAGGAGGCAACGCCCGGTCCGGTTTACAGAGTCCCGAGGCCGGCTCATAATCGTGTCCGCCTCGGTCTCTACTCTTTCTTCCTTATACCTCAAGTTACATGATAGGACGGTTTATAAACCGTAAACTTTACATATGGGCCCTAAGCCTTCATGGGCCGTAACCTCTACTAGGCTTATGATAACACAGCTACATTAATATAATCCGGATTTTCCTAGCCGGTTTATACCTACTAGTAATATCCCTGACAACAACTCTACGCACGCTTGACGTTTACTTTACCTAGAACAAGTATGAAACTAGAAGTACTTTGTAGTTTTCGTTGGATAGGTTTGAAAGAATATAAAGAGCACCTAAATATAAACTAGGGGCTGTTAAGATAAAGAAGCAAATAAAGTTAATATAGCGAGTGGGGAAAAGTTGTGGTAGGAGTTGCGAAATTGCCCCTAAGCAATTGACTACGTTACTAGACCGACAGCAAGTTTTATGTGGGAGAGGCCACTGCTAGCATGTCATCCCTTACTTGGAATTCTATGCACTTATGATTGGAACTATTAGAAAGCATCTGCAACTACTAATGTTCATTAAGGTAAAACCCAACCATAGCATTAAGATATATTGGCCCCCCTTCAATCCTGTATATATCAATTTGTACGCTAGGTTGAAGCTTCTGTCACTCTTGCCCTCCAATATGTAGTCATATCAATATACAACTAACCCTATGGTGTGATCCACGCGCGCGCTCATATGATGGGAACCAAAGGACATCAACATAACCACAAGCAACTTAAACCAATCATAGCAATTCACCAATCACCGATAGGACAACGAAAATCTACTCAAACATCATAGGATGGCAACACATAATTGGATAATAATATGAAGTATAAAGCACCATGTTCAAGTGGAGGGTATAGCGGGTTGTGGGAGAGTGGACCGCTGTAGATAGACGGGGGAGGGTGATGGAGATGTTTGTGAAGATGACGGAGGTGTTGGTGTAGATCGCCGTCACACGATGATGGCCCCGGTAGCACTCCGGCGCCACCGGAAGTAAGGGGGAGAGGGCCCCCCTCCTTCTTCTTCTTCCTTGAACTTCTCCCTAGATGGGAGAAGGGTTTCCCCTCTGTTCCATGGCCTCCATGGCAGCGGAGGGGCGAGAGCCCCTCCGAGATTGGATCTGTCTCTCTATCTCTCTCTGTTTCTCCGTTCCCAGATTCTGGCCTTCCACCGTTTCTTAAATTCCCGGAGATACGTAACTCCGATTAGGCTGATTTTTTGACACGATTTTTATCCGGATATTAGCTTTCTTCCGGCGAAAGAAGGGCATCAACGCCTTAGGTGTGGCCACGAGGACCCAAGG
>LR738713.1:342055272-342077033 GCA_902687465.1 Secale cereale
AATATTGGATTACCAAGTTTCACCGGAACCTACAATGCCACTCTACCTGAGGAGGAGCGTTGGTTGATTCAAGCTCAAGTTCCAGGAAGGACGTTCGCACCCGTCACCTCACTCATAGCATTTTCCTTTAATGCACCTACATGGAGCCTGGGAAGGAGTATGGCAGCCCACATTGCTATGGGACGGATTGGAGAAGTCTACAAGCAGGAGCTAAAGGACACCATCTACCAGATTTGTGGACGTCGATATGAGAATTGGGATATGATTAGCACTCGGAAGGGTAGATCCATTGCAGCATTCATCTAGGAGTTGAACCACCACATTCGTCGCCAGGAGCACCAGATGTGTGCAGGGATGATAGATTTGAAGAAAGCCCTGAATAGGAATTTGGAGCTAGAAGAAGAACTCAAGTCTACACGCGACGGATATGAGGAGGAGATGAAAATACTTGTGGAGAAGAATGATGACTTGACCCGGAAGTTAGGGATACTCATGGGAGAAGAAGACGAGGAAGAAGAACCCAAGGAGATTCCACCGGAAGATTATATCATCATAGATGACACGGATTCGGAAGCTGAGGAAAGCAAGGACGAAGACTATGAAGATGAAGCTGGAGCAGATATTATGGAATCCTCTGCCGATCAATATTTTGAGATGACCACCCTGTGACTAGTAGTTTACCACCAAATATTAGCTTTAGAGCACTTCTATAACGATCGTTAGATTTGTAAGACCTTGTTTGAAATTGATTGGTGTGATATGATTGTGTGTTTGACTCATGAGCATATGGGTAGTGATTTTCCCTTAGACCACTTTTCTATTCTAATCTCTTCCCTCTACACCCATCAGATGCCTCCAAGACGTGAATTCGAGTTTCCCCCTAAGCTCACCCAGTTGATCCAGCAGCAGAACACCCTGATGCAACTTCTTGTCCAGAACACTCAGAACAACCAGAACAACAACAACAACAACCCTCCACCACCACCACCTGTGGACAACCTGACACGTTTCTTAAGGTTGCAACCACCCGTGTTTGCTAGCAGCATCGAACCAATAGTGGCTGATGACTGGCTACGCAAGATTGGAAGGGATTTGACCACTGCCAATTGCTCGGATGCTGAGAAGGTGCGATTTGCCGCAGACCAGTTGTCTGGACCAGCCGCAGCATGGTGGGAGAATTACACAGCCACTTACCCCATAGCCAACGTGACTTGGGATCAGTTTCAGCAAGCTTTTCGTACCGCCCATGTCTCAACTGGAGCAATGAGTATGAAGAAGCAGGAGTTTCACAATTTGCGCCAAGGAAATCGTATTGTGGCCCAGTACGTGGATGAGTTTAGTACCCTATCTCGTTATGCCCCAGATGATGTGGCTACAGATGCCAAGAAGCAGGAGAGATTCATGGAAGGGCTGAATGATGAGATGAGTGTACAGTTGATGGTGGCAACTTTCAATAACTATCAGGAGTTGGTTGACCGCGCCCTAATGATTGAAAGGAAGCATCAACAGATTGAGAGTCGCAAGAGGAAGTATGGGCAAGGAAAGTATAATTCTGGAGCTCAGCAGAAGCCTTGTTTTACCCCTAAAGCAGTAGGACAGTTTCAGCATACCCATGGAGGAGGTAGCTCGCACAATCACAATGGCACCAAGAATGGCAATGGAAATGGGAATGGAGCCAATGGAAACCAGAACCGCCCTACACCGTCCACACCCACCAAGAGGGATTTTAGCCATGTCACTTGTTATAAGTGCGGGAAGAATGGACATTATGCCAATAAATGCCCAGAAGTTAAGAATGGGAACGGCAATGGAAGCGCCGGGAAGAAGCCCAACCCGTTCAACAAAGGACAAGTGAACCACGTGACAGTGGAGGAGGTAGAGGAGCAACCAGATGCGGTTATAGGTAAGTTCTTAGTTAAGTCCTTTACTGCACTCGTTCTTTTCGATACTGGAGCATCGCATTCATACATTTCAAGGGGATTCGTGGATAAGTATAAGCTGCCGACCCAAGCCCTTAGATCGCCCATGTTAGTAACCTCACCAAGAGCGGAGTATATGGCTAAGTCATGGTATGATCAGTTGCCCCTAAGGATTGGTAATTACATTTTCCCTTCGGACCTAATAGTATTGGAATCCCAAGGACTGGATGTGATATTAGGCATGGATTGGTTATCTAAGTATGAAGGGAATATTGAATGTGCTAGTAAGACCATTTTGCTTACTACGCCGGAAGGAAGAAGGATCAAGTATGTATCCCGGCATGAGTCAAAGAGGAGTAGGTTAAATTCCTTGTCAGGAGTTGTTCAGGAGGAAGTGACAGTAGTGAAGGATTATCCGGATGTGTTTCCAGAGGAGTTACCTGGCATGCCACCGGATAGAGATATAGAGTTTTTGATTGAACTTTTGCCAGGCACCGGGCCAATTTCTAAGGGACCATATAGGATGCCCGCAAAGGATTTGGAGGAAATTAAGAAGTAGATTAAGGAGTTACTGGATAAAGGATTCATACGCCCAAGTTCTTTGCCTTGGGGTTCGCCAGTACTTCTAGTGGAGAAGAAGGATGGATCGCTAAGAATGGTTGTAGATTACCGTGGATTGAATGAAGTAACGATCAAGAACAAGTACCCATTGTCGATGATCAATGATCTGTTTGATAGATTGCAAGGAGCTAAGGTATTTTCCAAGATCGATCTGCAATCAGGGTACCATCAACTGAAGATCCGAGAGCAGGATATACCTAAGACGGCCTTTACCACTAGGTATGGGTTGTACGAGTATACCGTTATGTCGTTTGGTCTGACGAACGCACCGGCATACTTTATGAACCTGATGAACAAAGTGTTTATGGAGTATTTGGATAAGTTCGTCGTAGTGTTCATAGATGATATACTGATCTTCTCGAAGGATGAAGAGGAGCATGCAGAGCATTTGCGTTTGGTATTGGAGAAGCTCAGAGAACATCAGTTATATGCCAAGTTTAGCAAATGTGAGTTTTGGTTGAAGGAAGTCAGATTCCTCGGACATGTTATATCCGGAGAAGGAATAGCAGTAGATCCCGCCAAGGTGGACACTGTGACCTAGTGGGAAGCCCCAACAACAGTTGGAGAGATCCGGAGTTTTCTTGGACTCGCAGGATACTACCGGAGATTCATCGAGAATTTCTCGGAGATTGCAAAGCCAATGACGGAGTTGTTAAAGAAGGACACCAAGTTCAGTTGGACCGAAGAATGTGAGGCCAGTTTCCAGGAATTGAAGAAAAGGTTGGTCTCATCCCCTGTGTTGATTCTGCCAGATCAACATAAGGATTATGAGGTCTACTGCGACGCTTCATGTCGAGGACTTGGAGCTGTTCCTATGCAGGAAGGAAGAGTTGTTTCGTATGCTTCACGACAACTAAAACCTCATGAGATGAACTATGCCACCCACGATTTGGAGTTAGCCGCCGTAGTGCATGCATTGAAGACGTGGAGACACTTTCTTATTGGAAACCATTGTGAAGTATATAGGGACCACAAGAGTTTGAAGTATAGATTCACTCAGAAGGAGCTGAATCTTAGACAAAGGAGATGGCTGGAACTCATTAAGGATTATGACATGAGATTGCATTATCATCCCGGAAAGGCTAACGTAGTAGCTGATGCGCTAAGCCGTAAGAGCCATGTCAATACCCTAATTATGGAGGAGTTTCCAAAGGAGTTAGCCGAGGACCTACGAGGACTACGGTTGGAGATAGTTCCGAGAGGCTATGTAGCAACACTAGAAATCCAGTCTACCCTGATGGATAAAATCAAAGAAGCCCAGAAAGCTGACAAGGAGGTTGCCTCTATAAAGGAGAGGATGAGCGAAGGAAAAGCTAAAGGATTTCGTGAGGATGAACACGACACTCTATGGTTTGAGGATCGAATCTATGTGCCCAATGACCCGGAGATCAGGAAGTTGATTTTACAGGAGGCCCATGATTCACCATACTCGATTCACCCAGGAAATACTAAGATGTATTTGGATTTGAAGGATATTTTCGAGTGGACCGGTATGAAGAAGGATATTGCGGAGTATGTAGCAGTTTGTGATGTATGTCAAAGAGTAAAGGCAGAACATCAGAAGCCAGCAGGATTGTTACAACCTATGCCAATACCCAAATGGAAGTGGGAGAAGCTTGGCATGGATTTTATCACCGGATTGCCCAGGACCAAGGCAGGATATGATTCAATCTGGGTAGTAGTAGACCGATTGACGAAGGTAGCCCACTTTATCCCTGTGAAAACCACTTATACCAGTGCAAAGTTGGCAAACATATACATGACCAGAATCGTATGTCTGCATGCAGTTCCGAGAAGCATCGTATCAGATAGAGGAACCTAGTTTACCTCAAAGTTCTGGAATCAGTTACATGAAACCTTGGGTACCAGGCTAGAGTTTAGCACAGCGTTTCACCCGCAGACAGATGGACAGACGGAGAGAGTCAATCAGATTTTGGAGGATATGCTAAGAGCCTGTGCATTAGATTATGGATCTAGTTGGGATGACAACTTGCCCTACGCGGAGTTCTCATACAACAACGTTTACCAAGCTAGTTTGAAGATGGCACCGTTCGAGGCATTGTATGAAAGGAGATGCCGAACACCGTTGTCATGGGACGAAGTTGGAAACCGCCAGTTGTTTGGACCAGACTTAATCAAAGAGTCTGAGGAGAAGGTGAAGTTGATCCGAGATAGACTGAAAGTAGCTCAGTCCAGGCAGAAAAGTTATGCAGACTCGAAGCGTAAGGAGATAACCTATGAGATCGGAGACAGAGCGTACTTGAGAGTATCGCCTCTGTGAGGAGTTAAACGTTTCAGAGTTAAAGAAAAGTTAGCCCCGAGATTTGTGGGACCTTACCGTGTTTTGGAACACATGGGAGAGGTTGCCTACAAGTTGGAGTTGCCCGAAGGATTGTCAGGAGTGCACGACGTGTTTCACGTTTCGCAACTTAAGAAGTGCCATGCGGAGATGGCCGATATACCGCATAGAGACACAGTACCCCTGGAAGCAATTCAGTTGGACAGTGATCTGACCTACGAGGAGAAGCCTATTAAGATTCTCGAATTTTCGAGCAGAGTTACTCGCAATAAGGTTATCAAGTTTTGCAAAGTTCAGTGGAGTCACCACACCGAGGAAGAAGCCACCTGGGAACGAGAAGATGATCTACGCAAGGACCACCCACACATGTTCTCTAGCCAAGTCGAATCTCGAGGGCGAGATTCATTCTAAGGGGGGTAGGTTTGTAACATCCCAAATTTTCATAGATCATATTTGCATTGCATGTTTTTTTTCATTTTTGTTCGTGGCGTTCCTCGAAATTCTAAGCAACTCAAGGACCTACGGAGAGAGTTGGGAATTTTACTGTTTTCGTATTTGAGTTCGCTCGAATACCGGTATGAGGACAGTGTGATTCTAATTATTTTTCTCTCCTAAAAATATTTCTAAACACAAAATATGAGCGGAGATAATATGACTTCTCCAAAATAACAGAAATATTGGAGGAAAAGTGTTAAAATCACTTTTGGTATTTTTCTGGAATTATTTGCGGATTTATTTGCATAGGAAAAATGCGCGCTTTTCAAAATTTCACTTAGGTCCAGGAAAAATGTTCACTTTATCCTAAATATTATTAGAGGACGGTAAAAATTTGTTTCGGGAATTTTGGTGTCCATTTGGTATTTCTTTCGTTAGTTTTTCTGCGCCTGGACTCTTTTAGAAAAAAAAAGTGAACTGACTTAGGATTCGTATAGGAGTAGGACTGTGGGCTTTATAAGCGAGTGCCCCGGCCCGTCTCGCCCCTAGCCCGCCAGCCGCCGCCGCTGCCCTAACCCTAGCGTGCCGCCGCCGCCGCCAGTCGCGCCGACACCGCGTGCTGCCGCCGCCAGCGCGCCGCACCCCGCCGCCCCGCGCCGCACGCCGCCGCCGCCGCACCCCGCCGCCCCGCGCCGCACCACCGCCGGAATCGCCGGACCCCGCCACCGCCCCACCGCCGGAGTCGCCGGACCTCGTCGCCGTCGCCGAGGTAGACACCGCCGCCGCCATCGTTTTTTTTTTAAAAGACCGATCTGTTTTTTTTTAAGAAAACCCTAGATCTGTTTTTTAGAATAGATCGGTTCGGTTTTTCATCGGTTTAGTTATTTAGCGGACGTTCGTCCGTACGTTCGTTTTAACGAACGGTTTTCGTTAGTTAGCCGCAGACAGCAAACGTTCGTTCGTTAGCCTGTTCGTCCGTTTTCTTTTTCGGGGTATTTATCCGCGATTATTCCGATCGCGATTTCTGCCCTGATCTTGTTTTTCGTTTTTCTTTTCGCTCGAGTCGGAATTAGGTGATTCAAAATGCGAGATCTTCGTCTCGAAGCCCTCTTTACGTTTAATCAACTTGAACAAAGTTTTGGCTACTGTAAAATTTGATTTTAGGCCGACTAGTAAACCGGAGCTCGTTTCTTTTGCAGTTTGAGTTTCATTGCTTCTTTCGAGTTGATTCTTTTTGCAAACCGGAGTTCTTAAGTTGAACTTTCTGGTTAGATCTGTTATTTGAGCTTTACCCGTGCATTAGTTAAGTACTTATTGTGTCCTTGTTTGATAGAGTACCCGGAGTGCACCGCTTGCTACTTTGAGTCTTTAGGTTTTGCGGATCATCAGCAAGGCAAGTAACACTTTGATCATACTTTCCAATTACCCAGTTTTCATTGCATTAGTTCAACCCTCACACATTGCATGAGTAGGATCAATTAACTTGTGGGACTGGGAAGTAGATTGAGGTAGTACCTATTACCTGCATTACATTCAAACCTTTGGGAGTTACTTCTACGTTTGCTGTTAGGACATGATATGCTCGTAGACGTGGATTGGGTGAGTGAAATCCATGACATATGTGAGTTTGTTAATTAAAGGTTCAAACTTAAGGTGGCAACATTAATACACATCTAGGTGGATTGAGGCACCTGGGTATTCCAGCGATTGCCTGTTTTTTTATGGACCGCCACCCAGGCTCAAAGGGATCATGAGATTATTCATACTAGAAACTTACGTGTGCAGCCACAATGCTATTATGGGCTCTAGCATAGTATGAGTAAGTCGTGCGAACTCTTACGGTGGTGGACTAGCAGATGTAGAGGATGTGGGTTGGTACGGTCCGCCCGATCGTAAGGTGCTAGCGCTTCTGAAAGACTATGTCTCGGTCATCCGTTTCTCAAATACCATGCAGTGCGAGAAATCAAACGGAGGCGATCGAGTCTTGTGGGAAAAGTGCACAAACCTCTGCAGAGTGTACAAACTGATCATGATTAGCCGTGTCCCTGGTTATGGACGTCTTGAGTATCTAGTACTTGGATTTTCATGTGCATCTCATCATGTTACTCTAATTTAATATTGTTGGGTTTAATGATTACTTTAATAGGGGTTGAGAGGATGTCTATCTTCTCAACAATGTTTCAACTATCATGATAGTTAATTAAAATCTATTCCTTTGAAGTAGGAAAAAAATTGGATTTATGCAAAAACTTAACCATTGAGCTTTCCACCGGCCATATTGCATATAGTATAGTGTTACTTTCATTGCATTCTCTTGTGTTACCTTGCCAGCATATTCCATGTGCTGACCCGTTTTCGGGCTGCAACGTTTCATGTTGCAGACTTTTCAGACGACGAGTAAGATGCCCTTTTAGGTCGTGGTTCTATACTCAGTGATGCCGCTGGAGTTGATGGACTCACTTATCTTCCAAGCCTTCCGCTGTTATCGTGTTAGATGGCCTTCAGCCATATTATTTGTAATAAGTTCATCGTTGGACTATCGATGTAATAAGTGTGTGATTGCTACTCTATTATAAATCCTTCGAGTACTGTGCGTGTCAGCATTACTGATCCAGGGATGACACTGATGCACAGAGATCAGACTGTTTGAGGTCTGGTCGCTACATTCATCTCCTCACTCGTCTCCTCTACCATCTTCTTCATACTGTCCATGACACGGGATTTCTCACCGCGAGCATTCCTCATCTCTTCCACGGCCTAAAGGAAATATGCCCTACAGGCAATAATAAAGTTGTTATTTGTATTTCCTTATATCATGATAAATGTTTCTTATTCATGCTAGAATTATATTAATCAGAAACTTTGTACATTTGTGAATACATAGACGAAACATAGTGTCCCTAGTATGCCTCTACTAGACTAGCTCATTGATAAAAGATGGTTATGTTTCCTAACCATAGACATGAGTTGTCATTTGATCAACAAGATCACATCATTAGGAGAATGATGTGAGGGACAAGACCCATCAATTAGCTTAGCAACTTGATCGTTTAGTTTTGCTGCTATTGCTTTCTTCATGACTTATACATGTTCCTATGACTATGAGATTATGCAACTCCCGAATATCGGAGGAACACCTTGTGTGCTATCAAATGTCACAACGTAACTGGGTTATTATAAAGATGATCTACAGGTGTCTCCAAAGGTGTTCGTGGTGTTGTCATAGATCGATAATAGGATTTGTCACTCCGAGTGTCGGAGAGGTATCTCTGGGCCCTCTCGGTAATACACATCATAATAAGCCTTGCAAGCAAATGACTAATGAGTTAGTCACGAGATGATGTATTACGAAACGAGTAAAGAGACTTGATGGTAACGAGATTGAACTAGGTATGATGATACCGTCGATTGAATCTTGGGCAAGTAACATACCGATGACAAAGGGAACAACGTATGTTGTTATGCGGTTTGACCGATAAAGATCTTCGTAGAATATGTAGGAACCAATATGAGCATCCAGGTTCCGCTATTGGTTATTGACCGGAGATGTGTCTCGGTCATGTCTACATAGTTCTCAAACCCGTAGGGTCTGCACGCCTACCGTTCGATGACGATTGGTATTATGAGTTTATGTATTTTGATGTACCAAAGGTAGTTTGGAGTCCCGGATGTGATCATGGACATGACGAGGAGTCTCGAAATGCTCGAGACATAAATATCGATATATTGGAAGTCTATGTTTGGACATCGAAATGGTTCCGGGTGAGTTCCGGCATTTACCGGAGTACCGGGGGGCTACCGGAACCCCCGGGAAGTGTATGGGCCTTATTGGGCCTTAGTGGGATAGAGGAGGAGGCGGCCAAGCTGAGCCCCCCCCCCCCAAGCCCAATCCGAAATGGGTGGGGGTTGGCCCCCCTGTCCTTCTTCCGTCTCTCCTCCTTCCTTGTTCTCCTACTCCAACTAGGGAAAGGGGGAATCATACTCCCCATGGGAGTAGGACTCCCCTAGGGCGCGCCATAGAGAGGGCCGGCCCCTCCCCTCGTCCAATCCTTTATATACGTGGGGAGAGGGCACCCCATAGACACACAAGTTGATTTCTTAGCCGTGTGCGGTGCCCCTCCCCACAGGTACACACCTCGGTCATATTGTTGAATTGCTTAGGCGAAGCCCTGCGCCGGTAACTTCATCATCACCGTCACCACGCCGTCGTGCTGAAGAAACTCTCCCGTGACGCTCAACTGGATGAGCTCGTGGGACGTCATCGAGCTGAATGTGTGCTGAACGCGGAGGTGTCGTATGTTCGGTGCTTGGATCGGTTGGATCACGAAGACGTTCGACTACATCAATCGCGTCACTAGACGCTTCCGCTTTCAGTCTACGAGGGTACGTAGACACACTCTCCCTGCTTGTTGTTATGCTTCTCCTATATAAATCTTGCGTGATCGTAGGATTTTTTTTTTAAATATTACGTTCCCTGACAGTGGCATCATGAGCCGGGTCTATCCGTATATGATATGCACAAGTAGAACACAATGAGTTGTGGGCGATAATAGTCATACTGCTTACCAACATGTCATACTTTGATTCGGCGGTATTGTGAGATGAAGCGGCCCGGACCGACATTACGCGTACGCTTACGCGAGACTGGTTTCACCATTACGAGCACTCGTTGCTTAAAGGTGACTGGCGGGTGTCTATCTCTCACTTTAGTTGAATCGAGTGTGGCTACGCCCCGTCCTTGTGAAGGTTAAAACAGCACACTTGACGAAAAATAGTTGTGGTTTTGTATGCGTAGGTAAGAACGGTTCTTGCTAAGCCCGTAGCATCCACGTAAAACTTGCAATAACAAAGTAGAGGACATCTAACTTTTTTTGCAAAGCATGTTGTGATGTGATATGGTCAAGACGTGGTGAGTTATACGTTATTGTATGAGATGATCATATTTTGTAAAATTATCAGCAACCGGCAGGAGCCTTATGGTTGTCTCTTTATTGTATGAATTGCGAAGGCCATGTAATTGCTTTACATTATCACTGTGAGTTAGAGATAGTAGTAGTAGCAATAGTTGGCGAGACGACCACGACGCTATGATGAAGATCATGGTGTCTAGCCGGTGATGATGGAGATCATGACAATGCTTTGGAGATGGAGATCAAAAGCACAAGATGATGATGGCCATATCATGTCACATATTTTCATTGCATGTGATGTTTATCTTATTATGCTTCTTATTTTGCTTAGTATGGAGGTAGCATTATAAGATGATCCCTTACAAAATTTCAAGGTACAAGTGTTCTCCCTGAGTATGCACCATTGCGAAAGTTCTTCGTGCCGAGACACCACGTGATGATCGGGTGTGATAAGCTCTACGTTCAAATACAACGGGTGTAAGACAGTTTTGCACATGCAGAATACTTGGGTTAAACTTGACAAGCCTAGCATGTACAGACATGGCCTCGGAACACTGGAGACCGAAAGGTCGAGCGTGAATCATATAGTAGATATGATCAACATAAGATGTTCACCATTGAAAACTACTCCATCTCACGTGATGATCGGACATGGTTTAGTTGATTTGGATCACGTGATCATTTAGATGACTAGAGGGATGTCTATCTAAGTGGGAGTTCTTTAGTAATAAGATTAATAAAACTTTAATTTATCTTGAGCTTAGTCCTGATAGTTTTTGCATATCTATGTTTTTGTAGATCAATGGCCCATGCAACCGTTCCCTTGAATTTTAATGCGTTCCTAGAGAAAGCTAGGTTGAAAGATGATGGTAGCAACTACAGAAACTAGGTCCATAACTTGAGGATTATCCTCATTGCTCAACAGAAGAATTATGTCCTAGAAGCACTGCTAGGTGACAGGCCTGCTGCAGGAGCAACTCCGGATGTTATGAACGTCTAGCAACCTTGTTCTGATGATTAATCGATAGTTTAGTGTGCCATGCTTTACGGCTTAGAATCGGTAATTCAATGATGTTTTGAACATCACGGAGAATATGAGATATTCCAAGAGTTGAAGTTAATATTTCAAGCAAATGCCTGAATTGAGAGATATGAAGTATCCAATAAGTTCTATAGCTGCAAGATGGAGGAGAATAGTTCTATCAGTGAACACTTGCTCAGAATGTGTGGGTACAACAATCATATGACTCAACTTGGTTGCAAAGTTGACGAAGATAGTGCTATTGATAGAGTTCTTCAATCACTACCACCAAGCTATAAAGGCTTAGTGATGAACTATAATACGCAAGGGATGCAGAAGACAATTCCCGAGCTCTTCGCTATGCTCAAAGCCGTGGAGGTAGAAATCCAAAAGGAGCATCAAGTGTTGATGGTTAACAAGACCACTAGTTTCAAGAAAAGGGCAAGGGAAAGAATGGGAACTTGAATAAGAATTTTTCAATGAAAGATCTCGGTGAAGTTGCTTATATATTAGGCATCAAGATCTGTAGAGATAGATCAAGACGCTTAATTGGACTTTCACAAAGCACATACCTTGATGAAGTTCTGAAGAAGTTCAAAATGGATCAGTCAATGAAAGGGTTCTTGCATGTGTTACAAGGTGTGAAGTTGAGTAAGATTCAATGCCCGACCACTGCAGAAGATAGAGAGAAAATGGAAGTCATTCCCTATGCCTCAGCCATAGGATCTATCATGTATGCAATGTTGTGTACTAGACCTGATGTGTGCCTTGCTATAAGTTTAGCAGGGAGGTACCAAAGTAATCCAGGAGTGGATCACTGGACAGTGGTCAAGAACATCCTGAAGTACCTGAAAAGGACAAAGTATATGTTTCCCATTTATGGAGGTGACAAAGAGCTCGTCGTAAATGGTTACGTCGATTCAAGCTTTGACACTGATCCGGATGACTCTAAGTCACAAACCAGATATGTATTTTTATTGAACGGTGGAGCTGTCAGTTGGTGCAGTTCCATGCAGAGCGTCGTGGCGGGATCTACGTGTGAAGCGGAGTACATCACTGCTTCGGAAGCAGCAAATGAAGGAGTCTAGATGATGGAGTTCATATCCGATCTAGTTGTAATACCTAGTGCATCACTGTCCAATGAAAATCTTTTGTGACAACACTGGAGCAATAGCCTTGGCGAAGGAATCCAGGTTTTACAAGAGAACCAAGCGCATCAAGAGACACTTCAATTCCATCCGCGATCAAGTCAAGGAGGGAGACATAGAAATTTGCGAGATACATACGGATCTGAATGTCGCAGACCCGTTGACTAACCCTCTTCCACGAGCAAAACATGATCAGCACCAAGACACCATGGGTGTTAGAATCATTACTATGTAATCTAGATTATTGACTCTAGTTCAAGTGGGATACTGAAGGAAATATGCCCTAGAGGCAATAATAAAGTTGTTATTTGTATTTCCTTATAGCATGGTAAATGTTTATAATTCATGCTAGAATTTTATTAACCGGAAACTTAGTACATGTGTGAATACATAGACGAAACAGAGTGTCCCTAGTATGCCTCTACTAGACTAGCTCATTGATCAAAGATGGTTATGTTTCCTAACCATAGACATGAGTTGTTATTAGATCAATAGGATCACATCATTAGGAGAATGATGTGATGGACAAGAGCCATCCATTAGCTTAACAACTTGATCGTTTAGTTTTACTGATATTGCTTTCTTCATGACTTATACATGTTCCTATGGCTATGAGATTATGCAACTCCCGAATACCGAAGGAACACCTTGTGTGCTATCAAACGTCACAATTTAACTGGGTGATTATAAAGATGCTCTACAGGTGTCTCCGAAGGTGCTCATGGTGTTGGCATTGATCAAGAATAGGATTTGTCGGCTCATCACTGTTGGAAGGTGGGGCCTTGTGATCTGACTGCTCGTATAAATGTTGTCGACGACCTGAGGAGGAGCAAAGAACCGTGTGGTGGTATACTACTACTCCACTGGAGTAGGACTAGTATGACCGAGGAGCGTGGAACACGGCAGCCCAATGCGACATGGCGATCCCACGGCGCCGCTCATCGTTACTCCCTCTCTCTCAGTTTACAAGGCGTGCGTCCCCCCTAAGTCGTCAATTTGACCAACCTAATAGAAGTCATATACTAAAAAACATACCATTTTATACTTTAGATATTTCATTTTCAAACGGTATAATTTTTGTGTTATATAGTTATATTACTGAGGTAAAATTGGCAACCTAGGTATACGCGCAGGACTTGTAAACTAGAACAGAGGGAATAGCATTGTTCTCTTCGTGCTTCAAAGAGAACATGACACATGCGGCGAAACACCCAAAGCAAAAGAAGAAACACAGGAGCAAAAGAAGAAGGAAGATTGCCCTCCCCCCCCCCCAAAAAAAAGAAGGAAGACACAAACACAAGTATGGGGTGTTCCTCTCTACTTCGTGAAGAGTTCACCGCGGAGTCCTAACTGCTTCTTCACTACCACCACGACCTTCATCTCCTCGCTCGTCTCCTCCGCCATCTTCTTCATACTGTCCATGACACGGGATTTCTCACCGCGAGCATTCATCATCTCTTCCACGGCCTGAAGGAAATATGCCATACATGCAATAATAAAGTTGTTATTTGTATTTCCTTATATCATGATAAATGTTTATTATTCATGCTAGAATTGTATTAATCAGAAACTTAGTACATGTGTGAATACATAGACGCAACAGAGTGTCCCTAGTATGCCTCAACTAGACTAGCTCATTGATCAAAGATGGTTATGTTTCCTAACCATAGACATGAGTTGGCATTTGATCAACAAGATCACATCATTAGGAGAATGATGTGATGGACAAGACCCATCTGTTAGCTTAGCAACTTGATCGTTTAGTTTTGCTGCTATTGCTTTCTTCATGACTGATACATGTTCCTATGACTATGAGATTATGCAACTCCCGAATACCAGAGGAACACCTTGTGTGCTATCAAATGTCACAACGTAATTGGGTGATTATAAAGATGATCTACATGTGTCTCCAAAGGTGTTCGTGGTGTTGGCATAGATCGATAATAGGATTTGTCACTCCGAGTGTCGGAGAGGTATCTCTGGGCCCTCTCGGTAATACACATCACAATAAGCCTTGCAAGCAAATGACTAATGAGTTAGTCACGAGATGATGTATTACGGAACGAATAAAGAGACTTGCTGGAAACGAGAATGAACTAGGTATGATGATACCGACGATCGAATTTCGGGCAAGTAACATACCGATGACAAAGGGAACAACGTATGTTGTTATGCCGTTTGACCGATAAAGATCTTCGTAGAATATGTAGGAACCAATATGAGCATCCAGGTTCCGCTATTGTTTATTGGCCGGAGATGTGCCTCGGTCATGTCTACATAGTTCTCGAACCCGTATGGTCCGCACGCTTACCGTTCGATGACGATTGGTATTATGAGTTTATGTGTTTTGATGTATCGAAGGTAGTTCGGAGTCCCGGATGTGATGACGGACATGACGAGTAGTCTCGAAATGCTCGAGACATAAAGATTGATATATTGGAAGCCTATGTTTGGACATCGGAATGGTTCCGGGTGAGTTCGGGCATTTACCGGAGTACTGGGGGGCTACCGGAACCCCCAGGAAGTGTATTGACCTTATTGGGCCTTAGTTGGATAGAGGAGGAGGCAGCCAAGCTGAGGGGCGCCCCCCCAAGCCCAATCCGAATTGGGTGGGGGTCGGCCCCCCTGTCCTTCTTCCCTCTCTCCTCCTTCCTTCTTCTCCTACTCCTACTAGGGAAAGGGGGAATCATACTCCCTGTGGGAGTAGGACTCCCCTAGGGCGCGCCATAGAGAGGGCCGCCCCTCCCCTCCTCAACTCCTTTATATGCGTGGGGAGGGGGCACCACCCCATAGACACACAAGTTTATTTCTTCGCCGTGTGCGGTGCCCCTCCCCACAGTTACACACCTCGGTCATATTGTTGCAGTGCTTAGGCGAAGCCCTGCGCTGGTAACTTCATCATCACCGTCACCACGCCAGCGTCCTGACGAAACTCTCCCGTGACGCTCAACTGGATCAAGAGCTTGTGGGACGTCATCGAGCTGAATGTGTGCTGAACGCGGAGGTGCCGTACGTTTGGTGCTTGGATCAGTTGGATCGCGAAGACGTTCGACTACATCAACCGCGTCACTAGACGCTTCCGCTTTCGGTCTATGAGGGTACGTAGAGACACTCTCCCCGCTTGTTGCTATGCTTCTCCTAGATAGATCTTGCGTGATCGTAGGAATTTTTTTGAAATACTACGTTCCCCAACAGTGGCATCATGAGCCAAGTCTATGCGTATATGATATGCACGAGTAGAACACAATGACTTGTGGGCGATAATAGTCATACTGCTTACCAACATGTCATACTTTGATTCGGCGGTATTGTGAGATGAAGCGGCCCGGACCGACATTACGCGTACGCTTACGCGAGACTGGTTTCACCATTACGAGCACTCGTTGCTTAAAGGTGACCGGCGGGTGTCTGTCTCTCTCACTTTAGTTGAATCGAGTGTGGCTACGCCCGGTCCTTGTGAAGGTTAAAACAACACACTTGACGATAAATCGTTGTGGTTTTGTATGCGTAGGTAAGAACGGTTCTTGCTAAGCCCGTAGCATCCATGTAAAACTTGCAATAACAAAGTAGAGGACGTCTAACTTGTTTTTGCAAAGCATGTTGTGATGTGATATGGTCAAGACGTGGTGAGTTATACGTTATTGTATGAGATGATCATGTTTTGTAAAATTATCAGCAACCGACAGGAGCCTTATGGTTGTCTCTTTATTGTATGAATTGCGAAGGCCATGTAATTGCTTTACTTTATCACTGTGAGTTAGAGATAGTAGTAGTAGCAATAGTTGGCGAGACGACCACGACGCTATGATGAAGATCATGGTGTCTAGCCGGTGATGATGGAGATCATGACGATGCTTTGGAGATGGAGATCAAAAGCACAAGATGATGATGGCCATATCATGTCACATATTTTCATTGCATGTGATGTTTATCTTATTATGCTTCTTATTTTGCTTAGTATGGCGGTAGCATTATAAGATGATGCCTTACAAAATTTCAAGGTACAAGTGTTCACCCTGAGTATGCACCGTTGCAAAAGTTCTTCGTGCCGAGACACCACGTGATGATCGGGTGTGATAAGCTCTACGTTCAAATACAACGGGTGTAAGACAGTTTTGCACATGTAGAATACTCGGGTTAAACTTGACAAGCCTAGCATGTACAGACATGGCCTCGGAACACTGGAGACCGAAAGGTCAAGCGTGAATCATATAGTAGATATGATCAACATAAGATGTTCATCATTGAAAACTACTCCATCTCACGTGATGATCAGACATAGTTTAGTTGATTTGGATCACGTGATCATTTAGATGACTAGAGGGATGTCTATCTAAGTGGGAGTTCTTTAGTAATATGATTAATTGAACTTTAATTTATCTTGAACTTAGTCCTGATAGTTTTTGCATATCTATGTTGTTGTAGATCAATGGCCCATGCTACCGTTCCCTTGAATTTTAATGCGTTCCTAGAGAAAGCTAAGTTGAAAGATGATGGTAGCAACTACACGGATTGGGTCCGTAACTTGAGGATTATCCTCATTGCTCAACAGAAGAATTATGTCCTAGAAGAACTGCTAGGTGACAGGCCTGCTGCAGGAGCAACTCCGGACGTTATGAACGTCTGGCAAGCTCATTCTGATGACTAATCGATAGTTCAGTGTGCCATGCTTTACGGCTTAGAATCGGGACTTCAACGATGTTGTGAACGTCATGGAGCATATGAGATGTTCCAAGATTTGAAGTTAATATTTCAAGCAAATGCCTGAATTGATAGATATGAAGTATCCAATAAGTTCTATAGCTGCAAGATGGAGGAGAATAGTTCTATCAGTGAACACTTGCTCAGAATGTCTGGGTACAACAATCATATGACTCAACTTGGTTGCCAAGTTGACGAAGATAGTGCTATTGATAGAGTTCTTCAATCACTGCCACCAAGCTATAAAGGCTTCGTGATGAACTATAATACGCAAGGGATGCAGAAGACAATTCCCGAGCTCTTCGCTATGCTCAAAGCCATGGAGGTAGAAATCTAAAAGGAGCATCAAGTGTTGATGGTTAACAAGACCACTAGTTTCAAGAAAAGGGCAAGGGAAAGAAGGGGAACTTCAATAAGAATAGCAAGACAATTGCTACTCCCGCGAAGAAACCCAAGTCCGGAGCCAAGCGTGAAACTGAGTGCTACAACTGCAAAGGGACTGGACACTGGAAGGAGAACTTCCCCAGGTATTTGGCGGATAAGAAGGATGGCAAAGTGAACAAAGGTATATTTGATATACATGTTATTGATGTGTACCTTACTAATGCTCGTAGTAGGACCTAAGTATTTGATACTGGTTCTGTTGCTAATATTTGTAACTCCAAACAGGGGCTACTGATTAAACGAAGATTAGCTAAGGACGAGGTGACGATGCGCTTGGGAAATGGTTCCAAAGTCGATGTGATTGTCGCCGACACGCTATCTCTACATCTACCTTCGGGATTAGTTTTATACCTAAATAACTGTTATTTGGTGCCAAAGTTGAGCATGAACATTATACCTGGATCTTGTTTGTTGCGAGACGGTTATTCATTTAAATCAGAGAATAAGGGTTGTTCTATTTTTATGAGTAATATCTTTTATGGTCGTGCACCCTTAAAGAGTGGTCTATTCTTGTTGGATCTCGATCATAGTGATACACATATTCATAATATTGAAGCCAAAAGATGCAAGGTTGATAATGATAGTGCAACTTATTTGTGTCATTGCCGTTTAGGTCATATTGGTGTAAAGCACATGAAGAAACTCCATGCTGATGGATTTGTGGAATCACTTGATTATGAATCACTTGGTGCTTGCGAACCATGCCTCATGGGCAAGATGACTAAAACTCCATTCTCCAGAACAATGGAGCAAGCAAAAGATTTGTTGGAAATCATACATATCGATGTATGTGGACCGATGAGTATTGAGGCTCGTGGCAGGTATTGTTGTTTTCTAACCTTCACTGATGATTTGAGCACATATGGGTATATCTACTTAATGAAGGACAAGTATGAAACATTTGGAAAGTTCAAAGAATTTCATAGTGAAGTAGAGAATCATCGCAACAAGAAAATAAAGTTTCTACGATCTGATCGTGGAGGCGAATATTTGAGTTACGAGTTTGGTCTTCATTTAAAACAATGTGGAATAGTTTCACAGCTCACGCCACCCGGAACACCACAGGGTAATGGTGTGTCCGAACGTAGTAACCGTACTTATTGGATATGGTGAGATCTACGATGTCTCTTACCGATTTACCACTATCGTTTTGGAGTTATGCTTTAAAGATAGCTGCATTCACGTTAAATAGGGCACCATCTAAATCCGTTGAGACGACGCCTTATGAAATGTGGTTTGGCAAGAAACCAAAGTTGTCATTTCTTAAAGTTTGGGGCTGCGATGCTTATGTGAAAAAACTTCAACCTGATAAGCTCGAACCCAAGTAGGAGAAATGTGTCTTCGTATGATACCCAAAGGAAACTGTTGGGTACACCTTCTATCACAGATCCGAAGGCAAGATATACGTTGCTAAGAATGGATCCTTTCTAGAGAAGGAGTTTCTCTCGAAAGAAGTGAGTGGGAGGAAAGTGGAACTTGATGAGGTAATGGTACCTTCTCCCGAATTGGAAAGTAGTACATCACATAAACTAGTTCCAGTGATTCCTACACCAATGAACGAGGAAGCTAATGATGATGATCATGAAACTTCGGATCAAGTTACTATTGAACCTCGTAGGTCAACCAGAGTACGTTCCGCGCCAGAGTGGTATGGTAACCCGGTTCTGGAAGTCATGTTACTAGACCATGATGAAACTATGAACTATGAGGAAGCGATGATGAGCCCAGATTCCGCAAAATGGCTTGAGGCCATGAAATCTGAGATGGGATCAATGTATGATAACAAACTATGGACTTTGGTTGACTTGCCCGGTGATCGGCAAGCCATTGAAATAAATGGATCTTTAAGAGGAAGACTGACGCCGACGGTAATGTTACTATCTACAAAGCTCGACATGTTGCGAAAGGTTTTCGACAAGTTCAAGGAGTTGACTACGATGAGACTTTCTCACCCGTAGTGATGCTTAAGTCTGTCCGAATCATGTTAGCAATTGCCGCATTTTTGGACTATGAAATCTGGCAAATGGATGTCAAAACTGCATTCCTTAATGGATACCTCAAAGAGGAGTTGTATATGATGCAACCAAATGGTTTTGTCGATCCTAAAGGTGCTAACAAAGTGTGCAAGCTCCAGCCATCCATCTATGGACGGGTGCAAGCATCTCGGAGTTGGAAGATACACTCTGATGAGGTGATCAAAGCATATGGTTTTATACAGACTTTTGGAGAAGCCAGTATTTATAAGAAACTGAGTGGGAGCTCTGTAGCATTTCTGATATTATATGTGGATGACATATTATTGATTGGAAATGATATAGAATTTCTGGATGGCATAAAAAGATACTTGAATAAGAATTTTTCAACAAAAGACCTCGGTGAAGCTGCTTATATATTAGGCATCAAGATCTGTAGAGATAGATCAAGGCGCTTAATTGGACTTTCACATAGCACATACCTTGATGAAGTTTTGAAGAAGTTCAAAATGGATCAGTCAAAGAAAGGGTTCTTGCATGTGTTACAAGGTGTGAAGTTGAGTAAGACTCAATGCCCGACCCCTGCAGAAGATAGAGAGAAAACGGAAGTCATTCCCTATGCCTCAGCCATAGGATCTATCATGTATGCAATGTTGTGTACTAGACCTGATGTGTGCCTTGCTATAAGTTTAGCAGGGAGGTACCAAAGTAATCCAGGAGTGGATCACTGGACAGCGGTCAAGAACATCCTGAAGTACCTGAAAAGGACAAAGGATATGTTTCTCATTTATGGAGGTGACAAAGAGCTCGTCGTAAATGGTTACATCTATTCAAGCTTTGACACGGATTCGGATGACTCTAAGTAACAAAACGGATATGTATTTTTATTGAACGGTGGAGTTATCAGTTGGTGCAGTTCCAAGCAGAGCATCGTGGCGGGATCTACGTGTGAAGTGGAGTACATCGCTGCTTCGGAAGCAGCAAATGAAGGAGTCTGGATGAAGGAGTTCAGATCTGATCTAGGGGTAATACCTAGTGCATCGGGTCCCATGAAAATCATTTGTGACAAGACTGGAGCAATAGCCTTGGCGAAGGAAACTAGGTTTTACAAGAGAACCAAGCACATCAAGAGACGCATCAATTCCATCCGCGATCAAGTCAAGGAGGGAGACATAGAAATTTGCAAGATACATACGGATCTGAATGTCGCAGACCCGTTAACTAAGTCTCTTCCACGAGCAAAACATGATCAGCACCAAGACTCCATGGGTGTTAGAATCATTACTATGTAATCTAGATTATTGACTCTAGTTCAAGTGGGAGACTGAAGGAAATATGCCCTAGAGGCAATAATAAAGTTGATATTTGTATTTCCTTATATCATGATAAATGTTTATAATCATGCTAGAATTGTATTAATCGGAAACTTAGTACATGTGTGAATACATAGACGAAATAGAGTGTCCCTAGTATGCCTCTACTAGAGTAGCTCATTGATCAAAGATGGTTATGTTTCCTAACCATAGACATGAGTTGTCATTTGATCAATATGATCACATCATTAGGAGAATGATGTGATGGACAAGACCCATCCGTTAGCTTAGCAACTTGATCGTTTAGTTTTACTGCTATTGCATTCTTCATGACTTATACATGTTCCTATGACTATGAGATTATGCAACTCCCGAATACCGGAGGAACACCTTGTGTGCTATCAAACGTCACAACGTAACTAGGAGATTATAAAGATGCTCTACAGGTGTCTCTGAAGGTGTTCGTGGTGTTGGCATAGATCAAGAATAGGATTTGTTGGCTCATTACTGCTGGAAGGTGGGGCCTTGTGATTTGACTGCTCGTATAAATGTTGTCGACGACCTGAGGAGGAGCAAAGAACAGTGTGGTGGTATGCTACTACTCCACTTGAGTAGGACTAGTATGACCGAGGAGCGTGGAACACGGCAGCCCAATGCGACATGGCGATCCCACGCCGCCGCTCATCGTTACTCCCTTTCTCTTAGTTTACAAGGCGTGCGTCTCCCCTAAGTCGTCAATTTGACCAACCTAATAGAAGTCATATATTAAAAAACATACCATTTTATACTTTAGATATTCCATTTTCAAACGGTATAATTTTTGTGTTATATAGTTTATATTACGGAGGTAAAATTGGCAACCTAGGTATACGTGCAGGACTTGTAAACTACAACGGAGGGAATAGCATTGTTCTCTTCGTGCTTCATAGAGAACATGACACATGCGGCGAAACACCCAAAGCAAAAGAAGAAACATA
>LR738713.1:342095573-342106056 GCA_902687465.1 Secale cereale
CCGGCGCGGCCAAGGGGGCGCGCCCCCAGGGCGCCTGGCACCCTGTGGCCCCCCTCTGGTTTCCCTTTTGCGTGCCTTCGTGATCCGTCTGAAAAATATCTCCCGTCAATTTTTCAGGTAATTTGGAGGTATTCTTCTTCAGCAACTCAGTGTCCACTTTTTACTGCTGAATCCTGCGTCTGCTGCTTCGGCATCGGAAAGTTTGCAAACTGTGTAAAATAGACCAAAACAACATAAGAACATCACCATAACGTGAAATATATCAATGAATAAGGATAAATTATGATACAAAATAGTGATGCATTTTGGACGTATCAACACCCCCAAGCTTAGACATCGCTTGTCCCCAAGCGAATATGAACTCGGTAAACCTGTCCACAAGTTTAGAGAGTGAAGTGTCGATAAATAGAATACGGACAAGAAGCATCATAGTTTCTTTACCAACTCAAATATCCTCAATAGCAATCTTCAATTCATAAAGCCCTTATAAAAGAGTGATAACACTTATATTCGAAAGTAGGGCTAAGGAAACTCATTATATCATGACAAACATGTCCTTTGGTCAAAGAATAACAAATAGATTTAACTTTTGCTCTTATATTTTGATGAGATCAATTGAAGCTTTTTGAAATAACATGTTAATAGGCAAGAAGTGAAAGTGTTAACACAAAGGAAGATATTTGCCTTAGCTGGGCTTGACAAACAACTTACGTATCGAATGATAATGTCAACAAGGATATGATATGACAAATCTTAATGCAGCTTTATATGAATGAATCCTTATCAACATCAAACGTCTGCTCTCTTTGAGAAATAGAAGGAAGTAGAAATAATTGATTCAACTTAAAAATTAAAAGATAGGCCCTGTTCTAGGGTAGTAGGGAAAACTCATGTGCTATCCTCAAATCAAACAGAATGAAAACAAGTTTTGAGAGGTGCATGATTTTTCAACGAATGCTAATAGATAACTCAACTACTTCTTGAGCTGGACAAGTTTCGAGGAACGGCTCCCGCACGAGGACGATCACATCCTCTTATTCTCCTTTGTTAATCACTGCCAAAGTTTTCTGATTTCTCATGAACAAAGCGTGAAGGAGGGTTTGTTTGTTATATTATCTTTTTGAGCCGGGCGCACTCAATGCCAGTTCCTTCTCGTATTATGGATTTGCACATTATACATGCAATCCCGGGGTGAAGCTTGTCCAACTCAAAAAGACTATGAATTAGCTATTACTTCCTCATGATCTAAAACAGAGGCACAAAATAAAAGATTTTGAACATTTGAGGATAACACATAAATTCCGTACTTTAGGAGGTGGTAGTGGAATACCACGAGTAGGAAGGTATGGTGGACTCATATGGAAGGTATTGGCTTAAGGGTATGGATGCACAAGCAGAATACCGCTTAGTACAGAGTTAGGCTAGCAAAGGTTTTGAGAGAGCAGACGACTGATGATGACTAAGATGCAAAGCAATATAAAGCATGAACATTGAAATAAGCATAACACATCAAGTTGTCTTCCTTATCAGCATAACACTTCAAGCATAATAACATAAAGGTTTTGGCTATGTTGATACTTTAAGAAAATCATGCTTGTTGTTATGACCAAAGCTATGTTTGCCAAGATTAAATAAAGTTTCATAGCCATACCTGACATAAGGTCAATACTCCCCATAAGAATCATCATATAAGGTCGATTGCGTGAAGAGAATACCGAGTGCAGCAAAAGGAACCGATAAACTTCTCATTAATATTCCATCATAGACGACTCCACACTCACGGATACAATTCTTCACCAAAGGAGTGATAGACCTCAATGCACACACCTATCTCATATGATAACCTCCCTAGACATGATACGACTCTACTTGACTCTAAAAGACAAAAGGTAAAGATAAAGATACCGGGCACTCCCCCAAGCTTGGAACAAGCCAAGGGAATTCCATTACCCCAGGAGATTTCACTCATTATCCTTGTTGGCGTTGATCACGTAGTCCTTGGCGAAACGCTTCCATGGATATCTAGCTAAAGCCTCCTTTGAGAAGCTCGTCTCCTGAATCCTGCATTCAGCACCCAAACTCATGCGCATAAACCTTAGTTCATACTCACAGTTCTGGTTATGTAGATCATTAATTTGCCATTGGAGCTCTATAATTCTTTCTTCAGACGCGGTGATGCTTTTCCACATCTCATTCATCTCCTTCAGGAAGTGGGTCTTCAGCTCGTCGATGATGTTAAAGTGAGCTTCAACACCACGCTCGATCATCTTCTTGTACTTGAAGACTTCTTGCTCCACTTCTTCCAGCCTGGCCTGGATGCTCCCCTCCTTGATAGGTTCCTTCAGATCTTCTTGATGAAGGACATCGTCCTTCATCTGAACAACCTGAGGGTGCTTCTTCACCTCAGCGAGGTAAGGGTTGATGACGTTGACGACGAACTTGTCCTTGGGGGAACTTGGAGAAGCCATGGCACCTAAATTCAGCTGAAAGATTCCCTGGCAGAAACAGACCGAAGAGAAAACACGCGAAATCGCAAGATACGTTGCCGGAACAATCCGGGCAAATATATAGGAAAAATTTATGCACAGAAAGAAAGGTAACGGACCAAAGCGGGGTCGGAGGCGGACTCCCGGGTGTCCAGGCGGCCTCCCGGTGCGGCCCAGGGGGGGCGCACCAGGGGGGCGCCTGGACTCCCTGGAGGTTGTCTCCGGCTCCACTTAGGTTCGGAATTTTACTAATTTTGCAGAAACTCGTAATACGGAACTTTTATGGCGGTTCGCGATGTTTCCTTACCGTACTACATACCTTTTATTTATTCTGCTTTTGCTGGCGTCTGAAACAGGGCTGCAACATGTTCTTCATGGTTTGTTGTGTATATTATATTCACATCAACATTGACAGGGTCTCCTGCTATGTAATGTTTAAGTCTTTGCCCATTCACAACTTGAGGTTTGGTACCTTCAAAATTATTAATCTTAATTGCATCGGACCGATAAACTTCTTCAATATGAAATGGTCCTTCCCACCTGGAAAGTAGTTTACCTGGAGAAAACCTGAAACGGGATCTGAACAACAAAACTTTATCACCAATATTAAATTCACGTTTCAGAATCTTCCTATCATGCCACCTTTTTACCTTTTCCTTGAACATTTTAGCGCTCTCGTAAGCTTCACTTCTCCATTCATCTAGAGAAGTCAAGTTCATGAGACGCTTCTCACCAGCTAATTTTGGGTCAGCGTTAAGCTCTCTAACAACCCAGAAAGCTTTGTGCTCTAACTCTAATGGCAAATGGCAAGCCTTGCCATACACCATCTTATAGGGGGACATGCCCATGGGGTTTTTGTAAGCAGTTCTATATGCCCACAAAGCATCTCCTAACTTAATTGACCAGTCCTTTCTATTTCTGTTTACTGTTTTCTGCAAGATCAACTTAATCTCTCTATTGGTGAGCTCAACTTGCCCACTAGTTTGAGGATGATATGGTGAAGCAATTCTATGATTAACATCGTATTTGGCCAAAGCTTTTCTAAAAGCTCCGTGCGTGAAGTGTGATCCTCCATCGGTCATGAGATACCTTGGTACACCAAACCTAGGAAAAATTACATCTTTAAGCATTTTCAAGGATGTCTTGTGATCAGCACTTTCAGTGGGGATTGCTTCAACCCACTTGGTCACATAATCAACAGCTACTAAAATGTGAGTGTAATTGTGCGAAGAAGGAAAAGGCCCCATAAAATCAAAACCCCAACAATCGAAAGGTTCAATCACTAGTGAGTAATTCATAGGCATCTCATTCCTTCTACTAATGTTACCAACTCTCTGACATTTATCACAGGCTAAAACATAATTTCTAGCATCTTTAAAGAGAGTAGGCCAATAAAAACTTGATTGAAGAACCTTATGTGCAGTCCTCTCACCGGCATGATGTCCTCCATAGGGACTATCATGACACCGTCTGAGAATGTCCTTCTGCTCATGTTATGGAATGCATCTTCTCACGATCCCGTCGGGACCTTCTTTGAAAAGATGTGCGTCATCCCAAAAGTAGTGCCTCAAATCATGAAAGAACTTCTTCCTTTGCTGAAATGTTAGACCTGGAGGCAAATACTTTGCAACAATAAAATTAGCATAATCTGCATACCAAGGATCGGAAAGAGATTGTACTTTTACAACGGCAAGTTGCTCATCTGGAAAACTATCGTTAACTGGGATGGGGTCGTGCGGTATATCTTCCATCCTTGAAAGATTGTCCGCCACCGGATTGTCTTCCCCTTTCCTATCAACAATCTGCAAATCAAATTCTTGAAGAAGGAGTACCCATCTGATAAGCCTTGGCTTGGCATCCTTCTTTGTCATAAGATACTTAATGGCAGCATGATCAGTATGAATAATAACTTTGGAATCAACAATATACTGCCTAAACTTATCACAAGCAAAAACTACAGCTAAGAATTCCTTCTCAGTAGTAGCATAATTTCTTTGAGCACTATCAAGGGTTTTACTAGCATAATGTATAACATTCAATTTCTTATCAACTCTTTGTCCTAAAACAGCTCCAACAGCAAAATCACTTGCATCACACATAATCTCAAAAGGTAAATTCCAGTCAGGTGGTTGTACTATAGGAGCAGTTATTAAAGCTTTCATAAGGACTTCAAAAGCTTCCTTACAATTTTCATCAAATACAAAAGGAACATCCTTCTGGAGAAGATTAGTGAGGGGTCTCGAGGTTTTAGAAAAGTCTTTAATAAATCTTCTATAAAAACCTGCATGAACGAGAAAACTGTGAATACCTTTGATGTCCCTTGGATAGGGCATCCTCTCAATAGCTTCGATCTTGGCCTTGTCCACTTCAATTCCCCTTTCGGAAATCTTGTGACCAAGAACAATTCCTTCATTAACCATAAAGTGGCACTTTTCCCAGTTGAGTACCAAATTTGTCTCCTCGCATCTCTGCAAAACTTTATAAAGGTTATGAAGACAATGGTCAAAAGAAGTTCCATAGACGGAGAAATCGTCCATGAAGACTTCCATAATATCCCCGCAGAAACCATGAAAGATAGCAGACATACACCTTTGAAAAGTAGCAGGGGCATTACATAAACCAAAAGGCATACGCCTGTAAGCATAAGTACCAAAGGGACAAGTAAAAGTGGTCTTCTCTTGATCGGCAGTGTTAACATGAATTTGAGAGAAGCCAGAATAACCATCGAGATAACAAAAGTGGGTATTTTTGGATAACCTTTCAAGCATTTGGTCGATGAACGGCAACAGATAGTGATCCTTTCTGGTTGCCTTGTTCAACTTCCTGTAATCAATACACATTCTATATCCAATAATAATTCTCTGAGGTATTAATTCATTTTTATCATTAGGAACCACAGTTGTACCTCCTTTCTTAGGAACACAATGTACCGGACTTACCCACTTACTATCAGCTATAGGGTAGATAATACCTGCGGCTAGAAGCTTGAGAATCTCAGTTCTCACGACATCCATCATCTTCGGGTTCATCCGTCGTTGATGATCAACAACTGGTTTAGCATCAGGCTCAAGGTTGATAGTATGTTGACAGATAGATGGACTAATCCCCTTAAGGTCATCAAGGGTATAGCCAATTGCGCCTCGGTGTTTACGAAGTACTCCCAATAATCGCTCCTCTTCATATCCTGAAAGGTTAGAATTGATAATAACAGGATATACTTTCTTTTCATCTAAATAAGCATACTTGAGCGTATCGGGAAGAGGTTTAAGATCGAACACCGGGTCTTCTTTCGGTTTTGATAAAATTCCCAAAGGTTCAACCGAAAGGTTGTGCTTCAGGATAGCAGGCTGCCTCAAGAATATTTCATCTAGTTCATTTCTTTCCTGCATATGCAAATCATTCTCGTGGTCCTCCATGTATTGCTGCAAAGGATCATTAGGGGGAATAGCAATAGAGGCAATACTTTCAATAATTTTATCATCACTAGGTAAATCAGTACCACGAGGCTGCTTAGAGAACTTAGAAAAATTAAATTCATATGGCTCACCATCGAATTCAACATAAACTTTACCTTTCTTGCAATCTATTATAGCTCCACAAGTTCTAAGAAAAGGTCTACCAAAAATAATTGGACAAAAATTGTCCCTCTCTGAACCAAGTACTAGAAAGTCGGTAGGGTATTTTTCCTTTCCACATAGGACTTCAACGTCCCTCACAATTCCGATAGGAGAGATAGTTGTTCTGTTTGCAAGATGAATAGTAACATCAACTTCTTCAAGTTCACAAGGGGAAATCTCACCGATGATCTCTTCATAAAGTGAATAGGGGATAGCACTTGCACTCGATCACAAATTACATAGCCCATAATAATTGTGATCTCCTATTTTAACAGATACCACTGGAGTACCTGAAATTGGGCCTTTATTCTTGGCTGTGACAAGGTTAGTGGAAACAGCACAAAAATTTATATTGGAATCCAAAACATCATTAGTAGCAAGGTCTTTAATCAATGCAACTTGAGGATCGACTTTGATCTGGTCCTCAGGCTCATCAACTCTTCTCTCACTTTTATTTATTATGCCTGTCACAAGAGAGTGCTCCCTCATCCTCGTGGGAAAAGGAGGCTTTTCATATATAACTGCAGGCAAAATAGGGTCAGCAACATAAATATCAATAGGTGGTTCTTTAAAAGGTTCATGGTGCTGGTCTCTCTTCTTTTTAAAAGAATCAACGTGAGAGGCAAAATTCTTACACAAATCAATCACTAGATGGGAATCAAGACCAATCTTAGAGCAAAAAGTATTGAAGTAATAAGTTTTCACATAGCTCTCAATATAATCATGTTCATAACTTATAGCGGGTTCAATACCTTTATCAATTTCCCAATCTTCGGTATTCCTCTGGATTCTTTCAATGAGATCCCACCTTTCTTCAACACTCTTCTTTTGAAATACCCCACTAGAGGAGGCATCCAGCATCTCCTTATCCTGACGAGAAAGCCTGGCATAAAAATTTGTAAGTATAATTTCCTTGGGAAGCTTATGAATAGGGCATTTGAGCATTAGGGACTTCAATCTCCCCCAAGCTTGAGAAATGCTTTATCCGTCACGAGACCTAAAGTTATAGATATAATTCCTGTCTCGATGAATTTCATGAAGAGGATAAAACTTAGTATAAAAGAGAGACATAAGCTCCTGCCAGTCCAGCAAGTGTGAGTTATCGAGAAGCCCATACCAATCTGAAGCTTTATCTATAAGTGATACGACAAACAATTTCCTCATGACAAACTCCCTCGATACACCTGCAAGCTTAAATAATGAACATAGTTGTGACAGATATAGCAAGTGTTCACCGGGATGTCTGTCTCCTGCATAGCGATTAGCCAAAACTTAATCGATAATGCCAGCTGGTATTTTATAAGGCACAATTTCAGTAGGGGAAGGATCAACCACCACAGGTGTGGGGCGTCTTCCCGCAAGCAACGATCCAATAACAGGGTTATCCATAAGGACAAAGAGCAGCAATAGCAAAAACAAAAACAGAATTATAAAAAAAACTTCCTTACCAGTTTCACATTACCAATAGCGCTACGCTCCCCGGCAACGGCGCCAGAAAACGGTACTTGATGACCCACAACCGTAAGGGATCTATTGCAGCGTTTTCGATAAGTAAGAGTGTCGAACCCAACGAGGAGCAGAAGGTATTGATAAGCGATTCTGAGCAAGAAATTACTGCAACCACTGAAAGATAACTTTTTAGGGGTTTTCTCGGTATAAGCAACAGGAAAGTAAAAGCAAGTAATGTAAAAGGTACTGAGAGTAACAAGTGGCCCAATCCTTTCTTAGCAAAGGAGAGGCCTAGCAACTGAACTTATAAAGACTAAAGCGTTCCTGAGGACACACGGGAGAGGTAGTCATGTGCTTTCACCATATTCCGTATCGATACTATGTTATGTGTTGATAAGTGTTGAGTGGGTGGATCTATGCTAGTACACTCTCTAGACTAAGATGAGTGCACTCTTATGATTAAACACCTTGCAAGCATCCGCAAATACAAGATAGAATTTAAGGCAAAAGCCTAACCATAGCAATACGATCGAGGATCCATTATTCCCTTATGCAAAAGCGTGCGAACTGGGGTTCAGATTTCTGTCACTCCGGCAACCCACCATAAGCATTCTTTATACACAATGTATTCTCCTAGGTCCTTAATAAGGCAAAGTGTTGGGTGTTCGACTCACACAACACCACTAGTAGAATGACAACGCAACTTAAGTATCAAACAACACATATTACTTCAACAACATATGACTACTAACAACAAGACTTTCCCCCATGTCCTCAAGAACTAAGGTAACTACTCACAAGACATAAAGGAGATCATGATCAGTGGGGATAAATAGGCGATAAACAATCTGGACATAATAATATTTCTCCAACAAAACTCAATAGCATTCACCACAAAGTAGTAATCAACACCGATGGAGTAGAGAGGATAGGTAGTACGAGTTACAACATAAGTTACGATTGTAAGATGAGATTTGGATGAAGATGGAGATGGTGCTGGTGTTGGGGATGATGTTGATGATGATCTTGATGATGCCCGTGATGATGGTGATGACGATGGCGACGATCTCCCCTTCCGGGAGGTGATCTCCCCGGCGGAATCTGCCCGCCGGAGATGGCTTTTACTTCTCTGTAGGTTTCCGCCACGGAGCGGCGGCGGGACTCCGTAATAATTCCCGTCTCTAGGGTTTTTGGATAACGGAGAGCATATATGCAAAAGGAGGCGGCCAGAGGTCGGCCAGGGGCTCCAGGCGCCCCCCGGCGCGGCCAGGGGGGCGCGCCCCTAGGGCGCCTGGGCACCCTGTGGCCCCCCTCTGGTTGCCCTTTTGCGTGCCTTCGTGATCCGTCTGAAAAATATCTCCCGTCAATTTTCAGGTAATTTGGAGGTATTCTTCTTCAGCAACTCAGTGTCCACTTTTTACTGCTGAATCCTGCGTCTGCTGCTTCGGCATCGGAAAGTTTGCAAACTGTGTAAAATAGACCAAAACAACATAAGAACATCACCGTAACGTGAAATATATCAATGAATAAGGATAAATTATGATACAAAATAGTGATGCATTTTGGACGTATCAGCGCCGTCCGAGTCGCTCTCATGTGCACCGCCAGCGCTATCGCTGGACACGTCCCCATCGTCTTCAACCGCGTCGCCTGCATCCGCCATGACCAACGCCTCATCATCATCGGTGGCAAAGGCCTGGACTAGGGTGTCCACGTGGTCGTCCACCCAGTGCGCCCAGTTGTCTCGGACAGCCCCAGGCATGGGGGCAATGGCGGCGTCAAAGTCAAAGTATGGATCAATGGTCTCGAGATAGCTAAAGACCCGGGAGAATGCGCGCCCCAAGAGCCTCCGGCTCTTTTCTTCAACAAGGCAGCGGGCCCTCGCGGCCTAGCTCTCCAGACACGTCACAACCTCGATGAAGAAGACAAGATGACCAGCGTAATCCTCTGCCTCGGGGTCGAGGGCGTTCTCCTCACAGATGGCCCCCAACGCCCGGTTGGCCTTCGCCGGAAGAGTCCGCAGCATGGGGACATGCTCATGCTGCAGCAGTAGTCGACGGCAATCCTCGTCCTCGCTCTGTTGCGCAAGAACTGTGGCGTCATCAACTTGTCGTCGGAGCAAGGCCAAGTCTGCCTACGCGGAGGCCAACTCAGCCTAGATGAAAGACTGAGCCGCCGTTGCGGCCCTCTCGCGCAGCTCTGCTTCTCTTAGCCTCGCCCTGAGGGCAGCAGTCCTCCCATCAGCCTCTGCTCACTGGAGCTCCAACTTCAAGTCGTACCCCTTGGCGAGGTTTGAGCGGGCCTCCACCACCTTTCAATCAATTTCCTCCTGGACTCTGGCCTCGCGAGCGGAGACATCATCTCGGCTAGGGTCACGTGGCGCTCCCTCGCCTCGAGCCGCTCGAACTCGAGGCTGTGCTCCGCAGCTTCTAGCATCAGCGCCTCCTCATGCCGCAAGATCTCCGCCTCTTCTGAGGGCATCCCCCTCATCGACGCCAGTGAGGCCCTCCGCGCCTCAGCACACTCCTCCAAGTCGGCGTTCAGGACCTGATGCTCCAGCAGGCGCCTCTCTGCAGCCTCGCGGCGGGTGTCGGCTTCCCTGGCCTCCTCCAGGGCTTGGGCGCAGGCTTCTCGCGAGGCTGCAAGGGACGCGTCTGCCTTTGCATTGGCGTGCTCGTGCTGGAGGCGCCCGAGGTTAATGGCCACCCCCAGTCGACGCCACTCATCCAACAGTTGAAGACCCTCAGCCTCAAGACAGGCGTCGACTCCCTCAAGCTATTCCCCAAGTCGGCCCAACGCACTCGTTGCCTCCAAGAGAAGCTCACAGTGGGCGGCTCCGTGCCTACACACTGACTCAAGCAGGAAGCTAGGGCCCTCATCGGAACCAAGAGCAGCTGAAGAATCCTGAGGAGACTCGTCTTCCCCCGGAGG
>LR738713.1:342106607-342132988 GCA_902687465.1 Secale cereale
GAGCAGTAGCAAGCTACCAAGGCTCAGTGGAAGCACTAGGAGACATTTCCCTGTAAGATAGGCTACCAAGGGTAAACAACTAGGTGTCGGATCCCACACATACCAAGCATTTCAATAACATACACACAATATGCTCAATATGTGCAAATACAACATGGCATCACAACAAGACTCTAATAAACAAAATATTTATTCATTAGGCTCCGAGGAGCCAAATATTACAAACATGGGTCTCATGACCCAACATTCAGAGCATACAAGCAACAAGTGGAAGCACAACATGTCTGAGTACAGACATCTACAAATGAAAAAGGCTGAAGAGCCTGACTATCTACAACACTCGTCCAAGAACGTAGCTGAGGTAACAAGCTACTTGTCGAAGTCCAAGCGGAACTACTAGTGAGACAGCAATCTCATCTGCAAAACATAAATTAAGCAAACATGAGTACAAAGGTACTCAGCAAGACTTACATCAGATCCTATCATACATGCACTTGTATCAAGAAGGCAAAGTGGGGTTTAGTTGCAGCAAGCCAGCTTTGATTCAGTGGCTATCCTATTATACGACTGCTGGTAACTCTTTGAGGTGGCGCACACGAGTCCACTAAGCACCACACAATACACCACTATGGATTCATCCCCGTCTCCCTATGAGTATCCACTTCAAGTTGTCTATGTACCACGTAAGCATCCAAGAAGTCCATAACCGTGGACCCGGCTATTCGAATAGATCATGTTAAACCCTGCAGGGGTGTACTCCTTCACACACGCTCTCGCCACTTACCGCCATGTACATCTCGTGTATCTCGGCAACCTTCAAGCGGAAGCCTGCCGAGGGTGTCGGCCACGACCTGACTAACCACACAAGACTCTAGTCCAGGTCTATCGCCTATTCGGGTTCCATCCATAAGGAGATCCGGCCGGGGTGTCGCTCACGGCCCCAAATGATGTGCGCAGGGTTCCCAAGCCCACCTCACCGAGTGGATCTACGCTTGGTACACCGTACCACGGTGACTAGTCTGTCCCAAGCCCACTGGTCGAGTGCCACTTGGTAGACTACTAACACTACCTACAAACACCAGAAACTAGTTGCAACTCCTGGACAGAGACCAAGTCGGTTAATAAGTCGAGAGGGGCACTTGAGCATTCCAATGCGTGGTAGTAGCTGGTCATTGGACAACATACACAGAACTCAGTTCTTAGGGACGGTTCCAGTGAGACAACCCACCATGTACTCCTACATGGCCTCTCACCGCTACCTTTACCAAATCGCGTTCACACACTTAACTCTCAGCATCAGAACATATCATTGCACTCCAATTCATTCCCGATGAATCAGACCTGACACACTCTAAGCAATAGCAAGCAAGGCATGGTAAGATCACAACATGGCGTCAATCAACTCCTACACATGCTAGTGGGTTTCAACTATTTACTGTGGAATGACAGGTCATGCAGAGGAATGGGTTCAACTACCACAGCACAAAGTAGCAGTTGAGGTCGTTGTTGTCCTAATGCAATAACAAAGAGCAGGAGCGAGAGAGGGGTTGTATCGGAATGAACAAGGGGGTTTGCTTGCCTGGTAAAACAACGTGCAGAGCACTGCTACTCTGACAGGTACTCTAGAACGGTCTCCAGAGCTGGACCTATCGAGAAGAACGGTGCCGACAATCAAACACAAGCATATGCAACAATATGATGCATGATCATGGCATGAAGATGTGATGTTATTTGAGTTAATGCAACTAGCATTCTATTTGAAAGAAGTCCATTTGAACCAAGGGTTCAAATGCAATTCCAAAATTAACATTTAATAGTGGCATTCATGTGTTTTCACCTATACAGCAAGTATAAGTTGGTTAAACATGCATGAAAATGCTATAAACAGATTCTTCATATTTTTCTGATCATTTTTCATATATAAATTATTTCATTCTGAGCTACGGTTGAATTTCTGTGATTTTTTGAAGTTTAAACAATTTTCTGGATTTTCCTAAACAAAAACAATTCCAGAAAATGTTTATTGCATCAGCACTGCATCATCCTAGCGTCAGCAAGTCAGCAGCGCTGATTCAGGTCAAACCTGACATGTGGGGTCCACACGTCAGTGGCTCAGCAAACTAACTGAGTTAGTTAGCCCTAACTAACTGGGCAGGGCCCACTAGTCAGTGACTGTAGGACTAACCTAATTAGTTAATTAACACTAACTAGAGTAATTAGTCGGGCGGGGCCCGCAGGTCAGTGAGAGAGAGGGGAGGTCAACTGGGCAGTGGGGGGGTCAAACCACGCCGGTCAGCGGTCAAACCCACCGGCGGCTCGACGCCGGCGTCCACAGATGCGGCGGAGGGGATCGGGATAGCCGTTCCGGCGGTCATTTGGGCTGCGGAGACCAGCTACGGGGAGCTGGAGCTCGTCTGCATCCATTCACGCCGACGGGAGGGTGCGGGGGCGCCGGAGCTGGCCGGAACGAAGCTCGCGGCGGCGCCGAAGTTCGGCCCTCGTCGGAAATGGCGCTGCGGGGCACGGGGAGGCCAGGGGAGAGGTGCTACGGGCTCCTGGCGAAGCACTGAGTGCAGTGACGTGCTCGGATTCGTGCGTGCATGGCTGTGGCCACGGCGACGGCATCGCCGGCGGCGGCAAGTTTCGGTCAGCAAGGGGGCGACACCTAGAGGGTGCAAACGACGGCAAGAGCAGGGGGGAAAGAAGGAGAAGCTCACAGTGAGGCGGCGGACTAGCTTAGTGGGCTCGGGGACGCGTCGGAGGCCAGGCTGCACTGTGCTGGACAAGCCTCTTTTTTTTTATTTGTTTCTGTTTTCTATTTCTGTATTTATGTTTTGATTTAGTTTCTAAACTAAATCAATTATTTTCTTCTGACATTTTTATTTTGCAGGGACCTAGGAATTAATTCAAGCCCCTCAAAATAAAGAATCAGAATTTTGGACATATATAAAATATATAATAAATATATATCCAAGCAAATAACTATTGCATTAATTCCAAATGCCCAAAATAAATACCTATGAGCTCCTAATAATATTGGTTTGATTTTTATCTCTAACCAATATTTTCAGAGAGCAACATGAACATTTTCTTGGAACTTTTTGGAGCAATTTTTATTTGGGTCATTTTTCAAAAAGGTTTTCTGAGGGTTTCACAAGTCCTCAATTCAATTTCATTTGAAATTTAAACATGATGCAAACAACAAGACTAGCCTAGTGCATACCAGAACTAGGGTTGTGACAGCGCTAGATCGGGCGGGGGCCCTTGCCCCCGCCTCAGAACGATGCGAAGAGGCCACGGGGGCTTCGGCCTCGGGAGCATCAGGCAGCACTTGCACCTCAGCCGCCCCTTCTGGGCGACTCCCCTGAGCTCCGGAGGGCAGCACTTCAGGAACCTTAGGAGGGGCCAGCACAAAAGTGGCAGCGCCACCAGCACTCAGCAGCGATCGTCCCCTCGCGCCCACTTCTGGGATGACCACCTCGACAGCAGTAGGCAAGGAAGACACATAGACAGGGTTCTCGCGAGACCCAACAAGGCCGATCGGACGAAGCCCCCATTCGTCAAAGGAGGGCATCTGCCTCACGAACTCCACCCTATTTGAGCAGCAGTACATGAGGCAACCCTCCTCCGGTAAGCGGGCTAGCATCGGATCGCCCGTCAGGACCTCGAGCATCGTGTGCCGCACCTCGCGAGGGAGGGAAGACACGTGGAGCCTCATGCGGTCCCCGGGGCCGGAGTAAGCCCACATCGGCCGAGAATGGCGCTGAAGTGGGGCGATGCGACGCTAGTTGAACTCCCTCGCCACCATGGGCACCGTCACTCCAAGCCTCTGCAGCCTGGCAAACCGGAGCCATACAGGAGCTAGCTTCCGGTCGACAAGCCTCACGTGGTTCCAGCCGGAGCTCGGGGCGGCCGGAATACATGGTGGGAGCAGCAGTGGGCTGCGCACCCCGACATCGACGAACACCCACCGCTTCCTGAAGCCGCCAACAGATGTCGCAAGGTCGAAGTCGATGCCCGAGCCGGCCGTCGCCGCGATGGTGTGGAAGGACACGCATCCGGAGCATTGGAGCGCATCCGTCAGATGCAACGAGAAGAAGTGGCGGAGCAAGGCCACAGAGGGAGCAATGCCCACCATGGCCTCGCAAACAAAGGCAAAATAGCAAGGAGGATGATCGACTGAGGATAAAGATGCAGCGCGCTGGTCTGGTAATGCGAGAGCATCGAATTGAAGAAATCAGAGAAGGGAGGGATCAGGCCAGCCCAGAGGGCGTGAAGATGGAGGGGGGCCTCGGTGGCCGACCTATCGATCTTGGCAAGGGAAGCGGGCCAATCCACCATAGCTCCCATGCATTGGAATCGGCGGCGAGTACTGGGCGCACCTTATCCATCATCTCTTCGCTGATCACCACTGACCACTCGGTGCCAGGCCTGAAGACTGGCGGCAAGGGGGCCGAGGTGCAAGGCTCCGCCTCCTCTTCCTTTTCTCGGTTGGAGGCCATGATGACGGTAGAAGCTGGTGTTGAATCAAGCCGGGGAGGAGATTCAGAAGACGAGGAAACCGCAGGGCACGCCACTCGCAAAGGAGGCGGAGCTGAGTAGGTAACAGTGGTCGTCCGGCCGGGTAAAAATCGAGGCTATATGGGGAAGTGGAGACGCCCACGTCTCGTCAGTCGCCACGCGTCAGACAAGGCCGCAGGCTTTTGGGGCCCGCGGCGCTCCGCACTTGGCCCTTGGCTTCGCCGCGAAGCCAAGCCCAAGCGCATCTTGGGCCCGGGGGCTACCCAGACTTGCCTGCCTGCGGCCCAAGGCGTGGCTCATCGGGCGGCCTGGTACGGTCCAACATCTTCAGCAATCACTCAAGACCCTCGCGAGGGGCCAAGCCTCGCGAGGCGGACGATGCAAGACATCCCCTGGGGCACCCGCGCTAGGCCGGCTCATGAGGATTAGAGATATCAAGGCAAGGGGTACCTCGCAAGATCCCCGTGACGTGAGCAGTGACGACTAAGGCCAGACGGGCGCCAGCGGGTGCAGAGTGCCAGTTTCCTCTTTGGTGTTAAAGGAGCAGGTGCAGGCGCGGAGTCCCGGGGCATCAGGCAAAGGTTTCCATATCGGTGCAACGAGACCAAGACCAGCAGGACGGCAAAGCGGAGGTCATCGCGGAGCCCACGATGGCGTCACCACCAGAGCATTTGGCAGGCGAAGACCACCTTTTGTCAGGATAGCTTGTACTAGCTGCCCTCCTTCAAATTTGGCCGTTGTGGGATCCCTTCCCACTCAATATTTGGGAAGGGGACTTGTGCCACTATAAGGGCTTGTTTGGGACTGCTCCGCTTCACGAAAATCAGTTTCTCTTCACCAAATTCACTTTGGAGCAGTTTCATATAGAAGTTGTAGCACTATCAAAGAGAATGTTTGGCTGCCATGTAGCTCCAGCTTCAAGAATGAGAAATTTGGTGGAAAGGATCTATTTGATTGGATGAGAGAGGAAAAATGAAGGGGTATCCACTTACTGGTGGGAGTGGTGGGTAATTTTCTCCCAACTCCAGCTTCTAGAGTTTTTTGGAGCACCCCCTCACGAGCTTCATAAAAACTGAGAGTTGTATCCTGGATTCTAGTTTTTTTGTGGAGCAGCATATCGTGGAGCTATCCCATTTGGCTTGTGTTTTCTCGAGCGGAGCTGAGTTTTAAGGAGCAGAGTAGTCCCAAACAGGCTCTAAATAGGACTAGCCACCACCATTGGGATCATCTCATCTGGAGTTGATCAGATAGTAGGCCAGACACTACAAGCTCACTCGAGCACAAGAACCCCTCTCCTCAAGAGGCAGTTCATCCATGTACTAGTTCTTCCTCAGCCTACAAGGCAATCCACCACACCACACTGGATTAGGGTGTTACACCACAACGATGGCCTGAACTAGTATAAACTTTGTGTCCCTTGTTCTTCGAATCTAACGAGCTAGGCCTAGGGACCGGTGAGTAGCCGAGCTAGAGCAGAAGGAGAGATCTTCGTGCGCACCCCAGAGTTCGAACCTCAAGGGTTTTGCCGGAACCCTAGATCTGACAGAATCAATGGGCCTTCTACAAGTCGTGTGATCGATTGGCCAAACAACTGGCCGCATTATGGGCCGTAAACGGGCTAGAGTGGCAGCCCTTCGTTCATGGGCCGACCATAATGGGCCTTTAAGAGGCCGACGAGTATAACGGGCTTAATTACATCGACGGGCATAACCGGTCATTATTGGGCCGTTTTTCATGATGTTACGAAAATGGCCCAACGGGTCAACGGGCCACAAACGGTCCGCCTTTAACCATGGGCTGAATTTGGCCCACAAGCGGAGAAGGCTGGTAACGGACCGTAAGCTACTGAATCTTGCAAATAAGCCCAAGAATAAATGGGCCCTTAAAAGGCTGAAAGATAACACGGGCTGGGAACGACCCAATGGAGTAATGGGCCGTTAATGGGTATGAAGCGACATACTGTTCATTATGGGCCTGCTTCACTACGGGACGTTAATGGGCCAAGAGTAACAAAGGGCCTCATATGGGCCGAAAGACGTCATGGGCCGTACATGGGCTAGAATTTACAACGCGCTGGAATCGTATTGGCCGGCCCAGATGAAGCTAGTGGGCTGAATTAGGAAAGGCCATATTGGGCCGTGAGTTATCGGGCCTGAATGGGCTATATGCGAGCAGGCCGTAAGCAGCCTTTCGATGGGCTAGCCCGTTATCCTTTGACCAAGTCAAATGGGCTGGCCTTTTAACTTGAATGGGCCCCTGTTGGGCCATGCCACATGTCGACGTATCATTGGCGCCTCCTGTCCATTGGTTGGTTGACATCTGTCCGCACGTGGACCTGACACGTGGTTTGTTTGGCCAATGAGAATTTTACACGTGGTAAATCCCCATTGGTCCTGGCTGTTAACGGTTATCAGATCCAAAACCGGACCCAATAGGGTTAACGGTGTAGCGTTATGGTGGATGCCACGTGTCGGATACCCTTGACAAAAGCACTTCCATGACGCGTTATTTATCGTCATGGAAGTGAATACTTCCGTGATGATAATTTTAGTATTGTCATGGAACACTGCTACGACAGCACAGGTATGACTATCTTGATTCTGTCATAAAATTGCCATGGATGTACATGCATGACAGAAAACGTGACCTACTATGACAAACACATATTATCATGGAAGTGGTTTTTTTGTAGTGCTATCTACGGGCTCATCCGTATATGCATAGTGGGCGATAGAATGAATACCATTGAGTTGGCCCGAGGAGACACCGCCGACTTCTAGGTAGGTGGACCAACACTCATGAGGAGCACTGAACTGGTTTGTAGATTGATTAAATTATCCAAGGGGTCTAGAAAGTTCCTATGCAAGTTTTATTAGGTTGGTGAATAGTAAAACCAAGGTTGGGCCTCTCCAGGAAAGCGTTAATCTAAAGTTTTATTAGGTTGGTGAATAGTAAAACCAAGGTTGGGCCTCCCCATAAAACCCACACATGTTAGGGGCGCTCTTCAAGGAACATAACACTGGTATGACGGAAACTAAGGCAGCATGAGTGAAACAAAACACCAGGCAAAAGGCCAAGCCTTCCACACACAACGAAGTATATTGATGCATTAATTAAATAAGAAATATTGTGATATCCCATGATATCCATGTCCCAACAAGGAACAACCTACATTGTACCTGCAACTAGCAATGCTATAAGAGGGGCTGAGCAAAGCAGTAACATAGCCAAACAATGATTTGCTGGGATGGTGGAGGTTAGAGGCTTATCATGGCAACTGGGGAGGCTAAAAACAAGTGGTACATATCGAGACATAGCGGTAGCATCGAGGCTACTAGCAAGCAAAGATAGTAGTGATATCCAAGTCAATGGTCATCTTGCCTGAAATCCCGCTTAGAAGAAGATCGAGTCCATGAAGTAGATGAACCAACTTAGTCAAACGAATCCTCACACTCGCAACGTAACCGGAACTATCGAGAAGAAGCACAACCGAAAAGAAGTAAGCAACACAGAAAACACACATATCATAACCATGTCATGATGCACAATCAAGTAGGATGCATGTCTGGTTTAATGATTCAAGGCATGGCAAAGTGCACAAACAATGACTACACATTAGGTGAAGATCAATATGCAACGAGTTGCATATTGACGAAACTCCACGTTCGAATATTTAATTCCACATGTTTATGTACCTGACAAATTTAAATGTTGTTTACCATTAAAAGAGTTGAAGCATAAATACTTACATTATCTAGGCATTTTAAATGAGGCCGGAAACAACAAATAACAATTCTGGAAAATCCTCATATGCAATTTTCGATTTTTTTTTTCTATTGTTCTAAATTAAACAAAATTTTATAGTTGCTAAACAGCAAACTAAAGTGCACCATGTTAATCTACACATTTTTTAATCAAGTTACATATATAATTTATTAAATTCAAAGCTATAATTTAAAAGATATGAAATAAACCATTTTAGTGTCATTTATGCAAATTAATGCAAACAACAAGCTTAAACATTTTAGACATGGATGAAAGTCCTATATTGTAAAACTACACAAGATTCTGAGCAAAATGCATATATGAAATGTTTTATTTAGATGCATGGATATTTAGTTGTTAGCATTTGAAAAATGATGGCACTCACTGTAATTATTGCATGTCCTAGAAATTTCTAAATTAGTTGGGTTGAAAGAAAATAGAACCGGGCTGAATCTGGTTAAGCTCAAGATAGAATCTCGCGCACAAGCAGAGGATAGGCTGAGGTCGCTCACATTGGGTTCTTGGATCTCGCAGTGCAGCGGGTGAAGTTGTATTGTTTGGATAAATGGACGCCAAGGTCCAAGCGGAAGATGAGGTACCGGGACGGCGTGGCACAAGGGTGCACTGTAGGATCCGAGAAGGGTGGTGGTGCAGGAGGGGCTAGGAGCTAGGCTAGGGTTGCCTGATTAGGTTAGGGTTCATCTGCGATTTATAGTAGGTGGATCCAAATGAAACGTTTTAGAGCCCTTCGAATGAGATCGGACGGTCCGAGTAAAATTGGCTAGAGGAATCCAAATGAGAAATCGAAGATGTTTGATGATGTTTGTGGTTGATCCAAACTCAGTGGTGATGATTGACAGTTCAAGTTTGGGGATGTTTTCGAACGCGCATAAGGGGGTCTATGACTGTGCTGAGAGACAAGACGATCACGTGCAAGTGTGGTTGGTCTCAAAACGGTCAATGAAAACAACGGAGAGAAATGTCAACTACACACAGATGCAAGTTTTGGAAAATGACGCCGACGGAGTGCCGATGCAATGTGAATAATGAGATGATGAATGCAACAAACAAATAATTAACGCGGCTATCACAAAGACCATGGAAGGCAGCTCGAGCGTCGGTCTCATACTATTACACATGGGAAGGTGGTTTGTATTGAGTATGACCCGAGAACGCTTCCTTCGCGCCCAAGTGTGGATTAATGTAGTAACTATGTTTATGAACTCGGCAGGAAATGGAAGAAAGTGCAAGGCGGGAAAATAGCATGAAAAACACACACCATAGTTTTCCTGCTTAACGGGGGACGCCCCGGATACATATTTACAAGGGTTTTAGTTCATTGATAAAACTTGGGAAGATGTTTGATGTTCCACGCGCCAAGCACAGGAATCCCATCTTCCATTTCAAGCCGCACTGCTCCAGACCGGGAAAAGTGCACGGACGTGAACAGTCCTCCCCACATCGGCGAGAGTTTGTTGACGCCTTGGTGGGACTGGACCAGGCGAAGCACATGACCACCGGCCTCAAGCGAACAGGGCGGATGTGGCGACTGTGGTAGTGTCGTAATCCTTGTTGGTACCGGGCCACGTGAATGGTACGCAGGCACAATGCTTCTTCGACAAGCGTGATTTCATCAACCCTCAGTTGGCCTTAATTTGATTCGTTGTAGGGCATAACTCAATGAGACCCTTGAGAGATGTCTATGGTGAGGACCGCTTCTGCCCCATACACGAGGAAGAAGGGTGTTTCACCGGCAGGTTTAGTCATTGTTATTTGGATCGACAATAGCATAGAGGGTAGTTCTTTGATCCAGCGCTTGCCGCTCTCCTTCAACCTATCGAAGGTTCTGGTCTTGAGGCTCTTGAGCACTTCAACATTTGCGCAATCATATTGGTCATTACTGCATGGGCGAGGAGCGAAAGTGAAGCAAATCATGGTGGTGCCTAGGTTTTCGTAAAAGTCTGGAAAAGCATCACTGGTGAATTTGGTGCCCTTTTCTCTTTGATTATGCGGTTACGTTGTCCGAAATGGCACACCACCCCATGATGAATTTGACAGCGGCTTGTGCGGGGATGTTGTAGACGGGCTCCACCTCCACCCACTTGGTGAACTTGTTGATGGCGATGTAGAGGTACTAGTAGCCGTCGTCAGCGCGAGAGAAGGTACCCAATATATCCGGGCCCTGGACCACAAAGGGCCATGAAAGCGGAATGGTTTGAAGTGCTTGAGCGAGCTGGTGGATTTGTTTAGCATGGAACTACCATGCTTCGTAGCGCTTGACCATTTCGGCTGCATCATGGAGGTTTGCGGGCGAGAAGAAACCCTTCTGATAGGCTTTTCACATCAGGGTGCGGGATGATGCATTGTTATCGCACTCACCGTTGTGAATGTCCATGAGGAACTCATGTCCATCATCTTGGGGGATGCACCTGAGTGAGACTCCGTTCGTACAGACCCGATGCAGGTCTCCGTCCTTCATGGTGTATAGTTTGGACTGGCGCACGACTCTCTCCGCCTCGGCGCCACCCTCGGGCAGGATCTCCTTGGCCAAGAAATTCTTGATCTTCGTGATCTAGTTTGAGGTTTGGCGGGAACGGGTAAACAATGCGCGATCGTCGGGAGGCCATGTGTCGCCGGGGATACCCACTGAGAGTGCTCCCTCCCCCACTTTTCTTGGTCTCCAAGTAGAAGCTTCTTCTTGCTCTGCAATCTTGATGGACGGCATGGTGAGTCTCTTCTTGAAGATGCCTGGCGGGAGTGGCTCCCAGTTGGCGGACTTCTTGGCGATTTTGTTGGCCTGATGGTTCTCAAGATATGGCAGGTGTTTGAAACACACGCCAACGGGATGTTTTTCCATCTTCCTGACCACTGCTAAGTAGGCGGTCATCTGTGGGTCCTTGTTCTTGTAGTTCATGTTGGATTGGTTGATGACTAGTTGGGAGTCAACTCTAACAATCAACCACTTGGTCCCCGGGGAGATAGTGGCCTTGAGCCCTACCATCAACCCCTCTGACGGTCTCCTGGACTAGGGGGTACTAACCTAGTTGGCCCACTGTCCACAGGCCGGGCTTACGACCCACTGTTCTCATATGGAAGGACTCTGAGAGCCTCGCACTTTGACGTGATCAAGATGGATTCTGCCGAATACTTGACATGTACTCCAAGGATAACATCGTCCACCAGCATGTTATCCCTAGATTGGCAACCAACCATGTGTAACCCTAGGTACCCCCAGCGTCTATATAAGCTGAGGGGTTTAGTCATTAGAGAGGATGGTCACAATTATGACCTCCTAGCCTTAGGGTTAGAACATAACTTACAATCTCTAGCTAGATCTACCTTGTACTCGATACATCATCATCAATACAATCAAAGCAGGATTTAGGGTATTACCTCTTCGAGAGGGCCTAAACATGGGTACATATTATCCCCTTTGTCACCGGTTACCCATAGATCTGTGATACATAGATTGAGAATCCATACCCCAAGGTTTGTCCGTTCTAGTACCGACATTGTTGCTTTCATTGATAGTTTCGATGTGTGGTCAGAAAAAAAGATTGATGTCTCACCTGCAGATAAACCGCGATGCCGGTTGTGGTGACATCTTCGTCCCCAACCAGCTTTTTGCGTTATGCAGCACTATTCTGAACGTCAACTCAGTGGGCCAGCTAGCTCACATCGAGAACTTCACTCTGGACCAAGTCTTCATGTTCGGGAGCTTGGAGTACATCGCAGCTGTATGTGGTGAACTTGTCCTTTCTGGATGGATACCCACTCGAATCAAAAACCCTTCGGACGTCATGGGTTTGACCTCGGAGCTGACCCTGATCCAGGATACAGATCGGACCCCCTAACGGATCCGGCCCCAACTGTGGAATTGATAATCCTCATGCCAAGCATGGACCCTATCCTCTCATCGGGTACTGACCTCGACCCAAGCACGAATACGGACCCTTCGACAAGCTCAGATCCGATCTACCTAGTTGGCAGTCTCAAATCATCCCTAGCCAACCAAGACGCTGAGGTAGGATCAAGAGAACCGTGAATCACTCTTCAGATCGGCCCGGCCTAAAGCCACGCCATGAACTCCGAGGATCTGTCTCACCCTAATGACATGCTGGATCGCATTTAGAGGCAGTAAATCTTGAATGACCAGACCCTAATCTATGAAAAGATCGGACTTAAACCCGTTGACAGGGAAATTTACGTCCCTCCCACCACCCACCTAGTTTTCATGGTCGATGACTTAACCGACATGCTAGACTACTCCACACCGACATGGATGAAGATGTCGTGTCACACTTGAAGCAGCCACACCCTCAATGCACACATGAAGATGGGCCGCAACATCCACTTACAACGTCTATGTGGTTAATACCCTAAGAATCTCTCGAGACACCGACATTGATGGTTGAAAGGTACCAACGCGAGCCCCAACGGACACAACACGGGCGCTCCCGATAACGGTGCCACGGCTGAAGGTGCTCATGACCAGGGAGAGGACATTAAAGCGTCCCAGGACGGCATAATAGCTCTGCAGGAACACCCGAGGATGAAAACCCAGGCGATCTCGAGGACAGGGCCAATAGTAACTACCTCCCCAAATCCGAGGACGACATGAGTCTTGGAGCCGAGGACTATATAGTCCCCGAAGACCTCTACGAGCAAGAAAGCTTCCGATGGCGTATGGTGGCAATAGCGAGAAGCATGAAAAGGAAATAGCAATAGCTACATGCCGATTAGGACTAGCTCAACAACAAATGGACGGAAGTTCTCATAGCCAAACAAGATCGTGAAGATCGGCGTCAGAGCGCATCCAAATCCTACCCATGCGGGCGCTTATTGCCGGAATTCAGCGATGTGGAAACCAACAACGTGCTTTTGACACTTGGTCGTGCAGACCAACCCGACCGCCTTCCTAGAGGGCCCGACATGCCAACATGGGAGCATTAGAACCCCCAAACATCAAACCGTCATTATGGGAAGGACACGGTTGACTACCGCGAGCCCTACGGCGCATAGAGTACCATCTAAATCATTCAACGGGACACCACATGAGATGTGGACTGGGAAGAGTCCCAACTATTCTTTTATAAAGATTTGGAGTTATGAAGCATTTCACAAGCGACTTCTGTCGGACAAGCTTTCACCCAAATTAGATAAGTGCATATTTGTGGGATATCTTAAGGAAACCTTGGGATATAGCTTCTAAAACCATGAAGAGAACAAAGTGTTTATTGCTCGGAACGGGGTCTTCCTTCAAAAAGAGTTTCTCGGGCAGGAAGTCAGTAGGAGGCAGGTGCAACTCTAAGAAGTTCGAGAACCACTTGGGATAACTTAGATGTGATCATACCCGAGTCTACCATGGAACCCGAGGTGGAAGCGACACCACAACCACGAAGGACAGAAGGATTGCGTAGAGTGTGCGATGTTTTGTTGCTGTAAAGCGACAAGCCGGCTACATATGTGGAAATGATGGTGAGCCGGATTCAGGAGGCATGGCTGGAGGCCATGAGATCCGAGTTAAAGTCCATGGATGAAAATCAAGTCTGGGACTTGGTTGATCCGCCGCTTGACGTCATTACCATTGGTTGAAAATGGATCTTTAAGAAGAAAATTGATGTGGGCAGAAATGTTCAGATCCACAAAACTCGACTTGTTGCCAAAGGTTATGGACAAGTTGAAGGAATTGACTACGAACAGGCATACTCGCTGATAGCAATGTTGAAGTCACAGAGGATCGTACTAGCAATAGCTGCATATTTTGATTACAAGATATGATAGGTGGATGTGAAAACGGCTTTCCTTCACGGAAATTTAACCGAGGACATGTATACAATACAACCTGAGGGTTTTGTCCATCCAACTAGCACTAGAAAGGTATGCAAGCTCAAGAGATCCATTTATGGGTAGAGGCAAGAATCTTGGAGTTGGAATATTCATTTTGATGAGGTCTTCACCGATCTCGGTTTAATCAAGAATGAAGAGGACACTTGTTTATACAAGCAGTTGAGTGGGAGATCGATAGTGCTTTTGATCCTATATATGGATGACAGATTGTTGATCAGAAATGATGTTACGATGCCGAACTCGGTCAAGGAATCATTGGATGGAAAGTTTTCAATGAAGGAATGATGTGTACTACGCAACTTATTCCTGTAGACTCGTGTTGGGCCACCAAGCGCAAAGTTTTGTAGGACAGTAGCAATTTTCCCTTAAGATGACAACGTAAGGTTTATCAATCCGTGGTAGGTGTGAGATGAAGATGGTCTCTCTCAAACAACCCTACAATCAAATACAAGAAATATTTTGTGTCCCCAACACACCAAATACAATGGAAAATTATATAGGTGCACTAGTTTGGCGAAGAGATGGTGATAAAAGTGTAGTATATGGATAGTAGATATAGGTTTTTGTAATCTAAAGTATAAAAAACAAGGTAGCAAATGATAAAATGGAGCACAAATGGTATTGCAATGCTTAGAAACAAGGCCTAGGGTTCATGATTTTCGCTACTGCAATCTCTCCACAGTGCTAACATAATTGAATCATATAACAATCCCTCAATGTGCGATAAAGAGTCACTCCAAAGTTCTTATCTAGCGGAGAACATAAGAAGAAATTGTTTGTAGGGTACGAAACTGCTACTTCTTGAGCTTGCGATTATTTTTCCCTTGAAGGGGAAAGGGTGATGCAATGAAGTAGAGATAAGTATTTCCCTCAGTTAAGAACCAAGGTCTCAATCCAGTAGGAGGCACAAGCCAGTCCCCAATATATGCACCTGCACAAACTAACAAACACTTGCACACAATGCGAAAAAGGGGTTGTCAATCCCTTCACGGTCACTAGCAAGAGTGAGATCTAATAGAGATAGATTTAAAACAATAGTAAAAGGAAAATTAATGTAAATACAAAATAATCGCAACAAGGTATTTGGGTTTTTGGTTGTACAGATCTGAAAATATATGATGGAAAATAGACTCGGGGGCCATAGGTTTCACTACAGGCTTCTCTCTCAAAGAAATCATACGATGGGTACACAAATTACTGTTGAGCAATTGATAGAAAAGCGCAAAGTTATGACAACATCTAAGGCAATGATCATGAATATAGGCATCACGTCCGTGAAAAGTAGACGGCTCCTGCCTGCATCTACTACTATTACTCCACACATCTACCGCTATCCAGCATGCATCTAGAGTATTAAGTTCATAAGAACAAAGTAACGCCTTAAGCAAGATGAGATGGCGTAGAGGGGTAAACTCAAGCCATATTATATAAACCCCATCTTTTTATCCTTAATGGTAACAACACAATATGTGCCTCGCTGCCCCTTCTGTCACTGGGTGAGGACACTGCAAGATTGAACCCATCACAAAGCACCTCTCCCATTGCAAGAAAAATCAATCTAGTTGGCCAAACCAGATCGATAGATCGAAGATAAATACAAAGCTATCTTAATCATGCATAAAAGAGTTCAGAGAAGACTCAAATAATATTCATACTTTATCTGATCATATATCCACAATTCATCGGATCTCAACAAACACACAGCAAAAGAAGATTACATCGAATAGATCTCCAAGAACATGGAGGAGAACATTGTATTGAAGATCAAGGAGAGAGAAGAAGCCATCTAGTTACTAGCTATGGACTCGTAGATCTGTGGTAAATTACTCACACATCATCGGAAGGGTAGCAAGGTTGATGTAGAAGCCCTCTGTGATCGAATCCCCCTCCGGCTGAGTACCGGAAAAGGCCCCAAGATGGGATCTCACGGGAACAAAAACTTGTGGCGGTGGAAAAGTATTTTTGGCGACTCTTCTAACGTAGGGAGAATAGTTTGGTATTTATAGAGCGAAGATTAGAGTTACGAGAGCCACAGTGGGGGCACAAGCCTAGGGGATGCCCCGCACTAGGGTGTGCCCCTATGGCTTGTGGCCTCTCTGTGTATCTTCTGGCCTCCTCTCCAAGTCACGTAGGTATCTTCTGGTCCAAGAAAAATCATCGAAAGTTTTATTCCGTTTGGAATTCGTTTGATATTCCTTTTTGGTAAAAGTCAAAAACAAGAAGAGAAAAATAGAAACTGGCACTAGGCGCTAGGTTAATAGGTTAGTCCCAAAAATGATGTAAAATAGTATATTAATGCATATAAAACATCCAAAGTTGATAATATAATAGTTTGGAACAATCAAAAATTATAGATACATTGGAGAAGTATCAGAAACCACCTCAAAGTTATTCTTTCTGATCAATCTTTTGAGCTATTCTATAAGTGTGACAAACAGACCTAGAGTTCATACTAAAATAGCACCATATGGTACACATCAACCAACTCCAATGTCACCTAGATACTCCAATGTCACCACAAGGATCCGTGAGTTGATTATACGATATGCATCAAACAACTTCGGATTCATAATATTCAATACAACACAAAGAACTTCAAAGAGTGCCCAAAATATCTACTGGAGAAAGTAGGACGAAAACGTGCATTAACCCCTATTCATAGATTACCCCAATGTCACCGCGAGTTGAGTGCCAAAACATACATCAAGTGAATCAATAGAACACCTCATTGTCACCACGGGTATCCATATGCAAGACATACATCAAGTTTTTTCAAATCCATAAAAGTATTCAATCCGATAATAGTGAAACCTCGAAGGTAAAAACTCAGTTCATCACAACAAGATAGAGAGGAGAAAACACCATATGATCCAACTATATTAACAAAGCTCGCGGTACATCATGATCATGCCAAAATAAGAACAAGAGAGAGAGAGAGATCAAACACATATCTACGGGTACAAACCCTCAGGCCCGAGGGTGGACTATTCCCTCCTCATCATGGTGGCCACCGGGATGATGAAGATGGCCTCCGGTGATGATTTCCACCTCCGGAAGGGTGCCGGAATAGGGTCCCAATTGAGTTTTCGTGGATACATAGGCTTGCTGCGGCAGAACTTCTCATCAAAGGTTATTTTTGAGGATTTCTGTATTCATAGGATTTTCTAGCGTCGGTCTCACACTGAGATGGGCTTCAAGGGGCCTACTAACCATGAGGGCGCGCCAAAGGGGGGTAGCGCGCCCTGGTGCCTAGTGGGAAGGAGCCCCCCCCCCATCAACTGGGTCTTTGCTCCAATATATTTGTACTCCAAAATAATCCCCCAAAAAGTTTCGTCCATTTCCAAGAACTTTTATTCCTGCACAAAAACAACACCATGGTAGTTCTTCTGAAAACAGCGTCAGTCCGAGTTAGTTCCATTCAAACCATACCAAAACCATATAGAGCTATTGTAAACATGGCACGAATACTTCATAAATTATAGATACGTTGGAGACGTATCAGCATCCCCAAGCTGAATTACTGCTCATCCTCGAGTAGGTAAATGATAAAAGAAATAATCTAGTGTGAATGCTATCATAGTGCATAAGTTTGATCAATGATAATTTCAATTACTTTTCCTAGCATCATAATCGCAACTCTTTCTCATTCAAACAATGCATTCTCTTGAAACTTAACAACCTATGTTCTTAGTCACCAAACAATTGCAATTCAACTTATTCTCAACAAAGTCTAAGTAAGAGCTCCACATACTCAGTCATTATATAGTCTTCTATGATTGCTAGTACTCAGAACAAATGGCACCCATCGAACACCGAGAAAGATAGCGGCTTAATGTTTCGCCTCCCAACTCATTTATCATAGAGATAATTGTCAACAATAATAATTCATGATCAAATATATTTGACTGTCCATATGTGCCTAGATCTTTCCCTACGACATGATGCTTGCCAACTAGAGGATAATTGAGGTTGAAATGAGAATGCATACTATTGACTCTTGCATAAAAGTAAATACTAGAAAGTAAAAGATAGGCCCTTCGCAGAGGAAAGGATAGGTTGTCATGTGCTTTTTATTTTTGGATGCTCAAGCTCTTAATGCAAAGGAACATCACGTTATATAGCCCCTTATGATAGGAACCTTTATTATGCAGTCCGTCACTTTAATTTCTTTGCCATCACAAGTTCGTACGATGCTTATTTTCCCTTGCACTACAAAATCATACATATTTAGGAGCCATTTTTATTGCTTTTTGCACCGATAACAACTTACTTGAAGGATCTTATTTGATTCATAGGTAGATATGGTGGCCACTCATGGCAAGATACTGGGTTTAAGGGTTTTTTGGATGCATAAGTAGTATTTCTACTTAGTATGAATTTTTGGCTAGCAAATGATCCTAAGCAAACACCACATGTTGGAGGGTCCATAACAATATAACTTCTCTGCAAATACACACAACCATAACTCATTACGTTGTCTTCCTTGTCCAACTACAACTAATTTGCTCAAGTTTAAAAATAATTAATGGGTATTCACAATCATAGAAGATGTCCAAGATAATATATTTGTATGTGAAAGTTCTCTTCCTTATACTAATCATTCATGAATTGCTTGTATGACCAATATTGTGATTGTCAAACTTCAATAGATTTCACTTTCTAAACACAAAGTGAAGCTGCTACTAGACATGATATGAACATATAATTTCAAATTCGAGATATTCAATTCATTCAAAATGAAGCACAAGAGTAAATGACAAACTACCCCAAAAAGATATAAGTGAAGATCAAGTGAGCAGTGAAGTAAATGGGTAGCTATTTGTGGACTCTCTCTCATTTAAAAACTTTCAGTACTAAGTATTTTACACCGCAAGGTGGCCCGAACCTGGGTAAACTGCTATCTTCTGCATCCTCCTTCCTCAGCGGGACCGCGTAGGAGTTTGGTCGTGAGGCTAGGAGTAGCTGACAGGGAGAGTTGAGAAGTAGAGAGCGCGCCCCAGAGTTCGAACCTTCCTTGGGTCCACAGAGCCCTGATTCTGATAGCGGTGGCGGAACTTCTCATCTAGGGTTATTTATAGGGGTTTCTGTATTTATAGGATTTTTTGGCATCGGTCTCACGCTGAGACAGGCTTCGAGGGTCCCACTACCCACCAGGGCACGCCAAAGGGGGATGGAGTGCCCGGTGCCTAGTGGGAAGCAGGGGTCTCCCCTCAAGTGGGTCTTTTCCCAAATATTTTTCTTTTATTCCAAAATAATTCTCCAAAAAATTCCGTCCACTTCCGAGAACTTTTATTTCTATAGAAAAACAACACCATGGTAGTTTCGCTGAAAACAGCGTCAGTCCGGGTTAGTTCCATTCAAATCATACAAAAACGATATATAATTGTTGTAAACATGGCATGAATACTTCATAAATTATATATACATTGGAGAAGTATCAAGGACCTTTGTGAAGCAGTTTACATATTGGGCATTAAGATCTATAGGGATAGATTAAGAAGGAAGCTCGGCTTATGACAAAGCACGTACATAGACAAAGTGTTGAAAACGTTCAACTTGAGTGAGGCCAAGAAAGAGTTCTTGCCACTCTCACATGGTATAAGTCTAAGTGAGACTCGGAGTCCTTCGACATCTTATGAGCAAAGCGGGATGAGTAGCATTCTGTATGCCTCGACAATCGGATCCATCATGTATGCCATGATATGTAGTCGGCCAGATGTTGTTTCTGCAATAAGCTTAACCAGTAGATACCAGGCCAGAGAGTCACTGAGCGGCGGTGAAAACTATTATGAAGTACCTGAAAATAACTAAATAGATGTTCCTATTTAGGGAGGTGAGGAGGAGCTCTGCATAAAGGGTTACGCTGATGCTAGATTTCAAACCAACAGAGACGATTGTCGATCATAGTCTGGATTCATGTATGTCGTGAGCGGAGGAGCAGTGAGGTGGACGAGTTCCAAGCAAGATACTGTGGTCGATTCTACCAGAGAAATTGAATACATTGTCGCTTATGAAGCTGCAAAGGAAGGTGTTTGGATCCGAAACTGTCTGGATGATCTTGGTATTTTCCCAGCCTTGGTAAAACGGTTTGACCTTTACTGTGATAATTCTGGTGCCATCGCACAAGCCAAGGAGCCGAGGAATCACCACAAGAATAGTGACATAGATCGAAAATATCACCTGATACGAAAGACCATAAAGAGTGGTGATATAGAGCTATGCAAAATTTACACGGATGCAAATGTTGCAGATCCATAGACTAAGCCGTTTCCACAACCCATGCACGAGGGGCACGTTAGAGCCATGGGCATACGATGCCTGTTTGAATGACTCTAGTGCAAGTGAGAGACTGTTGGATATATGCCCTTAAGGCAATCATGCATGAGGATATTTCCTATGTGTTTATGAATAAAGATAGTCCTTGGACTTTATCAATGATGTGTATCACCGAATACGTGACTTGTTTGTGCGACTATGTGTTGTATGATGACTGTCCTAAAAGGTCCCTAGTCGAAAAAGTTGTGTGGACGCACAACCGACTAGACTAGCGTATGACATGGTGGATGGCTCGGTCTCACTGGCCATGGAGCATTGGATGCTAACTAGATAATATGGACTCAGAATGATCTGGTCGGATCCGAGTCGAGATAAGGTCCTAGTTGGACTCACCCAACTATGAGACGCGATGATATGTCATTTGTGAGTCTCTTGTACAACATATGTTCTATGTCTTAAGACCTGAGTTGTCGCATATACTCAAAACGGTGGCATACCTGCTTTAGGCGGACTAAATGCTATTCCATGACCGAGTAGTTACAAGCTTGTCCAGACCCATGCCGCGAGACATGGTCGAGCAAGATGGGATTTGTCCCTCCGATCAGAGGAGATAGACTCTGGACCCCTCATGTGATCCTACCAAGATAAACATGGCCATGCGACGAGGATTATGAGATAAGCTGGTTTGTGGTCGGTATCACTGGAATGAAAGAGAGGTCGGGCTAGCACAGGGATGACGGTCTCGCTTTGAGACCGACAACATATATCGTGTGAAAAAGGGAACAGAAGTGTGACACATTGTACAGGTTCACCAGCCGGCTTCATTGTCAACTTGGTGGTTGACACGCCTTGATAGAGGCCGCTACCAGACGAGCAGGTCAGATGTGATCTGGCCTGTGACCAAGCCGACTTGAACCTAAGGGGTCGCACGCTTAAGGGAAGGAACCTATAAGGTCGGGTCCGAGGACATTAGTCAAATGTGATCCGAGCTGGACTTGCATCATGACCGAGTAGACTTTGGGCTTTCCGGTCCATGCGGGGCCCAAGTGTTGAGCCCGCAATAGATGCCTATGTATAGTGGAGGAGCGGCACACTCATCCTGTTGGTTACTTCGGCACTGTCACTAGGGCTTTGCATGTGTTGCAACTAGCCACCTCTACTCGCCACCGGTTGTGTGATTGTACCTAGTAGTCCGCCACACGACGTTCCTCCTACACGCGTGGATATCGTTAGAGGCGGTGCACTTGCGCTGCTCTAGCGAACTTGTTCGTGGGATCTGATCTGCTACATGGGAGATCGACGAGAAGGAGACGAATCCAGAAACGTGTTTCCCTAACTCTACTTCTGTTGGACGGCACTGCACGCCTAGTGGTAATGATCCGTGATACATCTCTTGTAGCTTGTTCCTGGATGTTCTGCGGGTAAGAAAATTTAAATTTGCAGTCGATGCATCGCACAGTAGATCCCAACACTCCTTGGACACAAACCATCGAAGATAATGTCACATGCTTGAGCATTATATTGCAACATCTTAAATTCTACCATGGTTTCTCCATGATCCGATTCTTTTCCATCTTCAAAGAACTCACCTTGCAAGCCAACACGAACAACAACCCAAATGGCGGGCGTATGACCAAGAGTATGCATTTTAATCTTATGCTTCCAACTAGCAAACTTTGTACACTTGAAATAAGGACCTCTACTGTGGTAATTTCCCTCAGTAGACGACATACTCTCCTTGGTGATTAGACCAAAGCAATGGAGATCAAAGCTATGATACCACTTATTGGATCGCAAATAGGTCTAGACGGAGTGATTGGACTACTTGACAAATATATTTTTTCCAATTTTAGTTTGAGGCAAGTTTTAGCAATTCTAACAAGTCTTCTCACATCCTACACATGCAAGTCTAAGAGTAATAGGCAACGAAAAGTAAAGACTTTGCATATGAACATAAAAAGGGTAAGGAGAAGATCAAACGCAATGAAGACATGGTGATGATTGTAGTGTCTCCGATAGGTGGTATTATCGTACATCCACGTTAATGGAGACTTCAACCCACACCGGGTCACGGGTGCACGAGCCCGCATAGGGCCACTCACGAAGGGTCCATGAAGAGTCAACCTTGCCTATTCCATTATGTCTTAGCCTCACTCGGGGTAGATCTTGATGAAGTATGGGATATCCTTGCCCTTACAAACTCCTTGGTTCAAATCCATATCTTGGAGGCTCCCAGGTGACACCTAGCCAATCTAGGAGACATCACTCTCCAAAAGGTAATAGATGTTGTTTATGATGAACTCCTTGCTCTTCTGCTTCAAAAGATAGTCTCCTCAACACTCAGTAGGTTGGAGCGGAATCCAATTGATTTCAGCACAAGTGTAGGTGGTTTCCTATCACGAATTGGATATGGGAAGTGGTAGCTTTGTCCTCATTGCTATTTGAGAGTTGGTGAAATGGTTGGGGTAGATATAGGCAGCACAAAAAATCTAACCATTACACACCTTTATGCACAACTTGATGGGACCGAATGAGAACACTCCGTGAGACCGACTAGTGCAAAAGGTTCGAACTTTAGGATTTTCGGTGAGACCATATGGAACAACTCACTGAGATCGAATGAGGATGACCTAGTCACTTTCACACTTTGCTGACACCGATCGAAACCACTTGGAAATTCCGAAGTGAAATCGATATGCAAAAGAAGGTTGGCAAGTGCACTTTGGTGAGGCTGAGTTGCTAGGGTTTAGGGAGTGGCTATGTCAAGTGTATCTCAGTGAGTTCGGGTAGATGTGTTTCGATGGGACCGAGGTAGGCAAATCTTTTGAATGTGAGAGTGGGTGACTGTTTTGAAGCAGTATCTATAATCACTTGAGCAAATAGTCTATGATAAAACTTTATCGCATTTTAATAGTGTTGCCTTTCCTATGAACTGAATGTGATCTTGGATCACTTAATAAAAAATGTAGAGTCTTAAAACTATTTCCAATGCTTGTCACTCGCATTTTGAGGGGTCCACATTCACATACCATTGCCATACCTAAATGAATTTTCCAGAAATATTCTTTGAGTATGCATTAGTACAATGATGCATATGTTGTTATGAATTACCAAAACCACCTGGGGATTAGTTGCAATTTCACTAGCCCGTCACGACCCCACTCCGTCCCCACAAAAACCTCACCCGGAGCAAACCCTACCTTACTTCATTGTCGCTGCACTCCCCATCTCTTCTCCTCCCACTCCCCAATGTGTTCCCCTCCCGATCTCCGCCTACCATGTCCAACACCGGCAGCCACTTCTATGGATACGAGGATGAGTGGGATGAGTTCCTCCACAAGGCAGAGGGCGGCGAGGAGGAGCTGGCCCATCGCATCGCCTTGTAGCGGTCACAGGTGGACACGTGCAGCAACTCTAGCTCTGCTCCGTCCTCAATCACACGTCGCCGCAACACCGACGCCGGAGTAAGCCTGTCCTGCACCGCGCACAATTCCGCATGGTCAGCCCGCTCCGCGCCGGAGCTAGTCCGTCCCGCACCACGCACAATTCTGCATGGCCAGCCCACTCCGTGCCGCTTGCCCACCGCCCTCAGCACCTTCCAGTCATTGCTCCTCAACGGTAGCGATGATTTTTAGTGCCCGCTCCATCGGCGCTACGGACACGCACGCCCCACTCGAAGGCACGTGCCACCTGCTGCGAGAGGCGGCGGGATAGGGAGAGGGCGGCAACCTAGGAGGCAGGCACACAGTCCTCCTGCCGCCACAACGGGCCGCCGACGGTGCTCGATGAGGAGGAGCATCCCCTCGCAGCTGTTACTGTCGTTTGTTAAGGACGACGGAGACAGGCGCCCGCCGTCTCCATTGAAATAAGGCGAAGGTGCTCCGACTAGGTCTGGAGGAGTCGGCGGCCGAGGCGGCGAAGCTCAAGAGGCAGCAGGACCACGCCATCTGGAGGATGGCTGGCTTAAACGATTCCTCCTCCTCCTTCTCCGACGTCATCAACGTCTCCAACGAGAGCTCTGACGACCAGCCTCCTTCCTCTGATGCCTACACGGACGCCTACAGCAACGTCCGTGACCGGAAGGACAAAGGGCTGGTGAGGAAGTGGTGAACCTCGGCCCTCTCTCCGTTTATTTCCGTTCTTAGTAATTTACTAATTTTAGTTTAGATCTTGTCCGTCCGCTGTATGGTGGCGCTCTTTTGGTTGATTGTGTGGATTTCTATGTCGATTCATTGAATGTCAGTCTGTTTTACTGATGATCTACGTAATTTCATGTTGCATGCATAGTATCAATTTAGAGTATTAAATATGAGATAGACAGCCATGAAAGCAAAAACTTACTAAGACGTAACCGGTCACTGTCGGTGGACCCTTCCGAACGCATATGCAGGAGTATAGAATGTCAGATTTGGTATGCGTGGCGTAGATGCTCTTAGCGGACTTGTTGGTTGTTGATCGGACACACTGATGTCGGTGCGGCTTCTCGTGCGCGCTTCCGCTGACTTGATCTGCCCGAGAATATACATCGCCACTGACTCGCAGTCACATGTGCACTAGTTGATGGTCTCACGAGGGCGTGCGCCAAAAACTAGTGTTGCACATGGATGGCTTGCACAAACACACGTAACGCTAAATGTTAGTTGTGCTGAGATGTAACCAACTACTAATACAAATCCGGGCCTGCGGCAGAAGCGAGATCGCCGTCCCTGTCGACGGAAGGTCCAAATCACGTCGTGATCCGCTGTCAATTGACGACAGTACGGTGCACATGTACCTGCAGCTTACTCAAACGGGCCTCACATCCACAGACAGGTCTTTCTGATGTGCTAGGTTGTGCTCGATCTACAAGTAACTAATCCAGAGCATTTGCTTGCACACTTCGCATACAGAAAGCGAGAGCAATGACCTGTCTGGAGGTCGTAAACATCGTACCTGCTGCCTGATTGTTATCCTGGTCGACGACGCAGATTTTTTTTTTTTTTTTTTTTTTTTGCGGGTTGACGGGGTTCTTTTTGCGAAGAGAGATCCAGGGGAATCTCAAATTTTGTCTGTAATTAAAATTATTAATTGTCGTGTCAAATCAGTGGCTGCTGCCACCAATCCACCATTCTCTCGCATCTTTCGAAGTGGGCTCAAATGATGGAACTGCGTGAGCTGAGCTTCTATCCGCAGTTCTTGTCGCGTACTCTTTCCATGGAATTTTTTAGTCTAGAGGGGACTGACATGGGTAAGATCTAACGCTAGTTGTAGGAGCGCGCACTAGAAGAAGGTGCCTGCAAAGTGTTGAGCAAAAAGGGATTTAATTTGGTTTCTTTTAGCTTTCCGAAGTTTCCTCCGGTTGGCAGCCTCAGTTCGTAAATTCAGTGACCGTGTCCTTCAGTTTGGGCACCAAGAGGTGAGGAATCTTCCCTGACTAAAATACTACTCTACGTACTTGTTATTTGTTAGGATGGAAACTCATTTTAGGCGCCGATCTCCGGTAGCAATCCTTGAAGGAAAAGCTAAGAGCAAACTCTAGCAGATTTTCTAGTTTCAACAATAACTCGGTCAGATTTTCTGGAAATTCATGATCTACAGAAAACTGCTATTATAGTGATTGGGCAACAAAATTAGACGCTAAGAGCACATGGGGCGACTCATTTCGTCCGCCGCCGTCCGTTTGGGTCGGCACGGACACAAAAGGCGGCCCAACGTGCCGACCCAAACGGACGCGCGTCCGCTTTTCGTCCGCGGGCGACCCGTTCCCGGCCCATTTTTACGCCGGATTAGCATCGACGCGGACACGCGACGGACGCGTATGCGCTCGCCTTCTCCTCTCCCCGGGCCCGCTGGTCGGTGGCACATTGGCCTCCCCTCTCACCCCCAGCCAACAGCAACCCTCGCTCGCCTCCTTCGTCGCCGACGTCGACGCCCATTTTTGTCGGCGACTCAGCCAGCTGCCGCCGCCCCCACATCCACCCAACAACGCC
>LR738713.1:342133167-342159490 GCA_902687465.1 Secale cereale
CCCCCCCCCCCCCCCCCGTCGCCCGCCACCACCGTTTTGCCGCAGGGGAGCAAACTGCTTCCCACCGCCGCTCCCCCCACCGCACAGCCGCCCGCGCGTAAGAAGCCGCCTCATCCGACCGACAAGCTCGTTGGACGCCGGATTACTCGTTGGACGCCGACAGGGCAGCTAGCTGGTCCGTGCGCGCCGCGACTTCCCTCGCCGGCCGTCTCCTTCGACGAACAGTTTGCCGAGGTACGAAATGGACTCCGCCAACGAGTTCTTTTTCCACATATTCCTTTGCGACTCCGACGATTCGTCGTGTGGCGACGAGGAGGAGATTTTGGCTGCTGTGCTGGTCCAGCACCACATCGACAGCAGGCGGCCGTTGTTCCGCGGCTCCATTCCGGGCCACCTTCCGGCGTTGAATCGCAACCGAGAGAGCGGGTATTTCCTTCTTTGGAAATACTACTTTGATACAACAAACCCGTTGTTCAAACATCAAAAATTCCGCCGCCGTTTCCGTATGAGTAGGCATGTTTTCAACCGTATTAGAGAGGGGGTGGTCGGTTATGATGACTATTTCGAGTGCAAAGAGGATGCCATTGGTAAGATTGGTTTCTCCTCTTATCAGAAATGCACTGCCGCCATCCGAATGCTTGTATACGGAGTGCCCGGTGATCTCATTGACGAGTACGTCCGTATGAGCAAGTATACATGCCTAGAATCCCTATATAAGTTTTGCAAGGTTGTTATTGTTGTGTTTAGCCCTGAGTACTTAGAGAGCCGATAGCTGAAGATACAACCCGTTTGTTGGCTATGAATGCCAGAAGGGGCTTCCCAGGGATGCTTGGCAGCATAGACTGCATGCACTAGGAGTGGAAGAACTGTCCTTTTGCATGGCAAGGGCAGTACAAGGGCAATGTCAGGGCTTGCACTGTCATACTAGATGCCGCGGCGTCTCAAGATCTCTGGATCTGGCACTCTTTCTTTGACATGGCTGGATCACACAATGATATCAACGTGCTTTAGCGCTCGCCGGTGTTTGCTAGGCTTGCCGAAGGCAACAACCCACCAATGAACTTTACCGTCAACGGTCACAACTACGACAAAGGGTACTACCTGAGTGACGGTATCTATCCTCAATGGACCACTATTGTCAAGACAATACCGAACCCTGTCGGAGAGAAGAGGAAAAGATTTTCCCAAGAGCAAGAGAGTGCTAGGAAGGATGTTGAGCGTGCCTTTGGTGTTTTCCAATCTCGATGGGGCATCGTTCGGTATCCTGCTAATACCTGGAGCACGTAGAAATTATGGGAGGTGATCACCACTTGTGTGATCATGCACAATATGATTGTAGAAGACGAGCGCCCGGAACGTCTGTACGATCAAGGCTTTCAGTTTCAGGGTGAGAATATTGTGCGTGAGCATGGAGTAGCGGCAACGTTTGAACAGTTCACCCAATTTCATGAAGACATGCGTGATTCGGAAACTCACGTGCAACTGCAAAATGATTTGGTTGAGTATATGTGGGCTCATGTTGGCAACCAATAGATGTATCTTCTTTTATTCGTTTGCAGAACTATGTGAAACATTTTTATTTATATCCGGTTTGTAAAACTATACTATTTTTATTTGGATCGGTAAACTATTTTTTCTTTAAAACAATATGTTTTTTTGCGGTGTGAAAAGAAATCTCCATTAATCTCACGGGTGCTTTTCAGCCGCAACCAGATTTACAACAAAGTTCATACCGGCAGCACGCCATACTGCTGTACGCGGGGTGCTATGGCCCTAGGCGGTCAGCTCATGACTAACAATGTTCTGAGAGCGGTTACAATGAATAAAAGAGATCTCCCTAGTAGCGAGACTAGCCATGCTGCGAATCTCCTCTACTAGTGCACGATGAATCGATCTATCCCGCTGACGTCCCGTAAGCATGGCCACCGCCTCCGTGCTATCTATCTCGACCACGATCGGTAGGTTCGTCCGATACAAGGCCAACTAGGCCTTCCCTGCACGCCGCTAGCTCCGCCTCGAGGGCATTATTGCATGTGCGGAGCTCCCTGCATGCGCTATAGATGATGTCACCTCTATCATCTCGAAGGATCATGCCACCACCCGCCGCCCTCGTGGCTGCGATATAACTCCCGTCCGTGTTCAACTTTGCCCAGCCCGGCAAAGTGGGGGCCCAGCTCGCAATCGCCTTGGTCTCCGTGCGCACCTGGGCGCATTGTGGTGATGTAATGACCACCATGTTTCCCATCACTAGATCACCCGTAGGATGTTTCTGTAAGCACAAAAGTGAGTTGATGTACCCGCGCAAAAAACGCCTTGAAGCTTCGGCAGGGGGTGGCGGCTTGGCATGAGTGATCTCGTTGCGGACATGCCATATCCGCCACATGGTCATGAGCACCACCAGTCTTGCCGTCTCGTCCAAGGGGTCCAACAGTGAGAAGACCCACTCTGGGCCTGTATCCTGGATGGACTCCACCTTGGGGATGTTCCAGTCCAAAGCCATGATGCGCCAGAGCTCCCTTGCTAGGGGGCACCTGCAAAGCGCATGGAATCCGTCCTCACGTTCCATAGCACAGAGGGGGCATATGTCAGTAATATTGGGCGGCCAGCCGGCCACGCCGGCAAATATGAGTTGGCGCGTTGAGCGCGCTGCCTACCCAAATCTAAAAGAGAGCGGACACTGGGCGGGCGACCGATTCAAACGGACAAAAGACGGACGACATTAACGTTCGTTTGGGTCGTTACATTGGAGTTGCTCTAACACATATTATTTGAACCCTGATGTTGGCCTGACGTTCAGTCTGGGAGAGCCCGGACTGTAACAATTCGTTCAGTACCATCAAGGCCATCGATGGAACAATCTCGTTCGGGACCAGGAGCGCGCCACGCGAACTCCCTTCCCCCGGCCATATAGGCCTTTTTGTTGTGAAGCTCATGCCCTTTTGCTGTAAAAACAAAAAATAAATCCCAGTTTGCTATGACTAATAAAGCCCAGTTTTTCCATTACTAATAAAGCCTGGTTTTTGCCATGCTATGAAAAAACATTGCCATGGTTCATAAAAACGGAGAAATAAATTTTGATGTGTCAGGGAGTGAAAATCAAAAGGATGCCATATTGATTACTAAAACAAATTCATGGTTCAAACAAAAGCCATAATGCAAGAAAACATTGTCATGGCCTTTTGCCATACTGTGAAAAATATTCCATGGTTCAAGTTTATGTTTTCCAAAATGGCGCAAAAAAGGAAGAAGTCATGGCAATTATATTGACATGTATGCAAAGTTTAAAAATTCTCGTGGCAATATAGATAAATTTTCCATGTCAAGAGGTAAAACAAATCTTTTGTTCGGTACGAGCACTCCCCCACGACGAACAAATTAGTTCAGTACGAGAACCTCCACAGCCGAACACCCTCCCAATAGCCCTACATGCCATTTCCCTGCGAAAATGAAAACAAAAAAAGCCCAGTACTGTAACATAATAAAAAGCCCATTTTCTTTGTTGTGACAAATAAAAGTCGAGTCTTTACAAAGCAGAAGAAATTTGCCATGGCAAAAGAAAGTAAAATCTACAAACAAACGGAGTAGATTCTGCCATGGCAAAAATGGAGTAAAGTTTGCCATGGCAAAAAATGGATACATTTTTTCCATGGAAAATAAATTAAAAATTGCCATGGGACCACAAGTATATTTGCCATGCAACATATTAAAAAAATTCTTATTCTGGAAATGTAAATTTGCTATCATATTCAAATTAGAATTGCCATGCTCTTTACAATAAATTTGTCATGCCGAAAATAAAGTAAAAATTGCCACGTTATTGAAAGTATGTGAGGCAAAAACTGGAGTGCATTTTGCCATGACAAAAAATCGAGTAAAATCTGCCATGGCGAAGAAAAGAGTAATTTTGCGATGGAAATAAATTTAAAACTGCCATGGCTAAACAAGTATATTTGGCATGCTACATATTAAAATTTGGCATGTTCTAGAAATGTAAATTTGCCATCATATATAAATTAAAATTGCTATGCTCTATACAATAAAGTAAATTTTGTCATGTGATTAAGAGTATAGTTTCCATGGAAAAAGAAAATGTAGAAAAACACACTCTTAGATGTGAATAAAAGTATTTTTGCCATGCCTAGTGAACTACCATTGCCATGCCCCATTAATACATTTGTCAGAAACATCTTAAGTTTGCCATTGCAAATTTTCCATTTTTTAAATACATATTAAGTTACCATATTTTGGAACATCTATAACGTTGCCATGTTTTTGAACATATTAAGTTGTCATGGTTTTGAACATCTATAACTTTACCATGTTTTTGAACATGGCAAAGTTGACATGACAAGTTGTTTAAATTTGCCAAAAACATGTCTATAGGACTATAACCGGTCCTCATCATTCGGTAGGACATATCAAAGCTCAAATTTTACAAGCATTTCACTGAAACTGAATAGCTACACAAAAAAACTACTCGGTTTTTCAGAACTAGGCATGTACATGGATGGACCAGCAGTAAAAAAACGGAACAGAACATCTAAAAAAATATAAATAAAAGAATTGTAACGAAACTCTGAAGAATTCTTTAGCTCGCCTGTAGAGCTACTCATGCTCCCTGGTGGCCAGATACAAGTGTTTTGGTGCTCGTAGATGATGGAGGAATTCGACAGGTTGCCATGGCGTTTCGACGAGCAGAACGAGGAGCATGGTGGTGTGGTCGCCCTCGTCTCCATCACAACAAGGAACACGACGCAACAGGAGTAGAAGAAGCCACCTCTCCCTCGCACCCACGGTTTGCCGTGGATTTTGGAAGCGTAGTGCCCTGCGTCAGCGTCACCCGCTCCTTTGTTTTGCACATGTACAAATCTGGAGGATAGCTTGTCGCAGGGTGCGTTCCCGTTATGGATGACAGCGGCCTAATTCTGCACTACGTGGGGAGAAGAGAGATTAGCGGGGCGAAGAGCAGAGCGAGAGAAGAGGAGCGGCACATGCGGCTATGAAGGAACCTAGTGGCGCTCGTTGGTGCTTGCCGGTCGCCGAAGGTGCAGGAGAGGCAACAAGGTCGCTCGTATTGATCTCCTGCTCGGGATCCTTCTAGTGCGAGTGAGTGGGGTGGAATGGGTGAGACAAAGTCGTGGGGCAATGTATGAGGCATTCGGGCGACCTCGCACTCGACCCGGACGACCAGTTGGGATGACATGGAAAGTGAATAATGTCAAGATGCGTGCATTTAGATCAAACGGTAACACAGGCTTTTGAACCGATTGTCTTCCTGCCACATGTGTGACACTTATCATTTCGGTACTCCATTGCGAAAAGTCCAACAACCATATATTAAGGGCGTGTTCTCAAGTCCTCCAAGCTTCCTAAACTCCACAGATCCAGCTTCCCAAAGTCGCTTCTCACTTCCTGCAGTGATTCTCAACCCGTTCGGGGTGGTTCGTAGCTTCTCCAAGCGTCGCAGGCCTGTTGGGCGCCAGTTTTGGCCCGCTAGAGGCATCACACTTCAGGCCAGCCTGTACAGAGGCCGAACTATGGATGCCATGGCCAGATCTCGGGGGAGGAGACAAGCTGGAAGGACGATGAGGAGAGGAGGCGACCTGCCGGAGGGAAGGCTTGATGGCCGGCGAAGCGGGTGGAGCAGTGGTGGTGGTGGCGTGGTGAGATGGAGGGACGCCGGTGTCGGGATGCAGCGGGGATCCACCTCCTTGCGACGGAACCAACGGGAACGAGGTTGGAACGGCTTGATCTGCCATCAGATTGGAGCGGTAGTCGGCGACGGACTGGGGGTGTGCGTGGCGGCGGTGGTCGCGAGGGCGGCTAGGGTTGGCGCTAGGGAAGAGGAACATGGTGATGTCTCTGCTCTCGTACCTATTCGAGGGAGAGGGGTTGAATTGGTATGTTTGGCGGTGGCAGTTGGACGTAAAAGGGCAAACTCCAGCTTTATGTTTTGATGGAGCTGGGCTGAGATTGCTTCTCGTTTTTGCACGTAGCTCCAACTTAGCTTCTAGAATCTAGCTTCAGGAGTCTCTCGCGTTCGGGGCGGCTTCTCACGGGAAGTTTTTGGAGTTGAGAGCTGGGGCTTTGCCGAACATGCCCTAAGTATCGCATGTCCTATGGATCTAACACATGAGTTTTGTTGTGGCATGGTTGTTTTTTGTCCCGACACAACCCCGTTGATTTGCAAGGTGTTTTGATCGGTTTCTTGTCCCTCCATGTTTGTCCGTATATGGTACATTTTCTGGATTTAGTTTGTCTACGCAGTCGACGGGAGCAATGAAAGTTATTCGTTGGAATTTCCACGGTATGGCCAGCAACGCGATAGTCAGAGCTCTTCCGGATCTCGAGAAGCAATGGTGGCCGTTGGTGGATTGTGAACTGCAAGACATTGACTTATCCACCGATCGGTTTATGTGGCGTAGAAGCAGATTTAGAGAAAGGCTGGACATAGGTTTTTGTAATGGGGAACTCCATGGTCTGTTCCCAAATGCTAAAGTGATCAATGTTGAACACAACAAATCGGACCACGAGCAAACAACGGATGTGGAGGTTGATGAGGTGTGCTATGCAAAGGAGCGCACAAAACATTTTGAGGCTCGATGGTTGAAAGAACAGAGTGGCATAGATGTCGTCACAACGGCATGAGAGAGGACAGATAGCTCGGGTCCCCTTGCAGGTCGCAAATCATCAGTTCATCGCGAGCTTCATTTGCGGGACACATACACTTTGAAGTCACCACGTCCTCACATATATATGGTTGTAAGAATCAAGTTCTGAAACCCATGCCCGCTTTAATACTAAGTGTTTACCCCCTAAGGTTGTTAAAGGTCCGATTAAAAAACTATAATTTAGTTCTCTCCTCGAGACTTGGCAGAGCCACGTACGTAGTGCACATCCTCTCGTGGGTTCAATAACTCAAGGTATGGAACCTCTATGATACCCAAACTGAATCTTGAAGACTTCGTTGTGTGTAGTATATGATCCATGTGCATGCATTTGCATAAAAAGAGGGTTTGAACACGGTGGATGTGGTTGTACGGACACACAAATGAGGGGCAGGCCAACGTTGTTCGCGGACGCGTCCGCGAATATTTATGGGGTCATATTTGCCCTGTCCTGAAGTAGCTGCTCTTTGGGACCTTCTATTGTTTAGGACTCGATTGTAAACATTTAGGGGGTCATATTTGGCTATTTCAGTTGTACTCCCTTCTTTCCTTTTTAGTCTATATATAAGTTTTGTATGAAGTCAAAATAACTAACTTAATCAAACTTATATAAAAATATCAACAATCACAATACCAAATGAATATTATTAGATTCATTACGGAATATAATTTCATATTATATATTTTTGGTACTATAAATGTTGATAGCTTTCAATATAAATTTGGTCAAAATTTACAAAGTTTTATTTTTTGAATTCATAGGGGGCGGGGGGGTTAACTCCCCCTCCTGAATCTTATCATATATAGGCGGGAACAGTCCCAAGGGTTTATCATACACAGATGCTGGCATCTAATGGGGGCGATAGGGAGGGTAGTCGGAGGGCCAAAGCCACAACGACACCTTCAGGGGGTGCAACCCTCCTAGTCGCCTACCGGAGAAGGCGCACAGCTAGGCGTCGACATGCATTTCGGGCTCGGAGCAAAGAAGCCCCCTCCACAGTGCCTCATCCTCATGACAACCACGTAGATCAGGGAGGGAGAGAGACCGTGGAGCACCACCGTGTTATAGTGCTTTCACAACCTCCAACAACAGAGGACAAATTCGATGGGAGAGCCGAGGCGTGATGCCCCTCTCTGGGAGGAGATGCGGCGAAATGATGGAAACACAAGCCATGGATACACCGACAGAGTGTTGGAAGATGCTCACAAACGTTCGCTCGAACAACGGGCGGTCGGCTGTCTCCTTGTCGGCGCCGCGGATGGGACAACTGGCTTCAGAGGCAGCAACATTGGTCTTCTTCACGAGCACATCGTTGAGGGAGTCCTGGACTAGGGGATCCTCGGTTTATCGGCCTACCTCTCGTGGGCCGGATAGATGGGCCGATGGGTGACCACTACGGGTCTGAACTGTCAGATAAACCTATGGCTGGGGATGAAGATTCTCGGAGGCTTGGTGTGTCCTCCAAGTCTAGATAAGAAGAATCGGCATGCTTATTCTTTCCTTGTAACCACTACGTGTAAACCTTAGAACCCTTGGTGTCTATATAAACTAGAGTGTTTAGTCCATAGAGGATAGAACAACAACCATTGCCCTATTAGCCTACGGTTAGTTTATCCGATCTCCAGGTAAATCAACTCTGTGACCATCCTATACACCATAATATAATCGAGCATGACGTAGGGATTTACCTCTTAGAGAGGGCCTGAACCTGGGTAAACATTGTGTCCTTCGTCTCTTGTTCCCCATTGATCCAGGATCCAGAGGTCAGCCCCCCTACCCAAGATCCGTCGGTTTTGACACCAACATTGGTGCTTTCATTGAGAATTTCGTTGTTGGATCGCCGAAGGATCAATGGATCACTTAGTCATTTGCAACATTGTCGATGCCACAGCCATGTTCGTCCCCGGCCAGATCTTTTCGTTCAGCAGCATCACGCTGCACGCCGATCAGACCAGCCGCCTTGGCCAGGTCAAAAACCTTTCCCCCAATCACGAGGCCCTTCACAGGAACCTAGAGTCCGGCGCCGACCCTCGTCAAAATCTCCCTCTTATAGAATCCCTGGCTCCCGCCAAAAAGGTTGCCGAACCCAATGCCTTGGCCTCAGGGTCAGCAAGACTGACAAAAATCAGCATTAGCCGGGACCCGGCCTTGAAGCTGGACCCCGTTGGATCACCCGAAGACCATCCGGCCTTAAAGTTGGACTCCGAGAAATTATCCAAAGACTGCCCGTCCGAACGCTTAGGCGGCTTGAGCTCGACGGACTCCTCGTGAATGAACGATCTACTAAATAGATTCCGCTACATGGGAATCTCTGTTGGCTTATCTCCGGCCTATGATCGGATCGCGCTTAAACCCGATGACAGGGAGATCGCACCCCGCCCATCACGCACCTCGTCGCTGTCATTGAAGAAACAACCGAGGGATCACGATTTCCTAAGTTAAAAACAATATACACCCGGGTCTCCAATCACCCCGTCCAAGTCTTTGACAGGGAAGCCGACGTTCGACAGGAGAAGATCCCGAACGCAAGCCATAACACGGAGGACGACCTTGAGTCGGCACATTTGCGCATGGACAACAATACAGATGCCGAACAAGAGGTCCCGGACATGGTTAAAACACGGGCCGTCACTGCCGAAGCTCCGAACTCACAACCTACGGGAAGGCAGGGATTTTTCCCACCCACCACCCATGCTGAATACTCTCCGGACCCAGAAAACCAAGACGTGTGGGATCTGATGTATGTCAAGCAGCAGCCCGGAGAAACCGTCCATCACGACCGGGTTAGATTCCTCCTGGTTAAAAACAAGATCATGGACTGCTGCGACAAAGAAATAATAGCTACTTTCCGGTTTAACTGCCGGGACGAAGGAATCCTGAACACCCTCCCCCGTCACCATCTGCAAAACTTCACTGAACTATTGGATTTGGTGCACAAATATTGTGCCATGGAAGCGCCTAGAGGGAACAGGAAATGGATAAAGAGAAGACGTATGCTGAGCAACCTAGAGAATCCCAGGCAGAATGCACACACTCTCGATGGCCGTCCGAACACGAACCCGCGGAAAAGAAATATACCCCTCATAGCAACCAACTTAGTCCTGGACGAGCTATTTAACAAGCCATGAGCCATACACTCGGCCTTGTTTAATACAAACCCAACCCATAGGCTTCAAGCTTGTTGGGTGGTAAGGCAAGTGGCCAAGAGCGGCGAAGAAATCCTCGGGATCACGCTTCCAGTAGACGATCAACAGCATCTCCAAATGATAATAATGATGTCCGGGCAATCTAGGAGACATTCTCTTCGAGTAATAAAAGGGAAAAATCCCTTCGAGAGCTCGGCCAGGTCTACCAGGTTAGAACCGCATAGTCATGGACAGACATGCCGATCACCGTTGATGACAAAGACGAGCCAAGGGCCCACCCAACCCGAGAACCCGCCGCATTAGTCCTCGATCCCATAGTGGACGGCTACAGATTAATAAAAGTACTGATGGACGGGGTCGACAGTCTGAACCTCATTTACGAGGACACCCTTGACAAAATGCAGTTCGACAGATCTTGCATTGAACAAAGCCATACCACTTTTCGGGGAATTATCCCCGGTACAGAAGCACGCTACTCCGGACGGGTCACCTTGGACGTAATGTTCAGCAAGCCCGATAATTACAGATCCAAAGAGTTGTTCCACATTGTCCCCTTCCATAGCGGATACCACGCTTTACTAGGGCGTGAGGCATTCTCCCGATGACATGTTATACCACATTACGGGTATATGAAACTCAAAATGCCAGGGCCCAATGGTGTGATCACACTCGCCAGCAATCCATAAAAATCCCTCCGAGCCGAAAACAAAATAGCATCACTCACCCTTGAGGCACTGTCCGAGGCCCTTGCAGCCGAGGAATTAATTACGCTCCGCACAACGGTCCACAAGGACGACGTGGTCCTTAGTAAAAGGTCCAAATCCACATTGTTCAAGCCAGTTAACGAGATAATCCAATTCCAAGTACATCCAGTGGACCCCAACAAAATAGCGTCCATTGGGGCCCAACTGGACCCCGCAGTCGACGCGTTACGCACATTCCTGCGCGAGAATTGGAACAGATTCGCCTGACACCCTTCAGATATGCCCGAAATCCCACGAAGACTAGCGGAGCATAGCCTAAAAATAATAAAAGGCTTCAAGTCAGTTAAAAAAGCGTCGCGCCGCTTCTCCGAACCCAAACGCAGGCCATGGGAGAGGAATTAGCGAAGCCTGATTCATCCATGAAATCAAACACCCCGAGTGGTTAGCAAACCTGGTCATGGTACCCAAAAAGGATAAATCCTAGCGGCTATGTGCCGATTTTAAAGACTTAAATAAAGCCTGCCCCAAGGAGCCCTTCCCCTTACCAAGGATAGACCAGATCATCGATTCTACTGCTGGACACAACTCACTATGCTTCCTCGTCGCCTATTCCGGATGCCATCAAATCAAAATGAAGGAATCCGACCAAGCCGCAAGTGCGTTCATCACTTCTTATGGGCCATTCTGCTTCAACACAATGCCTTTTGGATTAAAAAACACATGAGCCACGTATCAACGCCTGATTCAAACATGCCTCGAAAAACAAATCGTCAAGACAGTCGAAGCATATGTGTACGACGTGGTCATTAAAACCGAACACGTCAGCCAGCTAGTGGACGACCTCCGTTAGACCTTTTATAATTTGTGGGCTTACGACATATGCCTCAACATAGACAAATTTGTCTTCGGGGTCCCCGCCGACAAATTGCTCGGATTCATCATGTCACATAGAGGGATCGAGACCAATCCAGCTAAAATTCGTGCCGTGTCCCAGCTGACGATCCCCATGGAGCTTAAACACGTCCAAAAACTGGCAAGCTGTGCGGCGGCCTTGAGGCGCTTTATCTCCTACCTCAGAGAAAAGGCGCTGCCACTCTACATGTTGCTTAAGAAGACCAAAAACTTCTAGTGGACCTGAGGGAGTCCTGGATTAAGGGGTCCTCGGGTGGCCGGATTACTCGTTATGGGCCGGACTGGTGGGCCGTGAACATCATCGCTGAAGATTACCCCCGTATCCGGATAGGACTCCTATATGTGTAGAATGGCAACTTTAAAGTCTGGGTGTAATGACTCCTTCCTCTACAAGATGACGCGTACAACCCTAGGTCCCTCCGGTGCATATATAAACTGGAGGGTTTAGTCCGTAGAGGCAGAATCACAACATCATAGGTTAGACTTCTAGGGTTTAGCCATTACGATCTCGAGGTAGATCAACTCTTGTAACCCCATATTCATCAAGATCAATCAAGTAGGAAGTAGGGTATTACCTCGATAGGAGGGCCTGAACCTGGGTAAACATCGTGTCGCCAGTCCCTTGTTACCATCAATCCTCAGACACACAGTTCGAGACCCCCTACCCGAGATCCGTCAGTTTTGACACCAACATTGTTGCTTTCATTGAGAGTTCCCCTGTGTCGTCGACAGAAGGGTCGATGGCTCGTTTCTTCATCTGTAGCGGCGCCACCCCTAGGGAGATTTTCCTCCTCAGACAGCTTTTCGTGTTCGGTGGCTTCGTGCTATGCACCAACTCAGATGGCTACCTTGAGCAGGTTGACAGCTATGCCCCTGGTCATCAGATTAGGTTTGGAAGTTTGAATTATGTTGCTGACATCCGGGGAGACTTGATCTTCAAAGGATTCATACCCGCGGTTGTCACTCCCACCCTACACGAGGAAGACATCTCAGATCTATCATCAGATCCCATCCAGGGGTCAACACCCGCGACCGCTCTGGCCCTAGATCCGGAGCAGATCGCTTCGTCCGAGGATGGGAGGGTAAACCCCGCCGGACTCTCCCCTCCATGGAACTTCTAACTGGAGGCTTGACGGCGGTTGTGCTGCTCACAGACCCAGAATCAAGCGGGATTCTCCCCGCCACTGGAAACCGGACTCGTCTCAAATTACGAGCTTCGAACTTTTGGGATCCGCACTCTCCGGGCTCAACCGAGCGGTCATCCTCGAGCCTGGTTCCGCAGACCCCCAAACTCCTATCCAGCTCTCGCTCTTAAACGAAGTGCTGGATTTGCTGCAATCTCTCGACATAATGGAGGACTCTAGGCCAAACTATGCCCAGTCAAAACTAGGGGCTAAGATTGGGGAATTTTGCTTCCCACCCACTACCCATTTGGTAGCCATGGCCGAAGACTTAACCGACGTACTAGACTACGCTTCTGAAGACTTTGATGGGATGGACCACGACGTCGAAGCCGATCTAGGTCAAAACCCGCCTATCACCGGGCGATGGACGGCCACTTCTACCTATGACGAGTACATGGTGGACACACCCAAGGAGAAAGACGACGATGACGATGAAGATCCAGAGCAGGATAAGCCCGTCGATGAACCTCCTAAGCGCTGACGCCAGCGGCGCCGCTCACGATCGCGTCGAGGAAAGGAAAGTAATACCAGCACCGGAGACAATGAGGACCCGGATGAAGCCGGAGACCCCGTAGAGCCTGCGGTGGAGCAGGACGAGCGGGAGGATGGACAATACAGTCCCGAACAACTCACCGATCACAATGATTCCGAAGACAGTAACTATCTACCTGTCTCCGAAGAGGATGTCAGCCTGGGAGACGAGGAATTCATCATCCCAGTGGAATCCCTCTAACAAAAACGCTTTCAGCAATAGCTTATTGCTACAGCAATGAGCGTGAAAAAACAGCAGCAGTGGCTTAAAACCGAGCAGGATACGCTCAACGACAGATGGAATGAAGTGCTATACGCTGAAGAGAGATACGGCCGTGAGCGCCAACCAAAGAGCTATCGCAAGCGCAAGTTGCTGCCACAATTCGATGACGAGACCCTTGCGCCAATTCCGCCGAGGCACGTTCAAGCTGATCAACCGGACCGACCACGTCGTGGACTGGACAAAGCAGCTAGCAATGCCGTACACCAGCCCACACCTCCCCACCGTAAAGGAAAGGATACAATGGCTTAGGGCCATAAGTACGATCTACGTCAAGACCTGAATAAAAAAGGTGGTCAGGCCAGATCAATCTATGAATCAATAGAACGTGCTCCCCATGCGGGACGGCGGGTATCAAGCCAAGCACGCCGGATACAATCAATTTCAAAGTCAACACCGAACACATATGCCGTCTGAACTACGTCAAGATGTCGCACGATACAGGGGCGCTGCGCACCCATTGTGCTTTACCGATGAGGTGATGGATCACTGATACGTCCATTTTGCATCATGTTTATATGTCGATATTTATTGCTTTATGGGCTGCTATTACACGTTATGTCACAATACTTATGCCTTTTCTCTCTTATTTTACAAGGTTTACATGAAGAGGGAGAATGCCGACAGCTGGAATTCTGGGCCGGAAAAGAAGAAAACTCTGGACACCTATTCTGCACAACTCAAAAAGCCCGGAAACTTCACAGGACATCGTTTCAGAAAATATAAAAAATATATGGCAAAAGAAGATCACCAGGGGGCCACCACCTGTCCACAAGGGTGGGGGGCGCGCCCCCTGCCTCGTGGGCCCCCCGATGGCCCCTCGATGCCCATCTTCTCCTATATGAGGTGTTTTGACCTAGAAAAAAAATCAGAAGGAGGCTTTCGGGACCAGACGCCGCCGTCTCGAGGCGGAACCTTGGTGGAAACCAGTCCAGGGCTCCGGCAGAGCTGTTCTACAGGGGATACTTCCCTCCGGGAGGGGGAAATCGTCACCGCCGTCATCACCAACAACTCTCCCATCTTGGGGAGGGCTATCTTCATCGACATCTTCACCAGCATCATCTCCTCTCAAACCCTAGTTCATCTCTTGTATCTAATCTTTGTACCCAAACCTCAGATTGGTACCTATGGGTTGCTAGTAGTGTTGATTAGTCCTTGTAGTTGATGCTAGTTGATTTACTTGGTGGAAGATCATATGTTCAGATCCATTATGCATATTAATACCCCTCTGATCATGAACAATATTATGTCTTGTTAGTAGTTACTTTGGTCCCTGAGGACATGGGAGAAGTCTTGCTATTAGTAGTCATGTGAATGTGGTATTTGTTCGATATTTTGATGAGATGTATGTTGTCTCTCCTCTAGTGGTGTCATGTGAATGTCGACTACATGACACTTCACCATTATTGGGGCCTAGAGGAAGGCATTGGGAAGTAATAGGTAGATGATGGGTTGCTAGAGTGATAGAAGCTTAAACCCTAGTTTATGCATTGCTTCGTAAGGGGCTGATTTGGATCCAGTTGTTTCATGCTATGGTTAGGTTTACCTTAATAATTCTTTTGTAGTTGTGGATGCTTGCATTAGAGGTTAATCATAAGTGGGAGGCTTGTCCAAGTAAGGACAGCACCCAAGCACCGGTCCACCCACATACCAAATTATCAAAGTATCGAACGCGAATCAGATGATCGTGATGAAAACTAGCTTGACGATAATTCCCATGTGTCCTCGGGAGAGCTTTCCTTCATATAAGAGTTTGTTCAGGTTTGTCCTTTGCTACAAAAAGCATTAGGCCACCTTGCTGCACATTATTTACTTTTACTTTTGTTACTTGCTACCAATTACCTTATCACAAAACTATCTGTTACCTATAATTTCAGTGCTTGCAGAAAATACCTTACTGAAAACTACCTATCATTTCCTTCTGCTCCTCGTTGGGTTTGACACTCTTACTTATCGAAAGGACTATGATAGATCCCCTACACTTGTGGGTCATCAAGACTCTTTTCTGGCGCCGTTGCCGGGAGTGAAGCGCCTTTGGTAAGTGGAATTTGGAAAGGAAAATTTTATATAGTGTGCTGAAATTTGTTGTCACTTGTTACTATGGCTCATAATCCTTTGAGGGGCTTGTTCTAGGTATCTTCACCCCGACCAGAAGATCAAAGAGTTTCTCGTCAACCTACTGCACCTACTGAAAATGTTTGCTTTGAAATTCCTTCGGGTATGATAGAGAAACAACTAGATAATCCCTTTACAAGAGATGGACACTGCATCCGGATTTACACCTAATCTATGCGGATGAAGTTTGTGGATTATTTAAGCTTGCATGTATGCCCGAGGATGTTAGAAGAAGGTCTTCCCTTTATCTTTGAAGGGAGATGCATTGACGTGGTTTAGGCTATGTGATGATATTGGATCATGGAACTATAATCGTCTGAAGCTGGAATTTCATCAGAAGTTCTACCCTATGCACCAGGTTCATCGTGATCGTAATTATATCTATAATTTTTGGCCTCGCGAAGGAGAAAGCATCGCTCAAGCTTGGGGGAGGCTTAAGTCAATGTTATATTCATGCCCCAATCATGGGCTTTCAAGAGAAATGATCATTCGAAATTTTTATGCTCGGCTTTCTCTCGATATTCGCTCCATGCTCGATACTTCTTGTTCTGGTTCTTTTATGGTGAAGACTATTGCATTCAAATGGGATTTATTAGAAAGATTTAAACGCAACTCTGAAGATTGGGATCTCGACGAAGGTAAGGAGTCAGGTATGACCCCTAAGTTTGATTGTGTTAAAGCTTTTATGGATACCGATGTTTTCCGTGAGTTTAGCACTAAATATGGACTTGACTCTGAGATAGTAGCTTCTTTCCGTGAATCATTTGCTACTCATGTTGATCTTCCCAAGGAGAAGTGGTTTAAATACCATCCTCCCATTGAAGTAAAAGTAGTTGAACCTGTTAAAGTTGAAGAAAAGACTATCACTTATAATGTTGATCCTATTGTTCCTACTACTTATATTGGGAAACCACCTTTCCCTATTAAAATAAAGGATCATGCTAAAGCTTCAACTGTAGTTTATAAGAGTAATACTAGAACACCTACACCCTCTGAGAAAATTGAAGTTGAACCTAGTGTTGCTATGGTTAAAGATCTCTTGGTAGAAGATTTAGATGGACATGTTATTTACCTCCAAGAGGAAGCTGCTAGAATTGCCAAACCCGATGCTAGGAATAAACATAGACCTATTGTAGGCTTGCCTGTTATCTCTGTTAAAATAGGAGATCATTGGTATCATGGTTTATGTGATGTGGGTGCTAGTGCGAGTATTATCCATCATACCTTATATCAAGAAATTATGCATGACATTGCACCAGTTGAGTTCGAAGGGATTGATGTTACTACTAAGCTTGCTAATAGAGACACTATTTCACCAGTTGGGATTGTTAGAGATGTTGAAGTTTTGTGTGGGAAGGTTAAGTACCCTACTGATTTTCTTATTCTTAGTTCCCCACAAGATGACTTGTGTCCCATTATATTTGGCAGACCCTTCTTGAATACTGTTAATGCTAAGATAGATTGCGTGAAAGATATCGTTACTGTTGGTTTAGGGGATATGTCTCATGATTTTAACTTTGCTAAATTTTGTAGACAACCCCTTGATAAAGAATTATCTAGTAAGGATGTAATTGTTGGTCTTGATTCTATTGTTGTGCCTCCTAATGATCCTTTAGAACAATATTTGCTAGACCATGAAAATGATATGCATATGAATGAGAGAAGGGAAATAGATGAAATATTATTTAATCAAGGACCCGTATTAAAAAACAACTTGCCTGTTGAAATCCTAGGGGATCCTCCTCCACCCAAGGGTGATCCCGTGTTTGAACTTAAACCTTTACCTGATAATCTTAAGTATGTTTATCTTGATGAAAAGAAGATATATCATGTTATTATTAGTGCTAACCTTTCAAAGCAGGAAGAGGAAAAATTATTGAGAACTCTGAAGAAGCACGGTGTTGCTATTGGATATACTCTGGATGATCTTAAGGGCATTAGTCCCACTTTATGCCAACAGAAGATAAAATTGGAAGAAAACGCTAAACCGATTATTGATCATCAACGACGGTTAAATCCTAAGATGAAAGAATTGGCAAGCAAGGAAATACTAAAGCTTCTAGAGGCAGGTATTATCTATCCAGTTGCTGATAGCCAGTGGGTAAGTCCCGTCCATTGTGTCCCTAAGAAGGGAGGTATGACTGTTGTTCCTAATGATAAAGATGAATTGATCCCTCAAAGAATAGTTAGAGGTTATAGGATGGTAATTGATTTCCGCAAATTAAGTAAAGCTACAAAGAAAGATCATTACCCCTTGCCTTTTACTAATCAAATGCTAGAAAGATTATCCAAACATACTCACTTTTGCTTTCTAGATGGATATTCTGGTTTCTCTCAAATATCTGTGTCAAAAGGGGATCAAGAAAAGACCACTTTTACTTGTCCTTTTGGTACCTTTGCTTATAGACGTATGCCTTTTGGTTTATGTAATGCACCTGCTACCTTTCAAAGATACATGATGGCCATATTCTTTGATTTTTGTGAAAAGATTGTTGAGGTTTTCATGGATGACTTCTACGTTTACGGAACTTCTTTTGATGATTGCTTAAGCAACCTTGATCGAGTTTTGCAGAGATGTGAATACACTAATCTTATCTTGAGTTGGGAGAAGTGCCACTTTATGGTTAATGAAGGTATTGTCTTGGGACATAAAATTTCAGAAAGAGGTATTGAAGTTGACAAAGCTAAAGTTGATGCTATTGAAAAGATGTCGTGCCCTAAGGACATCAAAGGTATACGAAGTTTCCTTGGTCATGCCGGGTTTTATAGGAGGTTCATAAAGGACTTCTCCAAAATCTCGAGGCCTCTGACTAATATCTTACAAAAAGATATTCCTTTTGTCTTTGATTTGAAATACGTAAGAAAGCATTGATCTCTGCACCTATTGTCCAGCCTCCTAACTAGAATTTACCTTTTGAGATTGTGTGCGATGCTAGTGATTATGTTGTAGGTGTTGTTCTAGGGCAAAGAGTTGATAAGAAATTGGATGTCATTCAATATGCTAGTAAAACCCTAGACAGTGCCCAGAGAAACTATGCTACTACTAAGAAAGAATTTTTAGCGTTTGTATTTGCTTGTGATAAGTTTAGACCTTATATTATTGATTCTAAAGTAACTATTCACACTGATCATGCTGCTATCAAATACCTTATGGAAAAGAAAGATGCTAAACCTAGACTTATTAGATGGGTTCTCTTGCTGCAAGAATTTGACTTGCATATTATTGATAGAAAGGGAGCCGAGAACCTCGTTGCAGATAACTTGTCTAGGTTAGAGAATATACTTGATTACCCACAACCTATTGATGATAGCTTTCCTGATGAACAATTAGCTGTCATAAATACTTCTCCTACTGCTCCATGGTATGCTGATTATGCTAATTATATTGTTGCTAAGTTTATACCTCCTAGCTTCACATACCAGCAAAAGAAAAAGTTCTTCTTTGATTTGAGACATTACTTCTGGGATGACCCACATCTTTATAAAGAAGTAGTAGATGGTATTATTAGCCGTTGTGTACCTGAGTATGAACATGAACAGATCCTATGAAGTGCCACTCCGAAGCTTATGGAGGACAACATGCTGGAGATAGAACTGCACATAAGGTATTGCAATCTGGTTTTTATTGGCCTACTCTCTTCAAGGATGCCCGTAAGTTTGTCTTATCTTGTGATGAATGTCAACGAATTGGTAATATTAGCAAACGTCAAGAAATGCATGTGAACTATTCACTTGTTATTGAACCATTTGATGTTTTGGGCTTTGATTATATGAGACCGTTTCCATCCTCTAATGGGTACGCACATATTTTAGTTGCTGTTGATTACGTTACTAAGTGGGTAGAAGCTATTCCAACTAGTAGTGTTGATCATAACACCTCTATTAAGATGCTCAAAGAAGTTATTTTTCTGAGGTTTGGAGTCCCTAGATACCTAATGACTGATGGTGGTTCACACTTTATTCATGGTGCTTTCCATAAAATGATTGCTAAGTATGATGTAAACCATAGAATCGCATCCCCTTATCACCCACAGTCTAGTGTCAAGTAGAACTACGTAATAGAGAGTTGAAATTAATTTTTCAAAAGACAGTTAATAGGTCTAGAAAGAATTGGTCCAAGAAACTTGATGATGCATTATGGGCCTATAGAACTGCATACAAAAATCCTATGGGTATGTCTCCATATAAGATGGTTTATGGAAAAGCTTGTCACTTACCTCTTGAGCTAGAACATAAGGTATATTGGGCTATTAAAGAGCTCAATTATGATTTCAAACTTGCCAGTGAGAAGAGGTTATTTGACATTAACTCTCTTGATGAATGGAGAACCCAGGCCTATGAGAATGCCAAGCTGTTTAAAGAAAAGGTTAAGAGATGGCATGACAAAAGGATACAAAAGCGTGAGTTTAACGTAGGTGATTATGTCTTGCTATACAACTCTCGTTTTGCAAGAAAACTTCTCTCTAAGTGGGAAGGACCTTACGTTATCGAGGAGGTCTATCATTCCGGTGCCATAAAAATCAACAACTTCGAAGGCACAAATCCGAAGGGGGTGAACGGTCAAAGAATCAAACATTATATCTCAGGTAATCCTATAAATGTTGAAACCAATGTTATTGAAACCGTAACCCCGGAGGAACACATAAGGGACACTTTCCAGAATGATTCAGACTCCGAAAAGGAAGAGGTACGTGGTACGGAAGTAAACCGACTCCAAAATAGTTCTAAAGGCAATTTTTCACCGTTTTGGAATATTTAGAAAAATAGAAAAATAAGTGGCAGTACGGAAGAGACACGAGGCGTCCACGAGGGTGGAGGGCGCGCCCCTTCCCCTGGGCGCGCCCCCTGCCTCGTGGGCACCTCGTGTGCCTCCCGGACTCCAATTTCTTGTATGTTGCTCCTTTTGGTCGGTAAAAATTCATTATATATACTCCCGAAGGTTTTGACCTCTGTATCACGCAGAAATCCTCTGTTTTCGTTTCGAGCTGCTGTTTTTGACAGATCTAGATCATCATGGCGTCCTCCAACACCCCCAAGGACAAGTTCTTTGAGAAGGTCATCAACCCCTACCTTGCGGAGGTGCTGCATCACCCTCAAACCATGGAGTTGCATGAGGGGGTGCTGCACATCCATCATGTTGAGGGGCCAAGGAGGACCGGAAGCGTGGAGACAAGACTTGAAGCAATGGAGTAGCAAGTTTTCAAGTGCCAAGGCATGGTGGAACGAGGCCTCAACGCCAACCACATGATGATCTCGGAGCTCGCCAACAACCTCAAGCTGGACTCAAGGATCTTCGAGGAAGCTATCTCTAATCTTCAAGAGAAAATCGAACACCTCCAAGCCGAGATCTATGACCTGCAAAACCAAAACTGTGAGTATGAATATAGATTCAAGAAGATGAGTTTGGCTGCAGATTTGAGTATCTCGCAGACTCGATCATCCTTCTACGATGGTGAGCCCATGCCTTGGAAGGTGGACAACAAGCCTACATCATCAACAACTCCATCATCACCACCTCCGAAGAAGGGGATATAATCATATGGGTATGGGCACTCCCCTTGGCAACTGCCAAGCTTGGGGGAGTGACCCCGGTATTGTATCACCATCACTCCTATCTTTACTGTTTTCCTTAGTTCGATCCTTTTGGTAGTATCTTGATCTAGTAGAATAAAGTTAGCATGATCTAGTTGTGAGCCTTTGCTTTATGATCTTTACTCTTTGTAATCGAGTCCGTGAGCTATATAATAAAGATTAGTGTTGAGTCAAGCGCTTGATTTCCTCACCTTGGTCATGATAAAAAGAAAGAAAACATAAAGAGTATCCAAGACATCATATTGATCTTATGGGAAGTAATGACTTCACATATAAAGAGTATGATGAATAAAAGTTATTGCGAGTTGACAAACATAGTTTTGGTCATCGTTGCAATTAATAGGAAGTAATAAAGAAAGAGAAGCTTCACATACAAATACACTATCTTGGACATCTTTTATGACTATGAACACTCATTAAAATATGACATGCTAAAGAGTTGATGTTGGACAAGGAAGACAACATAATGGGTTATGTTTTCTTATATCTAAAATAAAGTATATTTCATGGATCATCCAACATGTTGAGCTTGCCTTTCCACCTCATGCTAGCCAAAACTCCTTGCACCAAGTAGAGATACTACTTGTGCTTCCATACACCCTTAAACCCAGTTTTTCCATGAGAGTCCACCATACCTACGTATGGATTGAGTAAGATCCTTCAAGTAAGTTGTCATGTTGCAAACTTGCTAAAATATGTATAATTTATTAGTGTGGAGTAAATAAGCTTTATACGATCTTGTGATATGGAAGTAATAAAAGCGACGGACTGCGTAATAAAGGTCCTGATCACAAGTGGCAATATAAAGTGATGTTCTTCTGTACTAAGACTTTGTGCATCCAACCATAAAAACACATGACAACCTCTGCTTCCCTCTACGAAGGGTCTATCTATTATTCTTGCCTTATAAGAGTCAATGTGAAATTCACCTTTCCTTTTTACATTTTATCCTTTGGCAAGCACATTGTGTTGGAAAGATCCTGACATATATACCCACTTGGATGTAAGTTATCATGGTCTATTACTGTTGACATTACCCTTGAGGTAAAAGGTTGGGAGGCAATACCATAAGCCCCTATCTTTCTCTGTATCCGATTAAAACTCCATAAACATAAGTATTGCGTGAGTGTGAGCAATTGTGAAAGACTATATGATAGTTGAGTATGAAGGCTTGCTGAAAAGCTCTTATATTGACTCTTTCCAATGTTACCATACATTGCAATTGCTTCAATGACCGAGATCATGGTTTGTTGATTTTCAATGAAGTTTCTGATTCATACCTGATATTGTGAATGGATTGTCACTTTAGCATAAGAATAATATGACAATATATATATGTTGCTATTATGAGAATGATCATGATGCCCTCATGTCTGTATCTTATTTTTATCGACACCTCTATTTCTAAACATGTGGACATATTTTTCGATATCGGCTTTTGTTTGAGGACAAACGAGGTCTAAGCTTGGAGAGTTGATACGTCCATTTTGCATCATGCTTATATGTTGATATTTATTGCTTTATGGGCTATTATTACATGTTATGCCACAATACTTATGCATTTTCTCTCTTATTTTACAAGGTTTACATGAAGAGGGAGAATGCCGGCAGCTGGAATTCTGGGCTGGAAAAGAAGCAAACTCTGGAAACCTATTCTGCACAACTCAAAAAGCCGCGAAACTTCACAAGACATCGTTTCAGAAAATATAAAAAATATCTCGCGAAAGAAGATCACCAGGGGGGCCACCACCTGTCCACGAGGGTGGGGGGCGCGCCCCCCTCTCTGGGCGCGCCCCCTGCCTCATGGGCCCCCTGATGCCCATCTTTTCCTATATGAGGTGTTTTGACCTGGAAAAAACCAGAAGGAGGCTTTCGGGACCAGACGCCGCCATCTCGAGGCGGAACCTTGGCGGAAACCAATCTAGGGCTCCGACAGAGCTATTCTGCCGGGGATACTTCCCTCCGGGAGGGGGAAATCGTCACCGCCGTCATCACCAACAACTCTTCCATCTTGGGGCGGGCTATCTTCATCAACATCTTCACCAACACCATCTCCTCTCAAACCCTAGTTCATCTCTTTTATCCAATCTTCGTACCCAAACCTCAGATTGGTACCTATGGGTTGCTAGTAGTGTTGATTACTCCTTGTAGTTGATGCTAGTTTGTTTACTTGGTGGAAGATCATATGTTCAGATCCATTATGCATATTAATACCCCTCTGATCATGAACAATATTATGTCTTGTGAGTAGTTACTTTGGTTCCTGATGACATGGGAGAAGTCTTGCTATTAGTAGTCATGTGAATTTGGTATTCGTTCGATATTTTGATGAGAAGTATGTTGTCTCTCCTCTAGTGGTGTCATGTGAACGTCGACTACATGACACTTCACCATTATTGGGGCCTAGAGGAAGGCATTGGGAGGTAATAAGTAGATGATGGGTTGCTAGAGTGACAGAAGCTTAAACCCTAGTTTATGCATTGCTTCGTAAGGGGTTGATTTGGATCCACTTGTTTCATGCTATGGCTAGGTTTACCTTAATACTTCTTTTGTAGTTGCGGATGCTTGCATTAGAGGTTAATCATAAGTGGGAGGCTTGTCCAAGTAAGGACATCACCCAAGCACCGGTCCACCCACATACCAAATTATCAAAGTACCGAACGCGAATCAGATGATCGTGATGAAAACTAGCTTGACGATAATTCCCATGTGTCCTCGGGAGCGCTTTCCTTCATATAAGAGTTTGTTCAGGTTTTTCCTTTGCTACAAAAAGGATTGGGACACCTTGCTGCACCTTATTTACTTTTACTTTTTTTACTTGCTACCAATTACCTTATCACAAAACTATCTATTACCTATAATTTCCGTGCTTGCAGAAAATACCTTACTAAAAACTGCCTATCATTTCCTTCAGCTCCTTGTTGGGTTCGACACTCTTACTTATCGAAAGGACTACGATAGATCCCCTACACTTGTGGCTCACCAATCACCAATTTCCGGAAGGTTTTGAACCCGTGAACATCGAGGCATATGATGGAACGACGGATCCCGCGGTATGGACCGAAGACTTTATTCTTCACATCGACATGGCTCGTGGAGATGACATCCGTGCCATCAAACACTTACATTTAAAGCTGAAAGGGCCAACTCGGCACTGGTTGAAGAGCCTCCCAGAGAACTCCATTGGAATCTGGGAAGATTTTGATGATGCTTTCCGGGCTAACTTTCAGGGGACTTATGTCCGACCACCGGATGCTGATGATTTAAGTCACATAATCTAGCAACACGGGGAGTCAGCCCGCAAGCTTTGGAATTGGTTTTACTAAAAAGAACCAAATTGTCGACTGTCCGGACGCCGGAGCCCTAGTGGCATTCAAACACAGCGTCTGAGACGAATGGCTTGCAAGACACCTCGTCCAGGAAAAGCCAAAGACAATGGCAGCCCTTACTACACTTATGACCCGCTTTTGCGCAGGTGAAGACAGCTGGCTAGCTCGTAGAAGCAACACTACCAACGACCCTGGCACTTTCGAAGTCAGGGACGGTAATGGCAAGCCACGACGCAATAAGAACAAGCGTCGGAACAAGGCCGGAAAGCAGATGACACGGCAGTAAACACCAAATTCAGTGGCTCCAGGCCCGACCAATGGAAGAAGCCGTTCAAAGGCAACAAAGACAGTCCATCCAACTCGTACAAGATATGAGAGAGACCTTGCCTGATTCATGGCACCCCTGACAAACCTGCAAACCACACCAACATAAACTGTTTGGTCTTCAAGCAGGCCGGCAAGTTAAATGCGGAACACAAGGGGAAAGGACATCCAAGCGAGGACGAAGGTGAGCCTCGCGAACCGAACACTTGGGGGCAGGTGAAATTTCCCCCTGAGGTAAAAATAGTGAATATGATCTACGCCACCCATATCCCCAAGAGGGAGCGCAAGCGCGCACTCAGGGACGTTTATGCCGTAGAGCCCGTCGCCCCCAAGTTCAACCCATGGTCGGCTTGTCCGATCACCTTTGATCATAGGGATCACCCAACTAGTATCTATCACGGAGGTTCGGCGGCCCTAATACTCGATCCCATAATCGATGGATATCATCTTACTTGAGTCCTTATGGACGGCGGCAGTAGTCTCAACTTGATATATCAAGACACTGTGCGCAAGATGGGGATAGACCCGTCAAGGATCAAGCCTAGCAGCACCACCTTTAAAGGAGTAATACCTGGTGTAGAGGCCCGCTGTACGGGCTCATTAACACGGGAAGTAGTATTCGGCTCTCCATACAATTTTCGAAGCGAAGAGTTAATCTTCGATATCGCTCCTTTCCAAAGTGGCTATCATGCACTACTTGGAAGAACGTCCTTCGCCCGCTTTAATGCAGTCCCACATTATGCCTACCTTAAGCTTAAAATGCTTGGACCACGCGGCGTCATCACGGTCAACCGAAACATGGAGCGGTCCCTCCGTACAGAGGAGGACACTGCGGCCTTCGCAGCCGAAGTTCAAGGTGGCTTATTCAAGCCGAATAGTTCATCGGTCGTCAAGACCATAGACACTACTAAATGTGTCCATCCTGCACTACAATGCGACAGCTCACAAGAACCTGAGCTTGATTAGCAGTTACGCCCCCGCCGACTGCCTTACAAGGTGGCAGCATACGTAAATTGTGTACACAACTACGCCCTTAAAATACCTTGGGTAGCGTTGGGGCACACTGCATAGAAACAGTCCATAGTTCCGCTTGACTCTATTCGGACTCTAAAAACACATTTTCATTGAAGGTTCATTAAAGAACCCACCTTATCTACGGCCCTGTAGGGCATTGTTTTTCAGAGTTCCCCTTCCTTTTTCACAGGAGGACATCAAAACACTCCCCTTCAAGGACGTGTTACAAAGGAGAAACGGTGCAGACGTGTAGCAGGTCCCCCATCGAGATTTTTTCGTTAATTTTAGGCTCTGTGTAAATCTTTTCCCTTTATCTCTTCTCTTCTTTTTGTTGGCATGTAAAATGACTAAGATGTTATTGGCATTATCTGTAACCACACGGGTTGCCGTATTAAACGGGATATAAAAGAAGCAGTTTGGTTCCAATTTGCCTGGAGTTTATTTTATTACCATCTGCGTTCTCTTCCTACCTCAGATTGCCACATGTGCTTCAAATCTGGATTCAATACCAGGGGATGTATTC
>LR738713.1:342159500-342169774 GCA_902687465.1 Secale cereale
TGTGTACACAACTACGCCCTTAAAATACCTTGGGTAGCGTTGGGGCACACTGCATAGAAACAGTCCATAGTTCCGCTTGACTCTATTCGGACTCTAAAAACACATTTTCATTGAAGGTTCATTAAAGAACCCACCTTATCTACGGCCCTGTAGGGCATTGTTTTTCAGAGTTCCCCTTCCTTTTTCACAGGCGGACATCAAAACTCTCCCCTTCAAGGACGTGTTACAAAGGAGAAACGGTGCAGACGTGTAGCAGGTCCCCCATCGAGATTTTTTCGTTAATTTTAGGCTCTGTGTAAATCTTTTCCCTTTATCTCTTCTCTTCTTTTTGTTGGCATGTAAAATGACTAAGATGTTATTGGCATTATCTGTAACCACACGGGTTGCCGTATTAAACGGGATATAAAAGAAGCAGTTTGGTTCCAATTTGCCTGGAGTTTATTTTATTACCATCTGCGTTCTCTTCCTACCTCAGATTGCCACATGTGCTTCAAATCTGGATTCAATACCAGGGGATGTATTCGGCCTGGCACACTTCAAAGTCCGAACACCTATAGGGAACTGTTCGGAGTCCCTGATATTGCATTATATGCATCGTCTCCGAATCATGTCTTGGGTCTATAGTTGGGTTGCCCGGCTCCTGTGCTTACCACCTTACGTTCCACATTGTTCGACTAAGTTAGTAAAGGGAGAACTACTGTGATTGTATTTCTGGTTCATCCAGTCAAGTACCTAAGTAGATAAATCTGAAAACTAACTGTCATGGTAAGCGAGAGCTGGTCGGCAATTCGGCGACTTAGTGTTATACTACGATTGGTAGAGATCTCCTCCGTGTTATACAAGGGGCTGGTCTTCGCCCAGCCTCGTAAAGTGGGCACCATAATCTGGACAGTCGCACACGCACCAGGGGCTAGTACTTACCCCACAAGTTAAGCTCATATGGCTAAGTGAAAGCAATAAAGTCGTATAGTCCGATTGCCTGGTTCGCTCCACGGACACCTCCTTTATGGACCAAGACGTTGTATAAAGAGTGATCACGCGCAATACCAAACACCCCTGTAGTATCTACATGGGGGCTGAAGCCGACGACTGGAAACTTTCAGACATAATAAACAGCCGCAGAGGAGGAAAAGTCGCTTGAAATATAAGGTGCAAAATTATATAGATATCGGTTCATAAGCTTAGTCCTTATAATCCGTATACAATTACTCAAAGGCCATGACCTTTGAGCATTGACGCTCAACAATGCGGGCTCCTTCCAGGACATCATCGAAGTACCTCTCCGGCCTCCAATGATCCTTGCCCTTTGGCGTTCCAGCAGTTGCCACTTCGACAGCCTTCATCTTCGCCTAGTGCATCTTGACGCGGGCAAAGGCCATCCGTGCACCTTCTATGCAGGCTGAATGCTTCACAGCGTCGACACGCTGCCTCGCATCGACGAGCCGCTTCACCAACCCAAAGTAGCTACTCGGCATTGGCTCAGCGGGCTAGACTCGGACTATCAAGTCCTTCATGGCTGCACCCGCCATGTTGTATAGCTCGACCAGCTGCTACAACTGGTCATTCAGAGGTACTGGATGTTTTGGTGCAAGGAATTGCGATCAGTATAGCTTCTCAGTGCTATTCCCCTCCCGGACTCTGAAGAATTGAGCGGCGTCGGCGATGCTCTTCGGGAGATCCGCAAACGCACCTGGAGAACTCCACAATTGCGTCAGCGAAGGATACTTCTGACCTCCAAAGATACTCTATAGAAGAAAGGCCTTACCAACCGCTATCTGCCGCGCCTATTTGATCTCGTCGCAATCACTATGCAACTCGATCCGCACCTCCTTGGCAGCATTGACAGCCTTGTTGAGTTCCGATGCTTGATCCGAAGTCTTCTGCTCCAGCTCATCGCACCTGCGAATAGCATCTCGCAACTCTTGTTCGACTTCAGCCACCCATGACTCATGCTATCGGCGAGAGGCATGTTCGGTCTCCAGCTCGGCAACCGCTTTGTCAGCGGCTGCCTTGTTTATCTTGGCCTCCTTCTTGGCCTGTGCAAGACTGCCTTTGAGGGTCTCGACGTCAGCGGTGCTAACTATGACATAACCACACTGCACATTGAGTTCATACTCCTACAATCAAACACATTGTCTTTGGACATAATGATTCTTTAAAAATATGCATACCTTGCGTGTATCAAACCGCTTGTTGACGTGGTCGAGCTCCTCGTCAGCTAGTTGCAGCTTCTTATTGAGCTCAAACACCTCTGCGGCCTGGGCAGATGCCGCTACCAGGGAAGCCTGTTCAAATATATGGCACAATATGTTCTATTAGAAGATACTATATGGATCATGTGTCCGATTCTCTTCAGAATAAAACAAAGCATTAGGGGCTACTGTCCGTATACAGGTTCATCATCCTATACATATAAAACGTAAAAGTTATTTTAGAATATTACATCGCATACCTAAAAGCCTGTCAGTAGGCTATTGAAGGCTTTATTCAGTCCGCTCTTGGCGGACTGAATCTTTCCCATAACCGCACCCATTACGGTACGGTGTTCCGCCACAATGGAAGCACCTCGCGGTGCTTCCTCCAGTGTGTTCGGCACCTCCGGATTGATGGAGGGCGCATTCGGAGCTGACGCTCCGCCCCCTATCTAGGGGTTTGTTTTCCTGATTCCGGAGTTATACCGGCCTCCGAAATAGTGTTCAGCGGGGCCCCGGATTGCTTGGGCTCCCCGCCGTCGGTCGGCATAGGGGCTCTCTCCCCTTGGCTGACGGTGGCCGAGGTGTTCACCTCGGACGCCTTTTTATCCGCCCCGCCTCCACCTCCCTATGGAGGGGACGCCCGTAGGGAAGACACTTCGGTGTCCCCTCGGATGGGCGATTGGGCCCATGGTGGCGTATCGCTCTCCACCATTTCAGTTGGCAGAGAGCTCCTTGATGATAGTGAAGCATCAGGGAGTGTGGGGGGAGGGTTGCAAAACAACAAATAAAATTGCTTAAGCAATGGTAGTTGATTAAACCGAACATAACAACGAAAGTCTGAATACTTACGATTCAGCCAAGGGCTTGATCCTGGGTTGTACTCGGAAACTGGCCTCGGACGTTGAGTCCGAGCTATCCGGAATGTTCATTTTCTTCCTGGGTGCCCCGTTTCCCGTGTCTACGGGGCCGCCCTCTTCTTCCCCTTTGCCTTTATGGGGGAGCCGCTTTCCTCCTCCTCCTCCTCTTCTTCTTTGTCACGGGAGGAGTGGGCATCGGTGTCTCCAGACGCTGTGTCCGAAGGACCCTTAGGGCGGGGGTCGCTCTTAGCCTCCTTTCCCTTCTTCTTGGCCTTCTTCTCCGGCGCCTTGTACGGCGCCGAAACCAGCATCACCATTAGATGGGGTGTGGCTACACTTTCGGGCAACGGAGTCGGACAATTGATTCATCCAAGCCTGAATGGAACGTAAGAGTTCTAATTCCTGTTATAATTGAAATAGGGACATGATACGTATTCGGCAAAATTGTGCTTAACTTTGAGGCCGAAGCCACGCTGTTGAAGCCCTTGTCTTCGGTCTCCTCAGGCCACTCCTTTTGGTCCTTGAAGAGCTGCTTCCAAATGTCTTCGTGCGTAGTGCCGAAGAAGCGCTTCAAGGTCCTTGCTTTTTCCGGATTGAACTCCAATAAACAGGAGGCCCGGAGTTGGCAGGGAAGAGTGCGGCGAAAGAGCATCACCTGAATCACGTCAGTGAGGTGGGTGCCCTTCGCCATCATGCTGGAGATGCGGCTTTGGAGTGTCTTCACCTCCGTTTGATACCCCCAATCAAGGCCCTTGGTGGTCCATGAGGTGAGCCTCTCTGGGGGTCCGGATCTGAATTCGGGCGTGGCCGCCCACTTGGCATCACGGGGTTCAGTGATGTAGAACCATTCCTGTTGCCATATCTTGTTGGTCTCCACAAAAGCCCCCTTGGGCCAGGTTGCGTTCGGGAGCTTCCTCACCATAGCCCGCCCGCAGTCCGCGTGCTGCACGTAGACCACCTTCGGCTTCAGATTGAAGGTTTTGAGCCATAGGACGAAGTGTGGGAGGACACGGAGGAAAGCCTCACATACGACTATAAAAGCCCATATGTGGAGTATAGAGTTCGGGGCCAGATCGTGAAAATCTAGCCCGTAAAAGAATAGGAGACCCCGAACAAAGGGATGAAGCGGAAACCCCAGCCCCCAAATAAAGTTAGGGATGAATACCACCCTCTCACCCGGCTCAGGGACGGGAATCACCTGATGCTCATCAGGAATCCAGTGCGTATGTCATCGGCGAGGTAGCCCGCACTCCGGAGACTCATCATATTCTTCTCCGTAACCGTGGAGGCCTACCACTTGCCCTTGGAACCGGATCCATCCATTGCTGGAGAAGGAGGCGGTGGTGGAGTAGATGGGAGTTGCGGGTGCTGGAGCTATGGGCGCTAAAGCTTAGAGATTGGGAAGCAAGGGCTTGAGGAGAGCGTGAGGTGAAAGGGGAAGGATCTGTGTCCTTTTATAGATGGTAAATACCAAACGTCCCCCACTCCAGCCATAAAACTCGTCGGTTCCCAACGTAATCGTGCGTAAGGTGTGGTTGGGTTACCCATGTCATATTGACGAGGATCCCATAATAAGCGAGCATGATCTCTGCTTTGACAAGACGTGCCAATGGAGGCTATGCCTTGAAACGTGAAACCAGAGCCAAGAGAATGGTTCGAAATATTAAAGGGTCAGACATGACGTTTCAGTAGAAAAGTTGTCAGTAGAGACACGATGTTTGTTTTGACACATCGCCTTCGTGGCTAAGGGTTGTACTAATCATGCAGAGCCGGACATAGTTCCTTTGTGCAGGAAATAACACTTCATATGTTCGGAAGGAAGAACCCGCCTTGCAATGCCAAAGACAGTACGCGTGCCGGACTCATCGTCATCGAAGACTGGTTTAGGGGTTACTGATGAAGTCCTGGATTAAGGGGTCCTCGGGTGGCCAGATTACTCGTTATGGGCCGGACTGGTGGGCCGTGAAGATTATCGCTGAAGATTATCCCCCGTATTCGGATAGGACTCCTATTTGTGTAGAATGGCAAGTTTAAAGTCCAGGTGTAATGATTTTTCCTCTGCAAGATGATCGTGTACAACCCTAGGTCCCTCCGGTGCATATATAAACCGGAGGGTGTAGTCCGTAGAGGCGGAATCACAACATCATAGGCTAGACTTCTAGGGTATAGACATTACGATCTCGAGGTAGATCAACTCTTGTAACCCCATATTCGTCAAGATCAATCAAGTAGGAAGTAGGGTAATACCTCGATAGAAAGGGCCTGAACCTGGGTAAACATCATGTCCCCAGTCTCTTGTTACCATCGATCCTCAGACATACTGTTCGGGACCCCCTACCCGAGATCCGCCGGTTTTGACATCGACAGGACCGACGAGGCATCCGCCACACTGGAAGAAATAAAAGCACTACTAGCATGCAACCCTATATTAGCCGCACCCGGCATTGGCGAGCCTATGTTATTATACTTCTCGGCGACAAACCAGGTGGTAAGCGCGGTACTCGTCGTAGAGCGAGAATTAGAAGGACACGATTCCGGGTTCATAAGCTAGTCTACTATGTTTCAGAAGGCTTACCCCATGCAAATCTCGGTATTCACATTACGATAAGATAGCCTATATTGTTTTCATGGCATACTGAAAACTCCGACACTACTTTCAAGAGTGTTCAGTTATAGCGGCATCTGAAGTACCCATAAACGACATTATCAATAAATGGGCCATAGGGCTCCTCCCTTTTGAAATCGTATACAAACCACGCCGAGCTATTAAATCTCAGGTGTTGGCCGATTTCCTAGCCTAATGGACATAGCTCAAACTCCCCCGGGAATACAGTACATATTTGCATTGGACAATGTAATTGGACAACTCTAAAATGTTAGCCAAACTGGGGGCTGGGGTGATCCTTACATATCCCGCGGGTGACAACATTCGTTATGTCCTTCAGATCATGTACACGGACACCAAAAACGCAGCCGAATGCAAGGCATTGTTGCATGGTCTTCTGACGGCAATGTCAATGGGCGTGCAAAGGCTCGAGGTACGGGGAGATTTGAACCTCGCCATCTAAAAGGTCAACAGCGAATTCGATGCCAAAGACCGAAGCAGGGCGGTATACAGAAATGCCATCCTAAAAATATCAGCCCGTTACGAAGGGTTGGAATTCCACAATGTCTCCCGCGATAGCAATAAAACCGCCGACGTCCTTGCCCACATGGGCGCTAAACACGGCCCAGTCCCTAAAAACACCTTCCTGGAACGGCTCTTTAAATCGTCTAGTGTTGCAAGACAGCGACGACGACGCGACTATCAATGGACCCGAACAGGTCGCCCCTCTAGAAATCGAGCCCGATGACGTCATCATCAGTGGATCCACACTAAAAAACACCCTCCGCTTACCAAATCATGGTCGTAATCGCACCATGGACCGAGCCCTTCCTTGCTTATCTCTTGCACAAAGAACTCCCCGATGATCAGACAGAGGCACGGTGCATAGTTTGGCGATCCAAAGCCTTCAAAGTCCACGAAAGGAGAGCTATACAAGAGAAGCACTACAAGAGTCCTCTAGAGATGTATATCCGAAGAGGAGGGGCAACAACTTTTAGCCAAAATACATGCCGGTATGGGCGGCCATCACGTTGTAGCTCGGGCTCTGGTAAGCAATGCCTTCCGAACAAGGTTCTTCTGGCCCACAGACCGCATGGATGCACGAAATCTAGTCCAACATTGTGGTGGGTGTCAGCTTTTTGCAAGCAGAGCCATATGCCACCCACAGCAATCCTTACAATACCAATCACTTGTCCTTTCATGTTTTGGGGGCTTGACATGGTCGAACCACTCAAAGGGGGGACCAAGAAGAAGAAATATTTACTGGTCATGGTGGATAAATTCACCAAATGGATCAGGGCAAAACCGCTAACCTCGACAGAATTCGGACCAGTGGTCGAATTTATCTCTAGCATGGTCCACCGCTACAATTTTCCCCACAGCATAATCACGGACAATGGATCCAACTTCACAACCCAGGAAATTAAAGACTGGTGCGCCAATATGGGCATTAAGCTCGATTACGCTTCGGTGTACCATCCACAAACTAATGTACAGGTAGAGCGGGCCAAAGGACTGATAATGAGAGGCATAAAACCTTGTCTAGTACACTCCCTAGCAGAATCCGATTGCCACTGGATGGAGGATCTCGACTCCGTACTATGGGGACTGTGCACCACCCCTAATCGTTCAACGGGGTACACCCCCTTTTTCATAGTGTACGGGGCAGAGGCAGTTCTTCCATGCGATATCATTCACGACGCACCCAGAGTACACATGTATGAGGAAAAGGAAGCTGAGTTGGATTGGCAGGACGCCCTGGAATAAGAGCACAACATAGCCCACGCACGCTCTACATTCTGTCAGCATCAAGCATGGCACTATCAAAGCCGGGAGGTTGGGGCTAAGGCATACAATGTTGGAGAACTCGTCCCCCGCCTCCCTGAAAAACAGAAGCACAAGCTTTCGCCCAAATGGAAGGGCCCTTTCATTATAGATGAAGTATTGGCAGGAGGGGCGTATCATCTTTGTAATCCTTCAGACAACCACCTTGAACCAAACCCATGGAACGCAGCTTGGCTCCGACACTTCTACGGCTAGTTCGGCGTCATCACTACCACCCTCCTTCTTTCCTTGCCTTTTATTTTTCCAGTTTCCTTTTTTTATGAGTTGTAACCTCCTGGCCTAAGTTCGAATAAATCGAACTGCATCAAGTTTATTCAATATACATCTTCAAATGTATCACCCAAATTTACCTGGGGGCTCCTTTTTTAAGAGTCTTATTAATATTCTTTTCGCCCAACGTGTTCATCTTGTTTCTGCTCATGCCCTTCCCGTATCCCTCAAGCCTTTATATGCACCTATTTGACATAAGTTTTCGCCAAGTTGGGTTGCCTGGCTCTTGTGCTTACCCCTACGTTCTCGATTGTTCGGCTAGGGAGTAAAGGGAGCACCTCTGCGATTGTTACGCCCGGGTAACCCGGGACGTACCTCAGACGAGTGAAGCCGAAAGCTAGCATTCTTAAAGAAAATAATGGCGGCCTTGAGGGAAGTGAATATAACCAGACGCTCGTCGCATAGTCTGGGAGTTGGTTCCCAAAAACTACCAGTTTTCGTATAACATAGGTACTCGGACTAACAATTTATGGTCAACATACCGTTCCTGAAGAAAGGAACCATTGGAGGAACTGTTTTTTTGGAAGATGTTTCTTACGTTAAATAGTAATATAACACAACTATCCATTCACATTTTTGTCTGTTTACACCAAATGGATGGATTGCCTGGTTACCAGAAATGCACATAGTACAGAACACTCCCTGACCACTGGTCGGGGAGGCAGAAGACGATGGTCGGTTAAGACACCATTTTAAATACAGACCGAGAGGGCTTGATGTAAAATACATAGATACATAGAATCACATGCCCTACTATTTGTCGACATTATCTATCAAGCTGTCTAAGGCACAAACTTGTTGGGAGTACCGAGCAACAGGCATAACTTGGTCGAATACCAGGCGAAGTGGTATCTCTTGCCCATCCGGCCCCTTTGGTCCAAACTGAGCCATGTGTTCGGGATCGAGTTTGGTAAACCAGGTCTTCACCATTGCCCATGCCTCGCGTGCTCCTTCTCGACAAGCCAATATCTTCCAGAATTCAAAACGGCACCTTGCTCCTTTAAATCGGCCGGCCAATTTGGTCGTTCCTTCAGGAGGAGTTTCGGTTAGCCACATCGCTTTGGACATACTTTTCATGGCTTTCCGAGCTCTCTCGTGTTCTATGGAAAGCTCCGTTAAAAGATTCCCTCCAAAGGAACTAGCCTCTTCCTCGAGACGCCCCGTCAGGAGACCTGGTACAAAGCAAGATATGCCCTATCTATTAAAATGCTGCGAATATTGATGCACACATAAGTCAAGTTGTCACTTACTGAACATGCCACCCTTTAGTCCCTGGTTTTCCTCAAGGGCTTGCGCTAATTGAGACTTCAAATCCTTGATTTCATTGGCTTGTTGTTCATTCTTCGCCTTCAGCTTGTTCCTTTCTACACGACTTCGTGTCAATACTCGCCAGCCAGCCTCGTGCTGTGATTCGGCATACCATTGAGTTTCTCTGGCCGCATCCAGGTCCTTCTGAAGTTGACCTATGGACTCAGCTGCTACAAGGGAGACTTGTGTTAAACACCGTCCACCGAAAAAACTGAAGTATACTTATATTTTCCTTCCTCACCATGAGACTCGCTGGTGAATTTCTTGACGAACTCTAGTTCGGCCTTCACTTCGGCCAACTATGTTCGGCTCAGCTCAAGGTCTTCGAATAATTTCTTATTTTGTTCCCTCATTGTCTGTCAAAATATCAACGATACACATGAGATCCGGATCCTTAACTCAGTCGTCCCGCCCAATTTAAGGCTCGGGGGTTACTAGGTTAGGATTAATGACCAATTTTTATAACTAATTTCTTACGTGCATGTTGGAAGACAAGAGACTAGCGATCCCCTCAAGCCATGTTTGGGCTGCTCCAAGGTATGCGCCTACTGTATGAAACATGTTGAATTCTTGATCGGATAAAGAGGCATGACGCAAGGACTCCCTCCGCCGGTGGTGATTCATCATGGTGTCAACTTCGGAATTGGTAACCGAGACATCCTTTGGATCCTCCGGAAGAGGGTCCGCAGCAACACTCCTCGCATTAACCTCTGCCTGTTCCGAAGATCTGGGACCAGGACTGCGCTTGGTCGCATCCTGAGCATCTTCAGGTGGTGGAGGCGGTGTTCTCCTTCTGCGAATCTCAGTAAATGTCAAAGCAAGCTGATGGTGGTAACGTTAGCAACAACTTTGGATATATTACCTTTGGGTCGAGAGCATAGTCGATGCAATTCCCATCGAGGCCTTGCATTTCGATGCACCATGATTGACTGATGCTGGAGCACTTTGCTCCACTCCCGTTGGTGTTCGGCGCGTTGTGCTGCGACCCTTGAGAATAGATGTATGCATGCTTGGAGTAGCGCGTGGCAAACATCCTGTTCGGGAGGAGGCCTTCTTGCTACTTACATCGGATGATGGGAGGGCCTCAGGGTGGTCAGCTGTGAGAGACCCTTAGTACCGTCAAGGCTTTCCTGGAAAAAAAAACTCGTCCTCGAAATAAATAGAGCTATTCCGATCGTCATGGAACCCCGAGTC
>LR738713.1:342170233-342185699 GCA_902687465.1 Secale cereale
TGATTCGGCATACCATTGAGTTTCTCTGGCCGCATCCAGGTCCTTCTGAAGTTGACCTATGGACTCAGCTGCTACAAGGGAGACTTGTGTTAAACACCGTCCACCGAAAAAACTGAAGTATACTTATATTTTCCTTCCTCACCATGAGACTCGCTGGTGAATTTCTTGACGAACTCTAGTTCGGCCTTCACTTCGGCCAACTATGTTCGGCTCAGCTCAAGGTCTTCGAATAATTTCTTATTTTGTTCCCTCATTGTCTGTCAAAATATCAACGATACACATGAGATCCGGATCCTTAACTCAGTCGTCCCGCCCAATTTAAGGCTCGGGGGTTACTAGGTTAGGATTAATGACCAATTTTTATAACTAATTTCTTACGTGCATGTTCGAAGACAAGAGACTAGCGATCCCCTCAAGCCATGTTTGGGCTGCTCCAAGGTATGCGCCTACTGTATGAAACATGTTGAATTCTTGATCGGATAAAGAGGCATGACGCAAGGACTCCCTCCGCCGGTGGTGATTCATCATGGTGTCAACTTCGGAATTGGTAACCGAGACATCCTTTGGATCCTCCGAAAGAGGGTCCGCAGCAACACTCCTCGCATTAACCTCTGCCTGTTCCGAAGATCTGGGACCAGGACTGCGCTTGGTCGCATCCTGAGCATCTTCAGGTGGTGGAGGCGGTGTTCTCCTTCTACGAATCTCAGTAAATGTCAAAGCAAGCTGATGGTGGTAACGTTAGCAACAACTTTGGATATATTACCTTTGGGTCGAGAGCATAGTCGATGCAATTCCCATCGAGGCCTTGCATTTCGATGCACCATGATTGACTGATGCTGGAGCACTTTGCTCCACTCCCGTTGGTGTTCGGCGCGTTGTGCTGCGACCCTTGAGAATAGATGTCTGCATGCTTGGAGTAGCGCGTGGCAAACATCCTGTTCGGGAGGAGGCCTTCTTGCTACTTACATCGGATGATGGGAGGGCCTCAGGGTGGTCAGCTGTGAGAGACCCTTAGTACCGTCAAGGCTTTCCTGGAAAAAAAAACTCGTCCTCGAAATAAATAGAGCTATTCCGATCGTCATGGAACCCCGAGTCATCGCCTTGAGAATGACTCTCTGCTTGAGGAGAAGGGTAGCCGATGGACTCGACATGCCGTCTCCAGTTCAGTTTGGCAAAACAATAATTCTGACCAGAGTATGGAAAATGTTTCCGGACTATATAATAGAGGATTATACTTACCCATTCTATGGGATTATAGCTATAATAATCATCCCTATTGTTCAGGCGAGCGAACTCCTCTTCTTCTCCTTTGAAAAGGTCGGCTAGGATTGCGGCCATGGCCGCCTAATTATCCGGACCTTGCCGTGTGCAACGGGTTGTGTTGCTTGTCCTCTTATAACACCACAAAGGGTGCATCCTTTGTTGGAGGGGCTACTAATGTCCATTACACAACTTGTTCTTGTAGACTCGTGTTGGGCCTCCAAGCACAAAGTTTTGTAGGACAGTAGCAAATTTCGCTCAAGTGGATGACCTAAGGTTTATCAATCCGTGGGAGGCATAGAATGGAGATGGTCTCTCTCAAACAACCCTGCAACCAAATAACAAAGAGTCTCTTATGTCCCCAACACACCAAATACAATAGTATATTGTATAGGTGCACTAGTTCGACGAAGCGGTGGTGATAAAAGTGTACTAACGATAGTAGATATTGATTTCTGTAATAGGAACAATAAAAAACAGCAATGTAGCAAATAACAAAAGTGAGCACAAACGGTATTGCAATGCTTGAAAATGAGGCCTAGGGTTCGTACTTTCACTAGAGCAATCTCTCAACAATGCTAATATAATTGGATCACATAACCATCCCTCAATGTGTGATGAAGAATCACTCCAAAGTTCCTATCTAGCGGAGAACATAAGAAGACATTGTTTGTAGGGTACAAAACCACCTCAAAGTTAATCTTTCCAATCGATCTATCAAGAGTTTGTACTAAAATAACATCAAGTTATCATTTTCGATCGATCTGTCAAGAGTTCTTACTAAAATAACACCATATGATACACATCAACCAACTCTAATGTCACCTAGATACTCCAATGTCACTGCGAGTATCCGTGAGTTAATTATACGATATGCATCAAAAAAATTCAGATTCAAAATACTCAATCCAATGCAAAGAACCTCAAAAAGTGCCCCAAGATTTGTACAGGAGAAACAAAGATGATAACATGCATCAACCCCAATTTCACCTCGGGAATCCACGAGTTGAGTGCCAAAACACATATCAAGTGAATCAATATGATACCCCATTGTCACCACGAGTATTCATACCAAGACATACATCAAGTGTTCTAAAATCCATAAAAGTATTCAATCCGATAAGAACGAAATCTCAAAGGGAAAACTCAATTCATCACTACAAGATAGAGAGGGATAAACATCATATGATCCAACTATATTAATAAAGCCCGCGATACATCAAGATCGTGCCATCCCAAGAATATGACAGAGAAAGATTAAACACATAGCTACTGGTACAAACCGTCAGCCCCAAGGGTGGACTACTCCCTCCTCATCATGGTGGCCGCCAGGATGATGAAGATGGACACTGGTGATGATTTCGCCCTCCGTTAGAGTGTCAGAGAAGGGCTCTAGATTATATCTCGTGGTTCTGGAACTGGCAGCAGCTGGAACAAATTTTCGTCGACTCCCCTGGGGATTTTGGAATATTTGGGAAATTATAGTGCGAAGAGGTGGTGCGGGAGGCCACCGAGGTGGGCATGACCCACCAGGGCACGCCTCGGCCACCAGGGCACGCCAGGGCCCCCAGGCGTGCCCAGGTGGGTTGTGCCCCCCCTCTGAGCACCCCTCTGGTACTTCTTTGGCTCATGTTGTTCCTTCCGGTCCATAAAAATTCTCCAAAAAGTTTTGTTGCATTTGGACTCCGTTTGGTATTGATTTTATGTGATGTAAAAAACAAGCAAAAAACAGTAACTGGCACTGGGCACTATGTCAATAGGTTAGTCTAAAAAAAAATATAAAGTTGCCATAAAATGATTGTAAATTATAGATACATTGGAGACGTATCAGTATCCCCAAGCTTAATTCCTACTCGTCCTTGAGTAGGGAAATGATAAAAGAAATAATTTAAGAAGTGTGAATGCTAGCAAAGTGCATAAGTTTGATCAATGATAATTTCAATTACTTTTCCTACCATCAAAACATCAACTCTTTCTCATAAAACTAAACATGATAAAGTAGCAACCAATTCACATGTTAAGGTTCAAACAATGAATTCTCTTGAAACTCAACAACCTATGTTCTCAGTCACGAAACAATTGCAATTCAACTTATTCAAAAAAGAGTCCAATTAAGAGCTCCACATACAGAATAATCATATAGTCTTCTATGATTGCTAGCACTCAAAGCATATTATTAGAACAAATGGCATCCATTGAACACATAGAAAGATAGGGGCTTAATATTTTGCCTCCCAACTTATTTATCATAGAGATAATTGTCAACAATAATAAATCATGATCAAATACATTTGACTGGCCATGTGTGCCTAGATCTTTCCCCACCACATGATGCTTGCCAACTAGATAATAATTGAGGTTGAAATGAGAATACATTCTATTGACTCTTGCATAAAAGTAAATACTTAAAAGTAAAAGATAGGCCCTTCACAGAGGGAAGAAGAGGTTGTCATGCACTTTTTATTTGGATGCCCAAACTCTTAATGCAAAGGAACATCACGTTATATTACCCCTTGTGATAGCAACCTTTATTATGCAGTCTGTCGCTTTTATTTCCTTGCCATCACAAGTTCATACAAAGCTAAATTTTCCCTTAGAATAAAAGATCAAACATATTTAGGAGCAATTTTTATTGCTTTATGCACCGACGACAACTTACTTGAAGGATCTTATTCAATACATAGGTAGTATCTCTACTTAGTTTAAGGGTTTAAGGGTTTCTGGTTGCACAAGTAGTATCTCTACTTAGTACGAATTTTTGGCTAGCAAAAGATCCTAGGCAAACACCACATGTTGGAGGATCCATGACAATATAACTTCTATGCAAATATACACAACCATAACTCATTATGTTGTCTTGTCCAACTTGAACTAATTTTCTCAAGTTTGAAAATAATTAATGGGTATTCACAACCACATAAGATGTCCAAGATAATATATTTGCATGTGAAAGTTCTCTTCCTTATAATAAACATTCATGAATTTCTTGTATGACCAATATTGTGATTGTCAAGCCTGAAAAGATTTCACTTACTAAACCCAATGTGAAGCTACTACTAGGCATAATATCAACATATAATTTCCAACTTCATGATATTCAATTTATTCAACAATTTACTCATAGGATATACATGAAGCACAAGAGTAAATGACGAACTACTCCAAAAATATATAAGTGAAGATCAAGTGAGTAGTTAAGTAAATGGGTAGCTATTTGAGGACTCTCTCTTATTTAAAAACTTTCAGATCTAACTATCTTATTAAAACAGAAAACAAAACAAAATAAAATGATATTCCAAGAATAACACAACTCATGTGAAGAAGCAAAAACTTAGGCTCAACCGATAGTAACTGATAATTGTTGATGAACAAAAAGGTGGGATGCCTACCGGTGCATCCCCAATCTTAGATGCTTGAGACTTCTTGAAATATTATATTGGGATGCCTTGAGCATCCCCAAGCTTGAGCTTTTGTGTCTCCTTAATTCCTCTCATATCACAGTTTCCGAAATCTCAAAAACTTCATCCTCACAAAACTCAACAAGAACTCGTGAGATAAGTTAGTATAAATCAATTTAAAACCTAATCATTCCCTACTGTAGCAAATCAATAAAATTATTATTTACCATTGCATACTAAATGCCTCTGCATATTTAATACTCCTATCCTCAAATAGAATCATTAAACACGCAAACGTATGAAAACAATGCAAACATAACAACAATCTGTCTGAACAGGCCAGTTTGTAAAGAGTGCAATTTTACTCATACTTCCCTAGATCAAAAAATTATGAACCATTACCACGTTATAGAGAACTTATTAATTCTCATTGCGTAAAAAATTCAAGAATGTATCACGTTTTGACTATCTAGAAGAATTCACACAATGATAGAATTCAAACAGCAACATATAAACTTGCAAAATAAGCATGATAAGAGCTATACTTGACACTTTTATCAAAGTAAAAGATGCAAAACTTTATTATAAGTAACAAAACGCAATTCCTAACAAAATAAAATGATGCTTCAAGCAAAACACATATCCTGTGAAGAATACAAATATAACTTCAAGTGAGGTTACAGATAATGTTGAAGACGAAAGAGGGGATGCTTTCCGGGGCATCCCCAAGCTTAGTTGCTTGGGTCTTCCTTGAATGTTACCTTGGGGTGCCTTGGGCATCGATATGTCTCCAACGTATCTATAATTTATGAAGTATTCATGCTATTTATTATCATTTTTCGATGTTTTACAATCATTTTATAGCAACTTTATATCATTTTTTGGGACTAACCTATTGACCCAGTGCCCAGTGCCAGTTGTTGTTTTTTGCTTGATTTTTACATCACCGAAAATCAATATCAAATGGAGTCCAAACACCGCGAATTTTTGTGTGGATATTTTATGGACCAGAAGACTCCCGATGGGCGAGAGCAGCACCCGGGGGGTGCCCCGAGGGGGGTACAACCCACTAGGGCGTGCCTGGGGGCCCAGACGCGCCCAGGTGGGTTGTGCCCACCTCGGTGGCCTCCCGCACCCCTTCTTCGCCCTATAAATTCCTAAATATTCGTAACCCTTCGGGGTGAACCTAGATCAGAAGTTTCGCTACCGCAAGGCTCTGTAGTCCACGAGATCCAATCTAGAGACCTTTCCGGCACTCCGCCGGAGGTGGAAACCTTCACCGGTGGCCATCTTCATCATCCCTGCGGCCACCATGATGAGGAGGGAGTAGTCCACCCTCGGAGTTGAGGGTTTGTACCAATAGCTATGTGTTTAACCTCTCTCTCTCTCTCTCTCTCTCGTGGTCTTGAGATGCACAATCTTGATGTATCGCGGCTTTGTTAATATAGTTGGATCATATGGTGTTTCCCCCTCTCTATGTTGTTGTGATGAATTGAGTTTTTCCATCTGAGCTTCCGTAGTTACCGGATTAAATACTTTTATGGATTTGAGAACACTTGATTTATGTCTTGCAATTGAATACTCGTGGCGACAATGGGGTATCATATTGATTCACTTGATATATGTTTTGGCACTCAACTCGCGGGTTCCCGAGGTGACTTTTGGGTAATCTATGCATAGGGGTTGATGCACGTTCATGTCTTTGTTTCTCCAATAGAAATCTTGGGGCACTCTATGAAGTTCTTTGTGTTGGATTGAGTATTATAAATCTGAATTTGTTTTGGTATTATTTTAGTACGGACTCTTGATAGATCAATCGGAAAGAATAACTTGTGTTATTTTAGTACGAACTCTTGATAGATCGATCGGAAAGAATAACTTGGTGTTATTTTGGTACGAACTCTTGGATAGATCGATCGGAAAGAATAGCTACAAACAATTGCTTCTTATGTTCTCTGCTAGATAGGAACTTTGGAGTGATTCTTCATCGCACTTTGCGGGATGGTTATATGATCCAATTATATTAGTATTGTTGAGAGATTGCACTAGCAAAAGTACGGACCCTAGGCCTCGATTTCAAGCATTGCAATATCATTTGTGCTCCGTTTTATCACTTGCGACCTTGCTGTTTTTTATTGTTCCTATTCCAAAAATCAGTATCTACTATAATTACTACACTTGTATCACCATCTCTTCGCTGAACTAGTGCACCTATACAATTTCCCATTGTATTTGGTGTGTTGGGGACACAAGAGACTATTTATTATTTTGTTGCAGGGTTGTTTGAGAGAGACCATCTTTATCCTACACCTCCCATGGATTGATAAACCTTAGGTTATTCAGTTGAGGGAAAATTGCTACTGTCCTACAAAACTCTGCGCTTGGAGGCCCATCACGAGTCTACAAGAATAAAGTTGCGTAGTAGACATCAAGCTCTTTTCTAGCGCCGTTGCCAGGGAGGTGAGTGCTTGAAGGTATATCTTTAGATCTTGCAATCGAATATTTTAGTTTCTTGTTTTATCACTAGTTCGGTTTTATAAAACAAAACTACAAAAAATGGAATTGAGGTTGCATCATATTATTCATCTTTATAATGTCTTTCGTGAAAATGATGGAAGGGAAAATTGTGCTCAGTTGTTACAAGAAGAATGCTATAAAATGTTTGGCATAAATGATGAGCATGATTGGAGATTTTGACTATGATTAGACGGGGACAGGATTCAAACCTGCAGTCTTCAGGTCAATGTTTTTAGTATGAATTCTTTAAATATCCATGATGCTTATGATATGCAAAGCCATAAGCTTGGGGATGATATGTTTGATGAAGATGATATTTTTATCCCCCCAAGATTTGATGTGGAAATTTGTTATAATGGTAGCATGCCTCCTATTTATGATGATTATATTGATAAAAGTGGATTTGGAGAGGTCATGACTTTATTTAGTGATGAATCCACTACTTTGGAGGATGTTTCAATTAACTATGATAATGAAGTTGCTATCTATGATGATTAGGGTGATGACATGTATGCTATATTGAATAATGATAACCATGAAACTTGTCATCGTGATTTTAATTTCCAATCTCATGATAGTTATTTTGTTGAGTTTGCTCCCACCACTATTCATGAGAATAAATTTGCTTATGTGGAGAGTAGCAAAATTTCTATGCTTTTGCATCATGAAAAGAATGATTTATGTGATGGATATATTGTTGAATTCATTCATGATCCTACCGAAAATTATTATGGGAGAGGAATATGTGCTTCTACATATCTCAATAATATCAAGTTTCCTCTTTATGTGTTGAAAATCTTGAAGTTTTACTTATTTTGCCTTCCTATGCTAGTTGATTCTTGTTCGCATAAATTGTTTGCTCACAAAATCCCTATGCATCGGAAGTGGGTTAGACTTAAATGTTCTAGTCATATGCTTCGTGATGCTCTCTTTGTGTTTCAATTTATATCTTTCATGTTAGCATCATTGAAATCATCATGCCTAGCTAAAAGGCATTAAAGAAAAGCGCTTGTTGGCCCTACTGTTTTTGTGTGTTCACATGGTTAAGCTACTGTAGTAATCATGTTTTACATGTTTTGTTTCAATAAAGTGCCAAGTAAACCCTTTGGGATAGTGTGGATGATAGTTGATTTGATTCTGTGCAAAACAGAAAGTTTTGCTTCCAGTGAGGAAAATCCAATATATCACTGGAATGTGATAATTATCTGAAATTTTGACACATGATTGATACACAAATTTCCTACGTTGTCCTAAGTTTTTAGAATATTTAGAGTTGAATAAGTATGGTGGTTGCCCAGATCATTACATACTGTTTTGTTTTTGACAGATTTTGTTTTCAATGCATAGTTTGCTTGCTTTCTAGTTTCTATAGCTTATACTGATCAATATAAATTGTCGAAACGATATTATACAGTAGGCATTGTGTGAGAACAATTATGAATCTTGTCTTTGACAGTACCCAAAGTGAGTGATTTGTTTTTATCATACTAACCCATCTCACGAAGTTTTGTTAAGTTTTGTGTGATTGAAGTTTTCAAGTTTTGGGTGAGATGTCGATATGGGGAGAATAAGGAGTGGCAAAACCCTAAGCTTGGGGATGCCCAAGGAACCCCAAGGTAATATTCAAGGAACAACCAAGCAACTAAGCTTGGGATGCCCCGGAAGGCATCCCCTCTTTTGTCTCCAACATCATGTGTAACCTCACTTAAAGCTATATTATTATTCGTCACATGATATGAGTTTTGCTTGGAGCTTCATTTTATTTTGTTAGGATTCGCTTGTTGGTATTCATAATAATGTTTTGTATCTTCTATTTCAATAAAAGTGTCAAGGATAGCCTTTACCATGCTTATTTTGCAAGTCTACATGTTGTTGTTTGAAAACAGAAAGTTTGTCGTTGTTGAAAAAATTCCCGAGAAGAGTCAGAATGTGATAAAAGGTCGAATTTTCTTGCATAGTAAGACATGATAAATTTCCTACAACAGGTAAATTTTTAGAAAAAATTGAGTTAGGGAAGTATGGATCCTCTTGCATTCTTTACAGACTGTACTGTTTTTGACAGAATGCTGTTATGTTTGCATTGTTCGCATATGTTTGCATGTTTAATAATTCTATTTGAGGATAAGATTATTGAATATGCAGAGGCATTTAGTACGCAATGTTGAATAATAGTTTTAGTGATTTGCTACAATAGAGAATGATAAGGTATTTGCATTGGTTTATACTAACTTATCTCACGAGTTCTTGTTGAGTTTTGTGTGGATGAAGTTTTTATGATTTAGGGAAACCGTGATATGAAAGGAATGAAGAAGACACAAGAGTTCAAGCTTGGGGATGACCAAGGCATCCCAAGATATTATTTCAAGAAGTCTCAAGCATCTAAGCTTGGGGATGCCCCGGTAGGCATCCCACCTTTCTTCATCAACAATTATTGGTTAGTATCGGTTGATCCTAAGTTTTTGCTTCTTCACATGAGATGTGCTATTCTTGAAATGTCATTTTATTTCGTTTGCTTGATTTTTTTAATAAAATACTTAGATATGAAAGTTTTAAATAAATAGAGCCCCAAATAGTTGCCAGGGAGGCTAGGTAAGCAGCATTCACATCCCGTCAACGAAGCTCTTTTTTGGCGCTGTTGCTCTAGTGCTTCACATATATCTTTTTGAGCACAGTGTTCTTTAGTATTTTTGAAGAAATTCTCTCTTGATACACTTAAATTATTTCGAGAGAAATAAATATTATCCTCATGATCTTCATTCATATCTTTTTGGAGTAGCTTGTCATTTACTCTTGTGCTTCACTTATATCCTATGAGTAACTTCTTGAATAAATTGAATGTCATGAAGGTGAAACCATATCATGCCTAGTGGTAGCTTCACATTGGGTTTAGAAAGTGAAATCTTTTGAGGCTTGACAATCACAATATTGGTCATACAAGCAATTCACGAATAATTAGTATAAGGAAGAGAACTTTCACATGCAAATACACTATCTTGGAAATCTTTTGTGATTGTGAGCCCCCATCGAAATATTATATGCCAAAATTGTTGACGTTGGACAAGGAAGACAACATAATGGTTTATGTTTGTTTATATTCACATAGAAGTTATATTTTCATAGATCCTTCAACATGTGGTGCTTGCCCCCATCTTTGCTAGCCAATTTTTTTTGCACCAAGTATAGATACTACTTGTGTATCCAAAAACCCTTAAACCCAAATCTTATCTTCATGATTCCACCACACCTACCTAAGGATTGAGTGAGATCCTTCAAGTAAGTTGTCATCGGTGCAATAAGGCAATAAAAATTACTTCTAAAAGTGTTAGATCATTTATTGTAAGGAAAATTGAGCTTTGTACGAACTTGTGATGGCAAAGTAATAAAAGCGACATACTGCATAATAAAGGTTGCTATCATAAGGGGCAATATAATGTGACGTTCATTTGCATTAAGGGGTTGAGCATACAAACAAATAAGTGCATGGCAACCTCTGCTTCCCTCTGCGAAGGGCCTATCTTTTACTTTTCAGTATTTACTTTTATGCAAAGAGTCAAAGTTTTTCTCTCTATTCATTTTTATTTTTCTCTTTTGGCAAGCATCATGTGGTGAGGAAAGATCAAGGCACATATGTACAATTGAATATGGGTAGCATGCGTTATTATTGTTGACATCACCCTTGAGGTGAATATATTGGAAGGCAAAACAATAAGCCCCTATCTTTCTATGTGTCTGGTAGAAACATTTTGCTCATGTGTATGCGGTGAGTGTTAGCAATCATAGAAGACTATATGATGGTTGAGTATGTGGAGCTCTTACTTAAACTCTATTGAATAAGTAGAATTACAATTGCTTGGTGACTGAGAACATAGGTTGTTGAGTTTCAAGAGAATTCATTGTTTGAACCTTAACATGTGAATTGGTTGCCACTCTAACATGAGAAGTTTTATAGGAAAGAATTGTTATGATGCTAGGAAAAGTGGTGAAATTTTCATTGATCAAAGTTGTGCACTTTGCTAGCATTCACACTTCATAAATTATTTCTTTTATCATTTACCTACTCGAGGACAAGTAGGAATTAAGCTTGGGGATGTTGATACGTCTCCAACGTATCTATAATTTATTAAGTATTCATGTTGTTTTATTATCATTCTTGGATGTTTTACAATTATTTTATAGAAACTTTATATCATTTTTTGGGACTAACCTATTGACCCAGTGCCTAGTGCTAGTTGTAGTTTTTTTGCTTGCTTTTTACATCGCAGGAAATCAATATCAAATGGAGTCCAAACACCGAGAAACTTTTTGTGGATTTTCTATGGACCAGAAGACTCCCGATGGGCCAGAGCAACACCTCTAGTACTTCTTTGGCCCATGTTGTTCATTCTGGTCCATAAAACTTCTCCAAAAAGTTTCGCTGTGTTTGGACTCCATTTGGTATTGATTTTCTTCGATGTAAAAAACAAGGAAAAACATCAACTGGCATTGGGCACTATGTCAATAGGTTAGTCTAAGAAAAATTATATAAAGTTGCTATAAAATGATTGTAAAACATCCAAGAATGATACTATAATAGCGTGAATACTTCATAAATTATAGATACGTTGGAGACGTATCGGCTGCACGCATCGAGCTATGGTGGCGGCCATCACATCAATCATGGTTAATTTTCTATGGGTCAGCAGCCGAACATTGGTCGCCAGGAGTCGCACTTCGGCGGTTTCTTCTTGAGAGGGCTTTTAGGTCGCTAGTTGAACCGCTTCGTTAAAGGAGAATTTGAGTATTCGGGCAACCCCATCCAAACTGGTTGGGATAGAAGGACATCATCGACATAAAACCATTCTGAAGTCCACTCCTCTTAATCCTTCTTCGGGGTCCCCATGGGATACCCTGTCCTGGCTATGCGCCACACTTCGGCTCTGCCTACTTCAAAAATGGATCCATTGCATGTACGGGGGACGAGACAAAAAATATTTTCTCCACAACTTGAAGTGGGCCTCACAACCGAAGAACATTTTGCAGAGGGCCACGAAGCCAAAGATGTGCAGTATTGAACGAGGGGTGAGATGATGAAGTTGGATCCTGTAGAACTCCAACAAGCCCCAGAGGAAGGGATGGATCGGGAAACATTGGCCTCATAGAAGAAAAGCCATGAAACATACCCTCTCATCCTTGCTTGGTGCAGGGGAATTCTCTGCGAATGTTGCGTCATGTACATAAATCAATTCCGTGTAGACAGGAATGAGATTTGTAGTGGGAAGGTATCCTTGTGTCTGGAGGCGGCTTAGGTGGAGTCGCGAGATCGAGTAGCTTGCCCAGTCCCCCGAGAGAGGGCCATGAGGGTGCGGCGATGAGCTGGGGGCGCTGGCCATTTGGCCTGGGACTTTCCTGCTATGGTTTTTCACTGATGGAAGGGATTGACCGCCCATTATGTCCTTGGCATGTTTAATAGGCGCAATTTTTGGGTATCGAAAGGGCATTCTTGTAAAAGAAACACTAGACTACTCAACTTCCCAAAGCACACGCGGGTCGAGGTTTGACTTCAACCTAGGCTAAATATTAATGTTGATGGGCCACGCTAGAGGTCATCGCCAGCCGAACAGAAACTGGGAGATGAACTCTCCTCGCAAGCCGAAGACTCTGAGATGGACGATGACCACAAGTCTCGGCATTGGAGGCTAGTTCGAGGGCTACTGAGGGAGTCCTAGACTAGGGGGTCCTTGGCCGCCGGCCTACCTCTCGTGGGCCGAATAGATGGGCCGCTGGGTGACCACTATGGGTCCAAACTGTCAGGTAAACCTCGGGGACGAAGACTCTCGGAGGCTTGGTGTGTCCTCCAAGTCGAGATAAGAAGAATCGACATGTTTATTCCTTCCTTGTAACCTACCATGTGTAAACCCTAGTACCCCGGGTGTCTATATAAACCAAAGGGTTTAGTCTGTAGAGGCTATAACAACAATCATTGCCCTATTAGCCTAGGGTTAGTTCATCCGATCTCGAGGTAGATCAACTTTGTAATCATCCTATACACCATAATATAATCAAGCAGGACGCAGGGTTTTACCTCTTAGAGAGGGTCGGAACCTGGGTAAACATTGTGTCCTTCGTCTCTTGTTCCCCATTGAGCGAATATCCACAACTCAGGACCCCCTACTCGAGATCCGCTGGTTTTGACACCGACAATCGTGTGTGTGGATTCATCGATGAACGAGAAGCCATATGAAGAACTTCATGCACGATGGCGCCTACGAGCTCTAGAAGAAAGGGGCACATAGGTAGTTGACACCTCTGAAGCGCGTCAACTTGTAGACGACAGCTGAGGAGAGGCCGTCCTTGGGCTTGGCGCAGAGGTGGAGCTGTCAAACGCTAGCCCCAGATGACGGAGTCACACCAACAAGGACTTGGATGAGGCCCTCCAACTGGGCCGCGCCAATGGTGATGAGTCGGGGGAAGAGGAACACGTTGATGCCATCCATGCGCACCTGACAAACCGACACCTCTATGGCGACTGAGTGGGTAAAAAGGGCCGAGAGCACGACATAAAGAGCACCGCAGTGGAGCCATTAGTCGCACCAGAATTAGCAAACACCTCCCATTGCCAACTAGCATGAAGAAGAGGGCCCAGTAGAGGGGGTGCATGCTACACATCGAATGGCAGTGCTCGTCGTCCACGGCATGCGCAACATGCAAGAGGAGGGAGCAGCCTTCGAGCTCACTGTAGACCCAGGCCGGCCACCGCGATTGGGTCATGTGGAGGCGATGCAACATCTTTAAGAGGAGGAATTTATTTTGTGAAGCCAGGTCCCGAACTCCAAGCATGCCTTCAGTTTTTGCTCGACAGACGTGCTCCTAAGCCATCACGCATTGGGCTCCCGACGCGCGCTTGATAACCCACAAGTATAGGGGACCGCAACAGTTTTCAAGGGTAGAGTATTCAAACCAAATTTATATATTCGACACAAGGGGAGCCAAGAATATTTGTAAGTATTAGCAGTTGGGTTGTCAATTCAACCACACCCGGAGATTAAATATCTGCAGCAAAGTGGTCAGTAGCACAGTAGTATGATAGTTTTGATGGCAGTAGTAACAGTAACAATCGCATCAGTAGTTTTTTAGCAATTGTAACAGTAGCAGCAACAGTGGTAACTTAGCAAGAACAATGTGTGAAAAACTCGTAGGTACTAGATCTGTGATCTGGTTGGATAATATTCATAATATAATAGTTATAACCTAGCGCGACATAGAACTAGCTCCAGTTCATCGATATAATGTAGGCATGTATTTCGTAAATAGTCATACGCGCTTATGGAAAAGAACTTGCACGGCATCTTTTGTCCTAGCCTCCAGTGGCAGCGGGGTCCATAAGGAAACTAAGGGATATTAAGGCCTCCTTTTAATAAAGCACTGGATCAAAGCATTAACACATAGTGAATACATGAACTCAAACTACGATAATCACCTGAAAGAACTGTTGTCACTTTGGGGTATGCAGATCCTAACATGTAGTAGGTGCATATGACTTGCAAGATCGTATCAAGAATTTAGATATAATGGTGATAACATAAATGGTTCAGATCTGAAATCATGGCACTCGGGCCCTAGTGACAAGCATTAAGCATAGCAAAGTCATGACAACATCAATCTCAGTACATAGTGGATACTAGGGATCAAGCCCTAACAAAACTAACTTGATTACATGATGAATATCATCCAACTTCTCACCAACCACCAAGCCTACAAAGGAATTAATCACTCCCCACGGTGAGCATCATGGAATTGGTGATGGAGGATTGTTGATGATGACGAAGACGGAAGATCCGCCTCTCCGGAGTCCCGAACAGACTCCAGATCTGGCTCCTAATCAAGAACAGGAGGCGGCGGCGGCTCCGTATTGTAACACGCAATGAAACATCCTTTCTTAATTTTTTTCCTCCAAAATAGGATTTTATTGAGTCGGAGTTAGGGTCAGAGGAGCCTCATGGGCCCCACAAGACACTAGGGCGCGCCTGGGGGGTGGCGCGCCCTGGTGCCTTGTGGGCAGCCAAGGGTTCTAGTAATTTTTGTTTTTCCAAATAAATATCCAACAAGTTTCATCCAATTCTAAGAACTTTTATTTCTGCACAAAAAACAACACCATGGTAGTTCTGTTGAAAACAGCGTCAGTCCGGGTTAGTTTCATTCAAATCATGCAAATTAGAGTCCAAAACAGCAACAAAAGTGTTAGGAAAAGTAGATATGATGGAGACATATTGACTCCCCCAAGCTTAACCCATTGCTTGTCCTCAAGAAATTCA
>LR738713.1:342185709-342202126 GCA_902687465.1 Secale cereale
CAAAGGAATTAATCACTCCCCACGGTGAGCATCATGGAATTGGTGATGGAGGATTGTTGATGATGACGAAGACGGAAGATCCGCCTCTCCGGAGTCCCGAACAGACTCCAGATCTGGCTCCTAATCAAGAACAGGAGGCGGCGGCGGCTCCGTATTGTAACACGCAATGAAACATCCTTTCTTAATTTTTTCCTCCAAAATAGGATTTTATTGAGTCGGAGTTAGGGTCAGAGGAGCCTCATGGGCCCCACAAGACACTAGGGCGCGCCTGGGGGGTGGCGCGCCCTGGTGCCTTGTGGGCAGCCAAGGGTTCTAGTAATTTTTATTTTTCCAAATAAATATCCAACAAGTTTCATCCAATTCTGAGAACTTTTATTTCTGCACAAAAAACAACACCATGGTAGTTCTGTTGAAAACAGCGTCAGTCCGGGTTAGTTTCATTCAAATCATGCAAATTAGAGTCCAAAACAGCAACAAAAGTGTTAGGAAAAGTAGATATGATGGAGACATATTGACTCCCCCAAGCTTAACCCATTGCTTGTCCTCAAGAAATTCAGTTGACAAACTCAAAGTGATAAAGAAAAACTTTTATGAAATCTTTTGTTCTTGTTTCTATATATATGCTTAAATAATACCCAAGTTTTCAGCAAAGTTCATAACTAACCATGCAAACGATAACTCTTAGAAATTATATCCAGTCATATCAATGGCATAATCAACTAGCGAGCAATAGTAAGATATCTAAAATGCCAACACTTTGTCAAAACAATCATGATACAATATGTCAATATTGGTATCTCGCTAGCCCTTTCTGAGACCTTAAAACATAAATGCAGAGCACCTCCAAAATTCAAGCAGCGACTAGACATTGCAATTCATGGTAGAATAGATCCAGTCATGCTAACACTCAACATTAACTATACTCAATGCATGAGAATGACAATAGTGCTCTCAGGTCTGGTGGTTATTTGATAAGATGATGACTCAACATAAAAAGTAAATAGATATTCCCTTCTCAGAGGGAAGCATGGATTCGTAGAGGTGCCAGAGCTCAAATCTTAAATCAGAGATAAATATAATTTTGGGAGGTATACCTTTCCTGTCAACGTTACAACCAAGAGTTTTAAATATCTTCCATGCTAAAAAATTTAGCGGCGGTTCCCAAGCGGTAAAAGTAAAGTTCACTCCCCCTCCACCAACAAACACAAGCCATGACTTGCCAAATCCTCAGGTGCCCTCCATACCAACAATAGTCCGGGGGAGTTTGGTTTAATTATTATTGTTATTTTCCATGGGATTGAATGTCCCGATTACCAGCCCCTATGGTGCAAGAACAAATGGATAAACACTTACCATGAGAATAACCTGCTTAGCATGGAAGATACTTACCATCCCCCGTTGCTCCATGAGATGTACGGGCACACAAAACATATGTTCATTTTAATATTTTAGAGGTGGCACATGCAAATTTACGTGTGACGGCAGGGTAATACAACATATAGGTAGATAAAGTCAACTCATCTGGGACAACTTTGGTTTAAGGTTTTGATGCACAAGCAGTATTCCTGCTTAGTATAGGCGAAGGCTGGCAAATAGGTTCATAAGCGACCAGCTAGAAAGCGAAAACGTTCATAATCATTCATTGAAAATAATTACCATCGAATACTAGCATGAGTTTGATATAGACGCCTTGAACATAAATAGCGTGGAGGCTGTGTTAGTTTTGAATCAACTACATGCGTGATCATGTGCCAAGTCAAGCCACTAGAAACATCCAGAGGAGGATACCATTGAAGGAAATATGCCCTAGAGGCAATAATAAAGATGTTATTTGTATTTCCTTATATCATGATAAATGTCTTTTATTCATGCTAGAATTGTACTAACCGGAAACTTAGTACATGTGTGAATACATAGACAAAATAGTATGTCCCTAGTATGCCTCTACTAGACTAGCTCATTGATCAAAGATGGCTCTGTTTCCTAGCCATAGACATGAGTTGTCATTTGATCAACGGGATCACGTCATTAGGAGAACGATGTGATGGACTAGACCCATCCGTTAGCTTAGCACTATGATCGTTTAGTTTTTTTACTGCTATTGCTTTCTTCATGACTTATACATGTTCCTATGACTATGAGATTATGCAACTCCCGAATACCGTAGGAACACCTTGTGTGCTATCAAACATCACAACGTAACTGGGTGATCATAAAGATGCTCTACAGGTGTCTCCGAAAGTGTCCATGGTGTTGGCATAGATCAAGACTAGGATTTGTCACTCCGAGTGTCGGAGAGGTATCTCTGGGCCCTCTCGGTAATACACATCATAATAAGCCTTGCAAGCAAATGACTAATGAGTTAGTCACGAGATGATGTATTACGGAACGAGTAAAGATACTTGCCGGTAACGAGATTGAACTAGGTATAGAGATACCGACGATCGAATCTCGGGCAAGTAACATACCGATGACAAAAGGAACAATGTATGTTCTTATGCGGTTTGACCGATAAAGATCTTCGTAGAATATGTAGGAGCCAATATGAGCATCCAGGTTCCGCTATTGGTTATTGACCGGAGATGAGTCTCGGTCATGTCTGCATAGTTCTCGAACCCGTAGGGTCCGCACGCTTCACGTTTGATGACGATCGGTATTATGAGTTTATGAGTTTTTGATGTACCGAAGTTAGTTCGGAGTCCTGGATGAGATCATGGACATGACGAGGAGTCTTGGAATGTCCGAGACGTAAAGATTGATATATTGGACGACTATATTCGGACATCGGAAGTGTTCCGTAAAGTTTCAGAATTAACCGGAGTACCGGGGGGGGGTTACCGGAACCCCTGGGAAGCTATGGGCCTTAATGGGCCGTAGGAGAAAGAAGGAAGGAGGGCCAGGGCTAGGCCGCGCGCCCCCACCCCTTGGTCCGAATTGGACAAGGAAGGAGGGCGGGGGTCGGCGCCCCTTTCCTTCTCCTTCTCCCTCTCCTTCCTTTCCCCCTTCTCCCTTTTGGTAGCTCCTCATTGGCGCGCCACTAGGGGCCGGCCGGCCTCCCCCCTTGCTCCTTTATATACGGGGGCAGGGGGCACCCAAAGACACACAAGTTCAATTGTTTTAGCCGTGTGCGGTGCCCCCCTCCACAGAAACACACCTCGGTCATACTGTCGCAGTGCTTAGGCGAAGCCCTGCACCGGTAACTTCATCATATCAGTCACCACACCGTCGTGCTGACGAAACTCTCCCATGAAGCTCAACTGGATCAAGAGCTCGTGGGACGTCATCAAGATGAACGTGTGCTGAACGCGGAGGTGCCGTCCGTTCGGTACTTGATCGGTTGGATCGCGAAAAAGTTCGACTACATCAACCGCGTCACTTGACGCTTCCGCTCCCGGTCTACGAGGGTACGTAGACACACTCTTCCCCTCGTTTCTATGCATCTAGTAGATAGATCTTGCGTGATCGTAGGAAAATTTTGAAAATACTACGTTCCCCAACAGTGGCATCATGAGCCAGGTCTATGCGTAGATGATATGCACGAGTAGAACACAATGAGTTGTGGGCGATACTAGTCATACTGCTTACCAGCATGTCATACTTTGCTTCAGCGGTATTGTGAGATGAAGCGATCCGGACCGACATTACGCGTACGCTTACGCGAGACTGGTTTCACCGTTATGATCACTCGTTGCTTAAAGGTGACTGGCGGTGTCTGTCTCTCTCACTTTAGCTGAATCGAGTGTGGCTACGCCCGGTCCTTGTGAAGGTTAAAACAACACATACTTGACGAAACATCGTTGTGGTTTTTGTATGTGTAGGTAAGAACGGTTCTTGCTAAGCCCGTAGCAGCCACGTAAAACTTGCAACAAAAAGTAGAGGACGTCTAACTTGTTTTTGCAGGGCATGATGTGATGTGATATGGTCAAGACATGATGAGTTATATGGTTTTGTATGAGATGGTCATGTTTTGTAATGTTATCGGCAACTGGCAGGAGCCATATGGTTGTCGCTTTATTGTATGAAATGCAATCGCCATGTAATTGCTTTACATTATAACTAAGCGGTAGCGATAGTCGTAGAAGCAATAGTTGGAGAGACGACAACGATGCTATGATGGAGATCAAGGTGTCGCGCCGGTGACAAAGGTGATCATGACGGTGCTTTGGAGATGGAGATCAAAAGCACAAGATGATGAAGGCCATATCATGTCACATATTTTGATTGCATGATATGTTTATCTTATTATGCTTCTTATTTTGCTTAGAACGACGGTAGCATTATAAGATGATCCCTTACAAAATTTCAAGGTATAAGTGTTCTCCCTGAGTATGCACCATTGCGAAAGTTCGTCGTGCCAAGACACCACGTGATGATCGGGTGTGATAAGCTCTACGTTCAAATACAACGGGTGTAAGCCAGTTTTGCACACGCAGAATACTCGGGTTAAACTTGACGAGCCTAGCATATGCAGATATGGCCTCGGAACACTGGAGACCGAAAGGTCGAGCGTGAATCATATAGTAGATATGATCAACATAAGATGTTCACCATTGAAACTACTCCATCTCACGTGATGATCGGACATGGTTTAGTTGATTTGGATCACGTGATCATTTAGATGACCGGAGGGATGTTTATCTAAGTGGGAGTTCTTTAAGTAATATGATTAATTGAACTTTAATTTATCATGAACTTAGTCCTGATAGTTTTGGCATATCTATGTTGTTTTAGATCAATGGCCCGTGCTACCGTTCCTTTAATTTTAATGCATTCCTTGAGAAAGCTAAGTTGAAAGATGATGGTAGCAATTACACGGACTGGGTCCGTAACTTGAGGATTATCCTCATTGCTGCACAGAAGAATTATGTCCTTGAAGCACCGCTAGGTGACAAGCCCCCTCCCGCTAATGTAGACGCTTTGAACGTCTGGCAGACGCGGTCTGATGACTACACGATAGTTCAGTGTGCCATGCTTTACAGCTTAGAACCGGGACTTCAACGACGTTTTGAACGTCATGGACCATATGAGATGTTCCAGGAGTTGAAGTTAATATTTCAAGCAAATGCCCGGTTTGAAGAATATGAGATTTCCAATAAGTTCTACAGCTGCAAGATGGAGGAGAATAGTCCTATCAGTGAACACTTGCTCAGAATGTCTGGGTACTACAATCATATGACTCAACTTGGTTGCAAAGTTGATGAGGATAGTGTTATTGATGGAGTTCTTCAATCACTGCCACCAAGCTATAAAGGCTTCGTGATGAACTATAATATGCAAGGGATGCAGAAAACAATTCCCGAGCTCTTCGCTATGCTCAAAGCTGCGGAGGTAGAAATCAAAAAGGAGCATCAAGTGTTGATGGTTAACAAGACCACTAGTTTCAAGAAAAAGGGCAAGGGAAAGAAGGGGAACTTCAAGAAGAATAGCAATACAGTTGCTACTCCCGCGAAGAAATCCAAGTCTGGAGCCAAGCCTGAAACTAAGTGCTTCTACTGCAAAGGGACTGGACACTGGAAGCGGAACTGCCCCAAGTGTTTGGCGGATAAGAAGGATGGCAAGGTGAACAAAGGTATATGTGATATACATGTTATTGATGTGTACCTTACTAATGCTCGTAGTAGTACCTGGGTATTTGATACTGGTTCGGTTGCTAATATTTGTAACTCGAAACAAGGACTACGGATTAAATGAAGATTGGCTAAGGACGAGGTGACGATGCGCGTGGGAAATGGTTCCAAAGTCGATGTGATCGTCGTCGGCACGCTACCTCTACATCTACCTTCGGGATTAGTTTTAGACCTAAATAATTGTTATTTGGTGCCAGCGTTGAGCATGAACATTATATCTGGATCTTGTTTGTTGCGAGACGGTTATTCATTTAAATCAGAGAATAATGGTTGTTCTATTTTTATGAATAATATCTTTTATGGTCATGCACCCTTGAAGAGTGGTCTATTCTTATTGGATATCGGTTGTAGTGATACATATATTCATAATATTGAAACCAAAAGATGCAAGGTTAATAATGATAGTGCACCTTATTTGTGGCACTGCCGTTTAGGTCATATTGGTGTAAAGCGCTTGAAGAAACTCCATAGTAATGGACTTTGGAATCACTTGATTATGAATCACTTGGTGCTTGCGAACCATGCCTCATGGGCAAGATGACTAAAACTCCGTTCTCCGGAACTGTGGAGCGAGCAACACAGTTGTTGGAAATCATACATACTGATGTATGTGGACCAATGAGTGTCGAAGCTTGCGACGGGTATCGTTATTTTCTGACCTTCACTGATGATTTGAGCAGATATGGGTATATCTACTTAATGAAGCACAAGTCTGAAGCATTTGAAAAGTTCAAAGAATTTCAGAGTGAAGTAGAGAATCATCGTAACAAGAAAATAAAGTTTCTGCGATCTGATCGTGGAGGAGAATATTTGAGTTACGAGTTTGGTCTTCATTTGAAACAATGTGGAATAGTTTCACAACTCACGCCACCCGGAACACCACAGCGTAATGGTGTGTCCGAACGTCGTAACCGTACGTTATTGGATATGGTGCGATCTATGATGTCTCTTACCGATTTACCACTATCGTTTTGGGGATAAGCTTTAGAGACAGCTGCATTCACGTTAAATAGGGCACCATCTAAATCCGTTGAGATGACACCGTATGAACTATGGTTTGGCAAGAAACCAAAGTTGTCGTTTCTTAAAGTTAGGGGCTGCGATGCTTATGTGAAAAAGCTTCAACCTGATAAGCTCGAACCCAAGTCGGAGAAATGTGTCTCCATATGATACCCAAACGAAATTGTTGGGTACACCTTCTATCACAGATCCGAAGGCAAGATATTCGTTGCTAAGAATGGATCCTTTCTAGAAAAGGAGTTTCTCTCGAAAGAAGTGAGTGGGAGGAAAGTAGAACTTGACGAGGTAATTGTACCTTCTCCCGAATTGGAAAGTGGAACATCACAGAAACTAGTTCCAGTGATTCCTGCATCAATTAGTGAGGAAGCTAATGCTGATGATCATGAAACTTCAGATCAAGTTTCTACTGAACGTCGTAGATCAACCAGAGTACGTTCCGCACCAGAGTGGTACGGTAACCCAGTTCTGGAAATCATGTTACTAGACCATGATGAACCTACGAACTATGAGGAAGCGATGATGAGCCCAGATTCCGCAAAATGGCTTGAGGCCTTGAAATCTGAGATGGGATCCATGTATGAGAACAAAGTGTAGACTTTGGTTGACTTGCCCGATGATCGGCAAGCCATCGAAAATAAATGGATCTTCAAGAGGAAGACCGACGCAGACGGTAATGTTACTGTTTACAAAGCTCGACTTGTTGCGAAACGGTTTCGACAAGTTCAACGAGTTGACTACGATGAGACTTTCTCACCTGTAGCGATGCTTAAGTATTTCTGAATCATGTTAGCAATTGCCACATTTTATGATTATGATATATGGCAAATGGATGTCAAAACTGCATTCCTGAATGGATATCTCAAATAAGAGTTGTATATAATGCAACCATAAGGTTTTGTCGATCCAAAAGGTGCTAACAAAGTGTGCAAGCTCCAGCGATCCATCTATGGACTGGTGCAAGCATCTCGGAGTTGGAATATACACTTTGATGAGGTGATCAAAGCATATGGTTTTATACTGACTTTTGGAGAAGCCTGTATTTACAAGAAAGTGAGTGGGAGCTCTGTAGCATTTCTGATATTATATGTGGATGACATATTATTGATTGGAAATGATATAGAATTTCTGGATAGCATAAAAGGATACTTGAATAAGAGTTTTTCAATGAAAGACCTCGGTGAAGCTGCTTACATATTAGGCATTAAGATCTATAGAGATAGATCAAGACGCTTGATTGGACTTTCACAAAGCACATACCTTGATAAAGTTTTGAAGAAGTTCAAAATGGACCAGTCAAAGAAAGGGTTCTTGCCTGTGTTACAAGGTGTGAAGTTGAGTAAGACTCAATGCCCGACCACTGCAGAAGATAGAGAGAAAATGAAAGTCATTCCCTATGCCTCAGCCATAGGATCTATCATGTATGCAATGCTGTGTACCAGACCTGATGTGTGCCTTGCTATAAGTCTAGCAGGGAGGTACCAAAGTAATCCAGGAGTGGATCACTGGACAGCGGTCAAGAACATCCTGAAATACCTGAAAAGGACAAAGGATATGTTTCTGGTGTATGGAGGTGACAAAGAGCTCGTCGTAAACGGTTACGTCGATTCTAGCTTTGACACTGATCCGGATGACTCTAAGTCACAAACTGGATATGTATTTTTATTGAACGGTGGAGCTGTGAGTTGGTGCAGTTCCAAGCAGAGCATCGTGGCGGGATCTACGTGTGAAGCGGAATACATAGCTGCTTCAGAAGCAGCAAATGGAGGAGTCTGGATGAAGGAGTTCATATCCGATCTAGGTGTAATACCTAATGCATCGGGTCCAATGAAAATCTTTTGTGACAACACTGGAGCAATAGCCTTGGCGAAGGAATCCAGGTTTCACAAGAGGACAAAGCACATCAAAAGACGCTTCAATTACATCCGTGATCTAGTCAAGGAGGGAGACATAGAGATTTGCAAGATACATACGGATCTGAATGTTGCAGACCCGTTGACTAAGCCTCTTCCGCGGGCAAAACATGATCAGCACCAGGACTCCATGGGTGTGAGGATCATTACATTGTAATCTAGATTATTGACTCTAGTTCAAGTGGGAGACTGTTGGAAATATGCCCTGGAGGCAATAATAAAGATGTTATTTGTATTTCCTTATATCATGATAAATGTCATTTATTCATGCTAGAATTGTATTAACCGGAAACTTAGTACATGTGTGAATACATAGACAAAATAGTATGTCCATAGTATGCCTCTACTAGACTAGCTCATTGATCAAAGATGGCTATGTTTCCTAGCCATAGACATGAGTTGTCATTTGATCAACGGGATCACGTCATTAGGAGAATTATGTGATGGACTAGACCCATCCGTTAGCTTAGCACTATGATCGTTTAGTTTTTTACTGCTATTGCTTTCTTCATGACTTATACATGTTCCTATGACTATGAGATTATGCAACTCCCGAATACCGTAGGAACACCTTGTGTGCTATCAAACATCACAACGTAACTGGGTGATCATAAAGATGCTCTACATGTGTCTCCGAAAGTGTTCGTGGTGTTGGCATAGATCAAGACTAGGATTTGTCACTCCGAGTGTCGGAGAGGTATCTCTGGGCCCTCTCGGTAATACACATCATAATAAGCCTTGCAAGCAAATGACTAATGAGTTAGTCGCGAGAAGATTTATTACGGAACGAGTAAAGATACTTGCCGGTAACGAGATTGAACTAGGTATAGAGATACCGACGATCGAATCTCGGGCAAGTAACATACCGATGACAAAAGGAACAACGTATGTTCTTATGCGGTTTGACCGATAAAGATCTTCGTAGAATATGTAGGAGCCAATATGAGCATCCAGGTTCCGCTATTGGTTATTGACCGGAGATGAGTCTCGGTCATGTCTGCATAGTTCTCGAACCCGTTGGGTCTGCACGCTTAACGTTTGATGACGATCGGTATTATGAGTTTATGAGTTTTGATGTACCAAAGGTAGTTCGGAGTCCCGGATGAGATCACGGACATGACGAGGAGTCTCGGAATGTCCAAGACGTAAAGATTGATATATTGGACGACTATATTTGGACATCGGAAGTGTTCCGTAAAGTTTCGGAATTAACCGGAGTACTGGGGGGTTACCGGAACCCCTGGGAAGCTATGGGCCTTAATGGACCGTAGGAGAAAGAGGGAAGGAGGGCCAGGGCTGGGCCGCGCGCCCCCACCCCTTGGTCTGAATTGGACAAGGATGGAGGGGGCCGACGCCCCTTTCCTTCTCCTTCTCCCTCTCTTTCCTTTCCCCCTTCTCCCTTTTGGTAGTTCCTACTAGGAATAGGATTGCAATCCTATTCCTAGTAGGATTGCCCCTCCTTGGCGTGCCACTAGGGGCCGGCCGGCCTCCCCCCTTGCTCCTTTATATACAGGGGCAGGGGGCACCCAAAGACACACAAGTTGAATTGTTTTAGCCGTGTGTGGTGCCCCCCTCCACAAAAACACACCTCGGTCATACTGTCGCAGTGCTTAGGCGAAGCCCTGCGCCGGTAACTTCATCATATCCGTCACCACGCCGTCGTGCTGACGAAACTCTCCCGTGAAGCTCAACTGGATCAAGAGCTCGTGCGACGTCATCAAGCTGAACGTGTGCTGAACGCGGAGGTGCCGTACGTTCGGTACTTGATCGGTTGGATCACGAAGAAGTTCGACTACATCAACCGCGTCACTTGACGCTTCCGCTCCCGGTCTACGAGGGTACGTAGACACACTCTTCCCCTCGTTGCTATGCATCTAGTAGATAGATCTTGCGTGATCGTAGGAAAATTTTGAAAATACTACGTTCCCCAACAACCATATCATCATACTAAACCACAACCATTTTAATGCATGTTGACAGCCAAGATAAATCATTATCCACTCCTAGATACTTAAGCATGGCATGAACAACCGTAATCTCCAATTCTCATTGCAAACATGTTTAATCATAATATGTTGAATCATGGATACTGAGTTGAACATATTTACAAAATCAAAAACAAGTTGAGTTCGTACCTGCTTCTCCTTGCCATAGTCGCTTCATCAAATATCGTCATTATTGCCTTTCACTTGCACCACCGAATGATGTGAAAATAATAATAGTGCAAGAGTGCCATGGACTAAGCTGGAATCTGCAGAACTTTTATTAAGAGGAGAAGACATAATAACATGGGCTCTATGTCAGATCAACAATATTGCACATGAGAACCACTCAACATGTTCATCGTGGCCCTCTCCTCAAACTGACTCAACGAAAGAAAAGAAGTTCAGAGAAACACACAGAAATATTTTTTAGTTTTGTTTTTTCTTGAAGAAAACAAATTAAATGAGGAAAACGAAAACGGGGAAAACCTATTTACACGGAAAAGCTCCCAACAAGCAAAAAAAAATGAAAAGATAAATATTTTTGGGGTTTCTTTTAATGCTACAACTAAACTAAACTAGAAATAAAAAACAAAAATAAGCGAGAAATATTAATGGGTTTTCTTAAAAAAATTCAAAACACACAAGCAGAAAGCGCAAAAATAAAACTAGCATGGATGATACAATGAAAAAGTGTGAACACCGACAAATGGAATGAAGTGTGAGAATATGAATATAATGTCCGTGGGAAATACATACTCCAAGCCTAAGCTTGGTAATCACCACCCGCGGTCTGGATCATAGTCGGAGTGATAGCTCATGGAGACTCTCGGTGCAGCCTCTTCAGCCTGACGAGCAGCCTTTACTACCGCATTGTACTCGTGCACCTCGCTCTTATGAATATAATGTCTTCCTTTATTAAAAAAATCAAATAGAGCTGAAGCAATGCTGTTTTTTTCTCGAGCTAGGTGGTGAAGTGGGATAAAGGGATAAGTGAGGGGGCGGGGGTCCCGTGGGGCCCACTACCCACCAAGGCGTGCCAGGTGGGGGTGCCGCGTCCTGGTGGCTTGTGGCCACCTAGGACCCCCCATGATGTTCTTAGTGCCAGAAGTTCTTAAATATTCAAAAAAAACATGTCAAAATTTCAGGTCATTCTGAGCACTTTTATTTTTGGGCACTTTTTTATTGCACGGATAATTCGGAAAACAGGGTATTCATGGCATTTTATTGTATTTAACTAAAAACAACAAAAAATAAAAAGTGGGTACAGAAGGTTGTGCCTACTAAATTCATCGACCACATACCTCTCAAAAATGATCCATTAATAAGGTTGGTGAGGTCTTATTAACAACCACTCTCAATTAGCATGAACCCGAAGAATTTTCATAAAACACTAAGTTACCTCAGCGGGTATGTGCATATTCCCAACAATAAGTATTTCATATTTCCTTTTAGCAGTAGGTATAGGGAGTTGAAAACGTCCAATAGTGACTATCAGAGTCTTTCCAATAACATTAATACCATTTACTTGCAATTGCTTCTTCGGAAAATGGACTATATGCTCATTACCATTGATATGAAAAGTGAGCTTGCTTTTGTTGCCATCAATAATTCTTAAAAAGGGTCTAACAAGGATAATCGACATGTTGTCGTCCTCGGGCATATCAAGTATAACAAAGTCTGTAAAGATAGTAACATCATCCTGAAAAATACCGATAGGTATGGCAGTTGATTTGTCAGCCATTTGCACCGATATTTTATTGGGTGTGAGTTTATTCAAATCAAGTCTTTTATATAAAGAGAAAGGCATAACACTAACACGAGCTCCTAAATCACACAAAGCAGTTCTCACATAATTTCTTTTAATGGAGCAAGGTGTAGTTGGCATTCCAGGATCTCCTAAATTTTTTGGGTACTCCATCCTTATAAGAATAGTTTGCAAGCATGTTGGAGGTTTCAGCTTCCGGTATTTTTCTTTTATTAGTAACAATATGTTTCATGTATTTAGCATAAGGGGCCATCTTTAAAATATTAGTCAAACGAGTATGCAAAAAGACTGGCCTAAGTATTCTAGCAAAGCGTTCAAATTCTTCATCATCCTTTTTGTTAGATGGTTTAGGTGGAAAGGGCATGGGATTTTGAACCCATGTCTCTCTTTCCTTACCATGTTTTCTAGCAACAAACTCTCTCTTATCATAACGTTTATTTTTAGGTTGTGGGTTATCAAGATCAACAACGGGTTCTATCTCAACATCATTGTCTGATTCTTTATCATTATCTGGTTGAGCATCTACAAGAACATCATCATTGTCATTATCATTATCACTATGTGAATGTTCATTACCAGATCGAGTTTCAACATCATAGATAGACACATCATTATCATCCTCCGAGTGTTTTTCTACCTCAGGTTCACTAAAAATATGTAAAGTCCTATCATTTTTATTTTTATTTTCTTTTTAGAAGGACTAGGTGCATCTACATTAGTTCTTTGAGAGTCTTGTTCAATTTTTTAGGGTGGCCTTTAGGATAAAGTGGATATTTTACCTCCTCTAGTCATTACTCTAACAACATGATCATTCATATTATTATTCATTTCTTTGAGTAACTCACTTTGAAATTTAGCAACTTATTATAATTGAGTTTAAACCATAGAAGCATGTTTTCCATTCCTCTTACATCATTAGTGATTCTAGATAACAAGTCACTCAAGCGAGCAATCATATTAGAGTTTTGCTTTAATTGTTTGATAACATAGGCATCGAAATGATCTTGCTTTCTAATGTAATTGTCGAATCCGTACAAGCATTGGCTAGGGGGTTTATTATAAGGGATATCACCTTCATCAAATTTTAAAAGAGAATTTACCTTCACCACCATGTATTTCTTTAATAGGTGGTAAATTCTTAACATCTTCAGCTTTAATACCTTTTTCTTTCATGCATTTCTTTGCCTTTTCCATATCTTCAGGATTGAGAAATAAATACCCCTCCTATTTAGAGTGGGTTTAGGCGGTAGTTCGGGAAGTATCCAGTCATCATAATTCTTCAATATATTATTCAATATATTATCTAATAATTGCTCAACTTGTTCAACAGTTTCTTTCCCTGAAAACACAACCAGCACATCTATCTATGAAGTCCCTAGAAGCATCGGGTAGTCCATTATAGAAGATATCAAGTATTTCATTTTTTTAAGAGGATGATTAGGCAAAGCATTAAGTAAGTGGAAAAGCCTCCCCCAAGCCCGTGGACGACTCTCTTCTTCAATTTGCACAAAGTTAAATATTTCCTATAAGGCAGCTTATTTCTTATGAGCGGGAAAATATTTTTTAGAGAAGTAGTAAATCATATCCTGGGGACTACGCACACATCCAAGAGTAAGAGTATTGTACCATCTCTTAGCATCACCCTTTGTGAGAAAGGAAATAACTTGAGGTTATAGTAGTAGCAAAGTTTTTTATCATGAGCAAATAGGGTGGATATATCATTTAATTTAGTCAGTTGTGCTACAACAATTTCAGTTTCATAGCCATGGAAAGGATCAGATTCAACCAAAGTAATTAACTCTGGGTCAACAGAAAATCCATAGTCCTTATCAGTAACAAAGATAGATGAAGTAGCAAACTTAGGATCATATTTCATTCTAGCATTCAAAGATTTTTCTTTCAACTTGCATAGCAATTTCTTAAGATCATCTCTAACTTTACAAGCAAGATAGTTCTCAGCTACCTCTCCCTCCATAACATAACCCTCGGGTATATCAGGCAATTCATATCTAGGAGCTAGGTCTAATAGGTGTTTCATAGTTTTCAGTTTCAATGATTTCATTAGTTTCAGCAGTCTCAATTTATTTTGCTCTAGCAAGTTGTTCATCAAGAAATTCACCTAATGGCACAGTCTTATCAAGCAAGGTATTAGCATCATAATAAGCATCATTCATAGAATAAGTAGCGTCATCAATAACTTGCGACATATCCGAGTTGATAGTAGGTGGTGGTGTTGCAAGCTTACTCAAAATAGAGGGTGAATCAAGTGCAGAGCTAGATAATCGTTCCTTACCTCCTCTCGTTTCAGAGGGAACAACCTTGGTTCTATCATCCTTAAGATTCTTCATGGTGATAGTAAGATATAAATCCCAAGTGACTCAACAAATATAGCTATGCTCCCCGGCAACGGCGCCACAAAAAGGTCTTGATAACCCACAAGGCTAGGGGATCACAACAATTTTCGAGGGTAGAGTACTCAACCCAAATTTATAGATTTGACACAAGGGGATCCAAATAATATTTGTAAGTATTATCAGTTGAGTTGTCAATTCAACCACACCTGGATATTAAATATCTACAACAAAGTGATCAGTAGCACAGTAGTATGATAGTTTTGATGGCAGTAGTAACGGTAACAATAGCAGGAGGAGTTTTGTAGCAATAGTAACAGTAGCAGCAACAGTAGTAACTTAGCAAGAACAATGTGTGAAAAACTCATATGCACTGGATTGGTGATATCGATGGATAATATTCATCATATAACAGTTATAACTCAAGGCGACACATAACTAGGTCCAGTTCATCAATATAATGTAGGCATGTATTCCGTAAATAGTCATACATACTTATGGAAAAGAACTTGCATGGCATCTTTTGTCCTACCCTCCCGTGACAGTGGGGTCCATACAGAAACTAAGGGATATTAAGGCCTCCTTTTAATAGAGCACCGATCAAAGCATTAACACATAGTGAATACATTAACTCCTCAAACTACGATAATCACCAGAAAGTATTGTTGTCACTCTAGGGTATGTGGATCCTAACACGTGGTAGGTGCATATGGCTTGCAAGATCGGATCAAGAATATAGATATAGTGGTGATAACATAAACAGTTCAGATCTGAAATCATGACACTCGGGCCCTAGTGAGAAGCATTAAACATAGCAAAGTCATAGCAAAATCAATATCAGAACATAGTGGATACTAGGCATCAAGCCCTAACAAAACTAACTCGATCACATGATGAATATCATCGAACCTCGCACCGATCAGCAAGCCTACGAAGGAAGTACTCAGTCCCGACGATCAACATCATGGAATTGGTGATGGAGGATGGTTGATGATGAAGAAGGAGGAAGACCCACCCCCCTCTCCAGAGCCCCGAACAGACTCCATATCTGGCTCCGTATAGTAAAACGTGATGAAACTTTCTCTCTTATTTGAAGTCCGTTCGGGGCTCCGGAGGGGGGGGAGTCTTCCGTCTTCTTCATCATCAACCATCCTCCATCTCCAATTCCATGATGTTGACCGTCGCGAGTGAGTAATTCCTGCTGAAAAACAAGACCAAAATAGTCCTGCTAAAAACAGCATGAGTCCGGGTTAGTTTCATTCAAATCATGCAAATTAGAATCCAAAACAAGAGCACAAGCGTTAGAAAAAGTAGATACGACGGAGATGTATCAGCGCTCGGCAGCATTTCCACACAAAGGAACGACGAAGAGACTCGAGCACTTTAACCACCATTAGGGGGAGCCGCATCGCGACCAAGGCATAAGCAGGGATGGCATCGAGGACATCGTTAGTTAGGTCCAAACACCCAACGGGTGATAGGAGGCGCGCCGCCTAGCCGGCCAGGTACTTGTCCACCTTGACGGTCATCGGCAAAACATCGGCGAACCTGAGCTTCTCCCACGACAACGGTAGGCCTAGGTAGGATTCGGGGAAGGCACCCACCCTACATCCAAGTACATCTACCATGACCTCCAGGTCCATCTCATCCACGTGCATGGGCACAAGCGTGCCCATGTGGTAGTTGATGACAAGCGCGGTGGCGTCTGCGAACGGGTCCATGACCTCCCAGAGATGTCGAGTCACGTCGATCCCGACGC